>JAJGRX010000952.1:600000-786487 GCA_025461125.1 Carex kokanica
GTAGCAACGAGTGAGATGTTATAATTAGTATAACCCTGCCACCAGATTGTACTCCAGCTCCAAGTCCGCAAGATGGTTGGTTCATTGAATAGATTTTCTCCGTTGAAAAATATATCAAACGCCCTTCGACCAATCAATGATGGCTGGATCTCATAGAAATGAAGAATCCAATAATATGTAGTGGAATTGTGGGCGACTGTCCAATTGAGGTTAATGGGTTTTAGGGTACTTGAAGTTGTGGCAGCAGTCTGCATCACAAGAGAGGGAATCTCAAAGTCGTCGTCAGTTTGTATGGTGGCATTTGTTGAGATCTCTATTGTTTCCTTCAATGTCTCGGTCAACCACCACCGGTCATACTTATCATGAGGGTACCTATTTTTGGTTCAAATCATGCAATGGGGAAAGGAACAAGAGTATTTATCACAATATGTATAATAGTACCTTTTGAATTTCTTAGCTTGATTTGGCAGCATAAGTATTATATATGCATCTATTAAATGAATCAATGTTCCCATTAATTAACAAGTGTAAACTTCTGTTTTTCTCTTCCTTTGGCAAATAATTGTATGCTTCCCTTATTGATTTTTGAGAGGTCTTATTTTTGGAATATAGTATCTTAATTAAAGAAAGTAATTTGACAAAATGATTAGATAAATTGTACATATAGAACAGATTCAAGAAGGGAGATCTTTGTACACTGACCGCAAGAACGAAAAATATTTGCTTCCGCCTAAATTTTTCCTGTCCACCGAAATCAAAGATTGGGTCGCGTTTGCGAATTCATAAATTTTCGAATTCAGTTGCCTCGAGTGTATCGAAGAGATAAACGGATTGCCGAGATTTTTATTAACCAGACAAACTTGTATGTAATCGGCAGCAGCAATGACAATAATTTCATAAGAAGAAAATGTTTCAGCATCGCTTGATGTTTCTACTGTATCCCAAAAATCAACTCCCAAATAAATATCAAAAGTAGGGGGTTTATTTAAGTTATCATAATTTGCATAAAAGAATGTTGCCCTTATAAGATACTTAAAGCCTACTTTCATGGATCTTAATGTGTAGCAGTTTCGAATTCCAGTGGGAAAGCTTCTAACAGTTTGCAATTCTTTAAGTGGGCTATTTGAGGTGATGTAGGAGGAAGAGATTTGGGATGTGACTCCTGTGTCTATGAATTGCTCATCGGTTACATAAGTTAATTTTGTTTGATTGTCAATATAGCTAGAGTTTATCGAAAGCCCACAATCAATGCTCAGAAAACCTGTAAAAAGTAATAAAGTCAACAAAAGTATTTTTTAATGAAAATTTACAATCTAGCTTAATCATGACAAAGTACCCAATTAATTATATTTATTGAAAAATGATAATTCCTCTATTGTCCCACATTTCTTTCACCACACATTTGCAAACTATTTTTGGAAGTCAACCTTTGTTTTTGGGATATTTTCACCCATATACATATGTATTTAGACACAATTATAATTTATTTTTCCAGATCTATCAAAATGATTAGCATATTAATTTGTTTGAAATGATTGTTTTTAATTTGTTGTCTTATATAATCAAGTTTTGTATGTACTCAGAATGATTACTTAAAACTTCTCCTAATTAGAATATAAAACAAGAAGAAGAGTTCAACAATGTTGATAGTAACTAATGATCCCAAGGACTTCATACAAAATCGTATCACACACACATAAATGCAAAAATAATTAAGAGAGAGCAAAATGTAACACTGCACTTGCATAAGAGGAAATTACCATTGGAATCAAGCTGACTATGAACTCGAACGATTATTGCGAATATTAGCAGAAGTATTGTGCGGCACCGAGCCATTGTTCTGAAGAAGAGACAAATCAGATGTTTTTCCCCTCTCGAAATCACCTTGAATGAAGGCTGCTTAAATTTTATAGTACAACAGTTTTATTAAAATAAAGTAATGTTTGATCATTTCCTCATATTAGAAAATAAAAATTTGACTTCACAAAAAGAAAACATTATTTAATTAATAATTAATATGGTGTCATGCTTGTCACGTAGTAATATTTAATATCAAAGAAAGAACAAAGAGGATTGGTTCTTCAAATCGCTCAAACTGTCAGATGCATTAATTCTCATCCGTTTATTTTACAATACTGATGATTGTAATTCTTATCTGACGGTTATCAATCTAGTACCTTTGTACTTTTTGTACTGGTGAAGAAATTAAGCAAAGAAAAATCCATTGAGGTCCTGATCTTCATGTTATCTGGAATCTGAACTATATCTACTCGATTTTGATTGATAATGATTGATATGCAATATTATATAGGAGCAAGTTGTCAGCACTTTTATAACAATAGACGTGTAGACCTGATCACACTAATAAAATCTTAATACCAGGAAATAGCATTTTATATTTTTATTGGAGGTGTTTGACTTCAATTTGTTGTCTTTGCTACTTATTTTAAGTGCTGCTACATGTTATGCACAATATTGATTGTTTAAATGTTCCTGAATAGACCAAGGCCTTCTTTTCACATATGATGCACAAATATCATCATATCCACACAGAACTACACAAAGAATCAGATGAGTAATTGTGATTAATATTATGGAGTACAACTAGGGTGTTCTTAATTTCACCAAGCTCTTTTGTGAACTTAATTCTAAAATCTATCAGATGGACTTCAAACTATGGTTCTAGAAATCGGAATTGGAAGCGGAATAAGTCAGTTGACTATGGAATCAGAATAGGGTGAATCAGTAGGAATCGAACGAGTTAACTCGGAAACTCGGATTTTCTTTTTCGAAAAGCTTGTTTTGTGTGAAAAAATAGAGAAAAATTGTAAAATAATAATAATAACTCCAAAAGTAATGTTAAAACAAGTTATAACATTTAAATAATCCACTAATATAATATAAACATTCAAAACTAATTAAGTAGTTTCTTACTACCTGATTAGTTATTTAATAAGTTAATTGTTATATATGTGTGTTAGTTTTATTGACTAATATGATTCTTTTGTAGGTGCATGCAAGGAACATGTCTTAATATAAATTATTTAATAAATTAATTAGTGCATATTCGGCAACATAGAAATTTTGTGGGAATGGAAACTTGTAATATATAAATAGGACTTTCTATTTGTCAAAACCAGAGTCATTTAACCTTTGAGAAATTTTAAAATATAGGTGTTTGGCGAATGCATGGAAAAGTTGTTAGAATGTTGGGATGGTTATGTTTGACGTTATACTAGGAATTTAACTTAAAAATTTGTCTTGTGTTTTGTTCAATTAAAATTTATTGTACTTTGAAATTTTGTTTTGTTTAATTTTTTTCAGTTTTGTGTTTGATCAATTATTATTGTACTGTTAAAATGTAGTTTGAAGTTATTATTAGTCTTGTGTTTTGCTTAATCACAATTTAATAAATTTAATAATAGACCAAATGAGGACTTAGATTAGATCTTGTTTTTATTAAAAAAAAAGAAAAATAGTAGTTCCAGCAAATGAAAATAATAAAGGCTTGATTTTGCTTTAGCAATGAAGTGCTTGATTTCACGAACAGTTAGAAGGGGATCATTATTTTTATTTATTTATTGGAGAAAAAATAAGGGTCATGCCCTCATTTGATTATATTAAATGATGAGTTACATAGAATATGTACCAAAATCAAAATGCTCAAAACATTTGAGCTATAAAAATAAAATTAAAATAAATCATGAAAAAAGAAAAATATGCAAGAAATAAAAATTAAAAAAATCATGAAAGGGATCATTATTGTTGGTACTCACTTTAACAATCCTGTGCAGTGAGATATTTTTGTCACTATAAATTATTGTTTGGAATTTTGGTATTATTAACAAGATTTTGTATACTCTTTCTCATTTTCCATTGAGTTTAATTAATTTTTTTGCTCCAATGATTTTTGATCTAGCAAAGAGATCAGAAGTTGGGAAAAAAACGGAGGTGGGAGTTTACTTTTTTTTTTCCATGAATTACAAGGCAAGAGATAGGAAGAAACTCAGGAGGTATTACAAATAGGAATTAAAACAAAACCTCTTAACACCTTATTAGGAAAAATACCCATAACCTCATTTTTTCCCAAAATTTTCATGGTATTGGGTGTTGCCGAACAGGCCCTAATTAGTGAACATAAGTAAAAAATATTCGATGGTCTGAGTTCATTTCATCTGACAATGGAATTTATTTCAAAATTTTGTCATTGGAAACAAACAGCTAAAATTGTTCTACAGGCGATATAGAATTCCCGAGATATCTCAATATGGGAAATTAATGGGCCAGAATAAATTTAGGTGGGGCCCCGTAATTCATAGAAAAAAGTTCGTCCAGACATGATCCATTATGAATCATTCCATATTTTCAAAGCAATACGGAACATCACGTGCACACTATGTTCATTTAATATTTATAATTTTAAGCTTCTTCTTCCCCTTACTGACTCTTGCCTAAATTCCTTGGACTCTCACAAATTCTATCGATTCACAAAGAAATTAAAAGACAGAACCGGGCCAGTCATAAGAGAATCGCCTCAAATTATGAGAATCGGTCTCATTCGGACCAAAACTCGGTTAAATTGGCCCGATTTTACCTATTCCACAGATTTTCATGGAAAAAAAACATCTATCAGTGTAATTCGGCCTAAATTCGGATAGGACCCGGTCGATTCCAGTCCGACACGGCTAAGTCAACTCAAAATTGACAGATTCTCAAAAACATGTTTCAAACGATGAATCCAATTGAAACACATCTACTTTACGAGAGATGTGTCTACATGTGAAAATTTAAAATTTTGAAATTAATTTAGTATAAAGTCAAGTGGTCAAATTAAACAGTTTACATATTAATTTTAATGCATTTATTTTTAAATATTTTTTGACCACCTGACTCTATACAAAATTAATTAAAAAAAATTTAAATTTTTATTGTAGATGCATCACTCATAAGGTAAATCAGTTTCAACGGTTTGAATTCGTCGACGTTTGAAGCAAATTTAATTGGTTTTAGAATTAAGTTTATTAAACTGGGGCTTGGTCGATCAACTTAAGAACACCTAATTCTACTCAGTAATTATGCTTTATTGTTCTTCATAAAAATTTATTATTCTCTTTTAGCCTGTTTTGAAAAAAAAAATAACTTGAAGAAGAAAGAGAAAACATAACTTGAAGAAGAAAATGAACCTGATGCCTGGCTTTCGTACCTAGGCCCAGCCCAAGCCTTCCAATGTCCATTTATGGACCCAATCCAAACAAACTAAATCTTATAAAAAAATAAAGATGTGCTGCATTTTATTTAAGAGGGTTCTACTGCTCCAACCATGCATTTATACTCCAAAAATTATAGCCATAATCTTGATTATCGGATTAGCGTCAAGATCCATATGGATCTGAAGGCTGAATCAAAGTATCACTTCGCCTCACTAGTACAAAAAAACTCTTTACCAACTGTTCAAATACCCCTATATTGACTATTATTGAGGCGTCAGTGATGGCACCGTAAGTATAGGTATATCTTTATTGACAGTTAAATAACAGTCACTGTAGATACCCAACACTGACGGTTTATTTAAACAGTCAGTATAGATAACCAACACTGACAGTTTATTTAAACAGTCAGTGTAGGTACCCAACACTGACGGGTAGAAAATTAACAGTCAGTGTAGGTTTCCAATATTGATGGTTCAAGAACAGTCATGGTAGGTACCCTACACTGACGGGTAAAAAACAGTCAGTGTAGGTCCTAAAAATAGTCAGTGTTAGTTCAAACTCGGGTCGAAAACCATCAGTGTTTATTCTAAAAACAGTCGTTGTTGGTTTTATAACCATTGGTGTTGGCATAAAATGTTGGCATGGTTCTGTTTGTATCTAGGCTAGCCTCCATATTTCTGCTAGTAATATATTACTATTCGACATTCATTGACATTAAATAGAATATCATACAAATAATTTGGGCAACATAAACAAAAGACAACACAATATAAACAACATAACATATTCATTCACAAAAAACCACACTATAACATAATTTACATAACACATTAACAAAACATGCATCTGAACTTGACAATATTGCATTCCTTATAAATAGTTTAGAAGTTGTCCAAGAAAAATGTACACCATCGTCGTGGTATTGCATGAAGTTGCGTCGATGTATATTTTTTTGTCGGTAAATCACACTGCATGAATACAAATTGAGAAGTTAATTTTATCCAAGTTATATGAATACAAATTGAGAGGTCAATGGCTCTTAAAATTACAATTTGGGGCATACATAGGGCCGGTGCACAATTCTAACTCACTCTTTGAATGCCTTGTCTCAGGAGTGAGCACATGTCAGCATGATTTGGTATTTAAGAAAAATTCAGCAGCATTTCCCCTTTATTCCCCAAGTACGCATAAAAGTCACATTCGTTTAGAAATGACATCCAATACGTACTTGTGGGAACAAGGAGACAAAAGATTCAAACATTCAAATAGCAGTCCCAACAGGGAACTATTCGAAATTAATCCCTATTGGATTAATTTTGAACGAGCATCGACCTAAAAGACATACCAAATGTTCGAGGCAAATTGGATAGATTGCACAATACAATACTAAGCTACCAACTATTTCATATATAATTCGGTTAAAATTAGGAATACCAATCAACATAAAACCATTAATCTAACCCATCAACAAATTTAATTAAATTTATGAGGAAACAAAGTTACCTATAACCGTAGATAGAGAGCATGATCAATATGCTTGTGGTGGAGAGAGTGATAAACAGGCTTGGAGTAGAGCAAGAGAACGCCCAACACAAGTAGAGAGAGAGAGGAAAAAAACGCTATTTGGGGGCTGAAATGCGAAAAACGCAAAAAAAAAATAGATTAATGGCAGCTGGAGTTGGGAGAAAGACTTATATACCTTCAATAATAAACCAACACTGACGGTTTATAAGATAAAGCAGTCAGTAAAAAGATGAACAATGACGGATCTGTTAAACCCGACATAAACCTATGTTTTTTTATGAAACACAACAAAAAGAAAACACTGACTGTTCAATTGAAAAAACAGTCGGTGTACACTATACTATCAACACTGATGGTTATATTGAACGAGCCGTCAATGTAGGGTAAGGCAACACTGACGCTTCCCTTAACAAAACAGTCAGTGTTGGTGAACTGCTCAACACTGACTCTTCTTTAATAAAATGGTTAGTGTAGGGTATGAGCAACACTGACGGGTAGAAAAATAAACAGTAAGTGTTGGTGCACCGACGGTTGTTTACAAGTGAACAGTCAGTGTTGAAGTTCTTCTTATTTACGATTTTTCCACGTAGTCTCTACACTGACTGTTACATGTTAAAACAGTTGGTGGTTGAGGATATGTGAAGGGGTTTTTTGTACTAGTGCCTCCAATTCGCTTTGATCTCTTTCCCTCTCTCTGTTATGCTCTCTTACCCGCTCGCGTTTCCGGGCCCCGACGCCGTTCCTCTCTCACCCCTCTCGAATCGCATTTCTCAGCCATCACCTCCAACTTGGTCTCCACTTCCATCCACGCTTCATTCTGGAATGCGCTCATTATCAGCTCTCAGCCTTAGAATCACAGTTACGGACAAAATGAAGAAGGACCGGACATTTGATTTGCACTCTCTTATTTGTGAATCAATATTAGAATTTTTTTTAACTAGATCGAGTAATTGGTTTCAATTGTATTTCAATGTTGCTTGTTCACAGAGGGGTCCATACTGCTATTTCAAAATTATTCTTTCAAACAGTTGTAATTTTCTCAGTTTACAAATAGAAACGAATATGATGAATGAAAGGTGTAATTTCTAATGTTTTTCCATTAATGGTTCAAGAATATAATACGATAATGTGAACGGGAATGGGAATGAAACCTTGACTCCTTGTGGTGTTTATAGTGCCAGAAATTATGTTGCACGATTAATATTGCACATGACATAAACAATGCTGCAAATGTAAATGAAAATATAAAAAATATAAAAAAAAATCTGATCAAAACGTAAAATTCTAATGCCCTTGATAGAAATCCACCAAATTCTTTTAGAAGCAATGAAAAAACAATTATCATAAGATTCAGGAACAACTGAAGCACATACTGTCATTTTCATTCAACCCCTGATGTATACATTCTTGACAGATACAAATAATTACAATATTGAAACAAATTAACAAAAGCATCATAAACAAAATGAAAAAAAAAAGTTCTTGACAGATACAAAATAAACAATAACTACTATATTTTATAATAAGGAAAATAAATGCATAGCTGAACTAACTGTATCAAGACTAGTTTAGGCAAAAATTTGAACAATTGAAATCCACTTAGGACTGGTACAAGGAACAAACACTGACTGAAATCTCACCACATTAACCTGTTCTGACTTCTTGTACCATTCAAACACAAAAACAACATAAACATAAATAACCATCAAAACATCAACCAGCTCAAAATTTAATTAGCATACCAGATTTCATATATACAGTAAATCACACTCAATCAATAAAATTTTGACATATGACCAAAATGGCCTTCCATAATAAAATAATAAAAGTTCGACAATGACCACAGGTCATACATGTTCTAAAAGCAAATAATAACAAAAGAAAAAATAACAACAACATATGTTTGAAATATCATATAATAACAAAAACATTTAATAAAAGTTACACAACGACCACAGGTCATACATGATCCAAAATGGCCACAGAGTATCCTCCAGTCTTGGTATGTGCATCTCAAAACCTAAACCAGAATTTGGGCAGCAGGTCTTTGGGCACTTTGGAAAAAGAGGAATAGGAGGGTGTTCAGTGGACACCGCAAACCAGAATTTTTATTGATAAATGATACCACAACAGATGTTTTATTTTGGGCTCAGGATAGCTGAGGGGGGGACAATGTGGAGCGGCAATTATGCGAGCTTTTATTGTGTTCTCTTGATGGCAATATCTGCTAGTTGAACTTATTTTTACTTTTGAACTAAAAGGGAGATTCGCCATCATTTGGTGGGAATATCCTTGTATATAAAACATTTTATTTATATCAATATATCTGTTGACGGCACCTTGCCGCCAACCTTCAAAAAAAAAAAACCTAACATCCAAAACATTAAAGAATAAAAAGTTAACGGAAATTAGTTACAAGCGCCTCTCAACATGGTTTAAATTTTTAAATTAAGGCATTAATAAGTAGGATGGTGACATTCTAACATGTCTCTAACAACCATCAATGCATGACTACCCGCAGCTCTTCTCTATAGTTGTTGAGATTTGTTTTTTGTCATTTGCTTTCTCCTCAAAAAAATATTAGTGTTGAATGAATCATGCCAGTTATTTGAGCACTTAAATTTATTTGTATATACTTAATTATATGTATGTATATATATTAAATTTTATTTATATCTGTATCAAAATGACACAGTAAATCAGAAGTCATAAATGAATAAAAGTTGCAGTCATTCTACAGCATCTGAGAAAGGAATTAAAAAAAAAAATTACTTATATGTTACGCTTCCATTTTCTTGTTTCTTCTGAAGCCCGGGAGGAAGGGTGGTCGAGATCTTGCTATTTCCTCTTATATCACTGAAAAAATCAACAAAATAATTATGAAATACTTTCTAGTCAGAACAGAAACCAGATATTGAGGTTAATATTGCATTGCATACAGGTATGTAAGAGCTTCTTTTTCCCATATTTGATTTTGACCCAAAAAAATTTGACTGAAATTACATTTATTTATGTAACATTAAATCCTATCCTATAGTCCAAATTTCACCTTTAAGCAGTATTAGTTCGTCAAATATAAATTAATATAATAGTTCATACGCTTTAAAACTGAATCCGTTATGCAAAATAATTAGGTTCCATGGTTAAACAAAAAATGGGAAGTACTGGAACTTAGGTTGAAGGAACTTACAATGACACAAGAGAATTAAGATTTCCAAAGTAAGAACTCAGTGGACCTGTCAATCCACTAGATGATAATTTCCTGAAAAAAAAAAATATATTGTTCAGTAGTTGGACCTAATTCTCTTAACTTGTTGTTATTACAAAACAAAATATGAAAAAAAAAAAGAGAAATTGACTAACAAGGCTGTGATCCTTGTTATGTTGGACGAGTTGGAGGTGCAGCTGACACCAGTCCATATGAACACTTTTGGAAGACACGGATCACCACTCCGCCCTTTTTTAATCTGATGATCCCGCTTGATACTATTAATGGCAACGACTGCAAGTAAAAACAGCATAGCGACCTTGAAAAATCTAATTTGTTGAGGTTTAATAAGACTAAATTGTTATGAGTAGCTTTTGAAAATTTGGTCAAGAAAATTACCATCCGCACTGTAAGTAGTGACTCCCACGGGTGCAATTTTATACAGTTCATATGCATTCAATAGAGGTGGAAGAGTCGAATTTGAAGTAGCAACGAGTGAGATGTTATAATTAGTATAACCATACGACCAGATAGTGTTCCAGGACCAAGTGTGCAAGGTGGTTGATTGATTGATAAATTATCTCCGTTGATAAGTGTATCAAACTCCCTTCGGCCAGTCAACGATGGCTGGATCTCATAGAAGTGAAGAATCCAATAATATGTAGAGTACGTGTCGAAAATTTTCCAAAAGAGGTTAAGGGGCTTTTGGGTACTTGAAGTTGTGGCAGCAGTCTGCAATACAACAGAGGGGGTCTCAAAGTCATCCTCACGTTCTACGGTAGGTGGCGTCTGTTGAGATCTCTATTGTTCCCTTCAAGGTCTCGGTCGACCACCACCGGTCATACTTATCTTGAGGGTACCTATTTTTGGTTCAAATCAAACAAAGGTGTATCAAATTAAAAGAGTATTTCTCACCATATTATACTACTATTTTTAATTTACTAGATTTTGGTGGCCTAAGTATTATATATGGTTCTATTTAATTAGGCAATGATCCCATTTATTGACAAATGTAAACTTCGATTTCCTATTCCTTTGATATTTTAATTAATCTAATTGCAACAAAATAAGTTGTTGCAAAATATTGGCAAATAATTCTATGCTCCTCTTATTTATTTGGCATATATATAAATTAAGCATATAGAAAAGATTCAAGTAAGAGATAAATCATTGTACACTGACCCTATGAACTTAGCCTTGCTTCCTCCTAAATTTTTCCTCTCCACCCAAATCAAAGATTGAGTCGCATTCACGAATTCATAAATACTCGAATTCAGTTGCCTCAAGTGTATTGAAGAGATAAAAGGATTGCCGAGATTCTTATTAACCAAACATACTTCTAAGTAATTGGCGGTAGTGGTGACAATAATTTCAGGATAGAAAGGATAATATTTTACTTTATACCAAAAGTTGACTCCCAAATAAATATCAAAAATTGGGGGTTTATTTAACTTGTCATAATTTCCATAAATGAATGTTGCTCTTATAAGATACTTAGAGCCTACGGTCAAGGATCTTATGGTGTAGCAGTTTCAAATTCCAGTGGGAAAGCTTCTAACAGTTTCGAATTCTTTAGGTGGGCTATTTGAGGCAATGTAGGAGGAAGAGATTTGGGATGTGACTCCTGTGTCGATGAATTTCTCATCGGATATATATGTTAATTTTGTTTCACGGTTGACATAGCTAGAGTTTACAGGAAGCCCACAATCAATGCTGAGAAAACCTGTAAAAAAGAACAAATTAAGTCACCAAATTTTAAGCAATTTTACAATCAATCTTAATCATGACAAAGTACCATGTATGACACATATACATTAATAGCTTGCCAATAATTAAGATTTAGGGAAATTTTAGAATCCTTCTCTGGTCCCACATTTCTTCCATCACACGTTTGGAAACTATTTTGGGCAGTCAACCTTTCCTGTTGGAAGTTTCCTGCCCATATATATTTTTCTGTGCACATGTATGAATTAATTTTCCTGTTTTACCAAACTGTTTAGCATTTTTGTTTGATTACTTTAACATGTTCTAATTAGAATATCAAATAAAAAGATGAATTTAGCAATGCTCATGTAATTAATCATGAGCCAAATTACGTACTAAGCATTAACAAAATCATATCACACAAACATTATCAAAAGAGAGAGAGAGAGAGAGAGAGTCCAATCAGATGTAAAACAGGAGGTTACTGTTAGAATCAAGCTGACTATGAACTCGATTGGTAATGGCGAATATTAGCAGAAGTATAATGCGTGACGGAACCATTTCTGAAGGAGACCAATCAGATGCTTTTCTCCCCTTGAAATCACCAAGAATGAAGGCTGCTTTTATAGTGCAACAGCTTGATTAAAATAAAGTTAAGTTTGATTTCTTACACATAGAAATCACTCGGAATATTTGACTTCACACAAGAAAACATTAGTTAATTATTAATATGGTGTCATGCTTGTCACGTAGTAATCTGTATACCAAAGAAAGAGGAAAGGGGATTGGGTGTTCAAATCTCACGAGCTGTCAGATGCATTAATTCTCATCCTTTGATTTTACAATACCTGTTGACTGTTCTTATCTGACGGTTATCAATCTGGAACCTTTTGTACTTTTTGTACTGGTGAAGAAAGCAAATAATCTTTTTGTACTTATATTTTCTTTAGAGAATCCTTTTTTTTATTTTATAACAATAGACGTGGAGACCTGATCCTACTAATAAATCTCAATACCAGAAAATAGCAATTTATCTATTTTTTGTGTTTGACTTCAATTAATTGTGATCCTTCTTGATTTGTTCAATTTCATACGTGGCACCTAGATGTGCTAGCTGATTATTTTTTCTATGAATACTATTAGCTGCTACTTACTATGCACATTGATTGTTTAATTGTACCTGTTTTTCATTGACATTGCTTAGGCAAAACAAAATTTTGAAAATTTTGAAATACCAAAATAAGTAAATTAGCATTAAGAAGCTCGATTTAAACAGTGGTTTACAAAAATTAAAATAAATAATTAAGCCCTTGATTTGCTAAAAAAAGGGGAAAATATAATTTGGTCAATAATATTAATCTATTAAATGTGGTCGCTAAACCAAAATTGTACTAACATCTATAAACAAATATAAGTGTTACAATTAAGCTAACAAACATATCATGTATTTATTGTAGTGGTGGTGAATAACATGATTATTTTTTTAACAATATCTTCTCTAATAATTGTATTAGTGAATAGCGCATGATTATTTAATTGTAGTGGCGTATTTAATTGTACTAACATCTAAAAGCAAAGCTGTTCTATTAGAAATTTAGAATGAATATTGGTAACTCGATCCTGAACTAATGTACAAGAACTTGGAGCATCTAAAGTTAAATGAAAGTTGGTGCACAAAACAGAATGGCAAAAAGAACATTGTGAAATTATATAGACATAAGCTTGTGGCAAAAATCACAAATGTCTTCAAGAATAACATCGGAAGGGCTTTACCATTTGATCAAGGTAAAGATAGAATGAATTTCAGATTGAACCGAAATTGCATTTGTGTACTTGCTAACATGACATATTTTGTTCAATTTCTTTTGTCTACTGAGAGCAATTGAAAGGAACATGCCCCATTTAATATGAATTGACACAATAAAGTAATATAAAAAAGGCTTGTTTGGCAATATAAGAATAAGTACTAGTAGTTTGAAAAGTATTGTGAAGGAAAAGAATAGTAATTGGTAAGAACAGTGATAGTTCATTAGATGAATGGTGGAAGAGTTCTTTTTTAGAGAAGTATTACTATATTTGGAAAAAATAATAAACGGAATTAAAACACAATAAAGTAATATAAAAATTGCTTATGATTGGAAAAAGCACTTTGGGATTCAGAATCAAGAATAAAATTTACAAAGCAAATCTGCTCTCAAAAGTTATGCAATACAATGTCAAATTCAAAAGCAATAATATATTCATACAAGAAACAAATCATTATTTTAAATTTGACTCCCACATATGGCAGAACACTCGACCGATGAAATTCCGTGGCATGCAAAATTACCTCACACTGGGTCCTATTGTTGGCTTGCCATCCATATAAACTATCTCAAAAGTAGTACTGTCCTGACTTACGTCACTTACTAAGTTTGTTGTGCTTTTATTATGAATATCTTCCATCGACATTTCGAAATCCATGCTTTCCTTTAGCTCAGCAACTACTCCACTCATTGTAGGCCTCTGAGATGAGGTGAGTTCAGTGCACCGACATGCTAGATCCGTTACCTTCCAGACTGAGTTTATATCATAATTGTCTTGCATTCTAGAGTCCACTATAGTTTCTATATCTCCACCGGATAGTTTTCGACGCACCCATTGTACCAAGTTACCTCCTGCTAGGCCCGTGTTAATAATAGGTGTGCGGCCCGTGATGATTTCTAGCATAACAACTCCAAAACTAAACACGTCACTCTTGGCACTTATCTGGTTTGATAAATAGTATCTGAAAATGCATGCCATAGTAAATTGTTATTTACTATGTGTGAGAAGTTTGGAACCATCTAATAGAAATCAGTTTCTACATATCTTGAAAAAGAAAGAAATTTCATATGTAGATATCGCATTGAGTTTCTTAGATCCAAGACACTAGCAGATCAGTGCATCTATACCGCATCCACGTACAAGCAAGAAAATTCATACCAGTATGAATAATATTTCGTTAATATATTTATCTTGTAACCATGATAACCTTTGAAAAAAAAATGTATCGGAACATAACATTGTAGATATGTTATCTTCAATCACGCTCACATTCAATCAAAATAGATGCAAATTTAAAAGTTTTTTTTACTGTTTATAAAGTCATTTGAAAACTAATTTAATTGTTGATCTTTTAATACATTTGCTCCATCTCTAAAAATTAAAACGTCTTATTTTATAATTTGCCAATTTAAGCATAGATCACATTTTTTTTATGTTTTGCAGTTTCGATGTCATTTGTGATAATTGTCAAATAATTTGTGATGTTGAGAAAATTAATTAAAAAAGATGGAATTTCAAAGCGAAAAAGGTCTTACTCGGGATCTAGATAACCAGGAGTGCCTACTATTCTCGTTGAAACATGAGTCGTTGCATCACTGTCAAAAGCCCTGGAGAGCCCAAAATCAGCAATCTTTGCCTCGAGATTCGAATTCAAGAGAATGTTGCTGGTCTTGACATCTCTATGGATAAGCGGTGGATTACAGGCCTTGTGCAAGTACTCCAATCCTTCATTTCATTTGTTTCATTTGTATTAATTAGTTACTATGCAATATTTCAGTAAACTCAAAATGACCTCTATAGTTAGCCATATTATCCATTTGTTTTAGGATAAGAATTGGGGATAATTTCTTTGTAATAAAGAAAGCAAATGTTGCCTAAGTAGAATTACACTATGTTTTACTCGATGCACTATATAAACTCTTTTGTCTGATAAATTTTTAAATTCAATGGATCAACATTATGGGAATAGCTTATGTGAAATTATTACAAATTATATGAGTTGCTCGCATAACGAACCTAATGCAGATTCATATGCAATTCGAAGTCGTTGCTTCCATGAAAGAGGCATTTCATTGTCTGCAATTGATGACTTTAAAACATTATACTCCATACTATATACATGGCACATTTTATACCTACTACTCGAGAAAAAGACACAAGAGCAATATTGATTATAATCACCTTTAAGCTTATCATGTAGATTTCCTCCCTGCATGTACTCATACACAAGCGCCATGCAACTTTTATCAGTGCAATAGCCCCTTAGTGAGACCAAGTTTCTGTGATGAACTCTTGTCAAATTTTCGGCCTAAAAATATATTAATTATTACCATGAGAGACTATTCAGAAACTAAAATCTATAAATAATTGTATGATATATATAGCCATACGTATAAATATTCTATGCTGTGATTACCTCAGCCATGAACTCCCTAACCCCCTGTGTAGATGATTGAGAGAGCACCTTAATGGCAACTTGGAGTCCATTTTCCAGGTGGCCCGAATACACACTTCCAAATCCGCCAGTGCCAATATTATTCTTAAAATCATTTGTGATTCTTTTGATATCATCGTAACCAAACTGACGATTATCAATTTTTGGAATACCTTGTGCTTCTGCTTTAGGTTGATTTGAAATTGCGGGGGCACTTCCAGCATAATTTCCATTGGGGTTGCCTTCTTGTGGGATATTTTCGTAATTTATGGCATGATCATTTGCTGCGGAGACCATTGATTTTTTATCTGTATATTAAATATAGAGATGTGCATTTAGGTACAGACACTTTATATATAAAGATGTATGTATAAACTGCTTTTTATTGTAAGCAGTTTCCATTTTCTCATTAAAAATGCTTGGAGAAAATTAGTGGCTTAATATTGTGCAGATTAATCACACATATAATCTGTAATTATAAAAAAATGAGAGGAGTGGTATTGTTAATCAAGAAGGGAAAAAAGATGTAATTAAACAGAACTTACTTTTTTTCCTCAAATAACAGACAGTTGCAACGACCACTGCTATTATAACCAGCAACAGGATTGGTATTATAATTATAATAATCTTCTTTGAAGAAGGAGATGAAGTCGGATTTGTATCTCCAAACCTAACATCCAAAACATTAAAGAATCAAATGTCAATGGAAATTACTTATTAGAGCCTACCAACATGGTTTAAAATATATATTGAGGCATTAAGAAGTAAGATGTTTACTTGGTCATCAAAGAAACCTATTTTTTAAAAGGAAAGTTAACATCTCAACTTCTCTCTCACAACCAGCAATGCATGACTAGTCGGCAGCTCTTCTCTATCAGTTGTTGGGATATGTTTTTTGTTTTTTTTCTCCTCAAATAAATATTAGAGTTGAATCATGCCAGTTATATGAGCACTTATATTTATTTGTATCTACTTAATTATATGTTTGTATCTATATTATTTGTATTTATATCAACATAAAAAATGACACAGTAAATTATAAGTCATATATGAAAACAATTTGCGATCATTTTATGGAATAAAAAGCCTACATATATGTTAGGCTTCCATTTTGTAGTTTTTTTCTGAAGCCCAAGAGGAAGGGTGGTCGAAATCTTGCTATTTCCTCTTATATCACTGAAAAATTAACAAACTAATTATGAACTGCTTTTAGTGAGAACAGAAACCGAATATTGAGGATACTTTTGAATTGCTTACAGGTATGTAAGAGCTGTTAATTGGTCTAGATTACTAGGAAGAGATCCAGACAAATCATTGCTAGATAAATCCCTGAAAAAGTAAGAAGCGATAGTTAGTGAAGAGATGTGATTATATTGTATACAGAGGAAACAAAATGAGTTGTAATTAGATTAAATTTACTTGTGATATAATTATCTATGTAAATACTCTTATTTATCAATGAAATTGTCAATGGCCAGTGACCTTAAAAAAAAGAGAGATGCGATAAAGTCATTAAACTGAAGTTAATCAATATGTAAGCCAGATGTTGTCAAAGTAAACATTTCTCACAACACAAATGAAATACAAGTGTACTTAAAATATGTCCTTCCACAATAACTTGGTTGAAAAGCTATATCAATCCCAATCAGGATTGGCCCAGTTAGACCGGAATTGAAAAGCTAATCCCCAAATCGATTGGCCAACTTCGACCAGAATCGACCGCAAGAAAATCAATGAGTAAAATTCATAGCGAGTTTTACTATTTCTATATAAGTTTATTTTGACCCAAAAAGAATGACTGAAATGACTTGTATGTAACATTAGCTTTAGAAACCAAATCCTTTAGTCTAAATTTCACCTTTGAACAATTTTAGTTCGTCGAATCTTAAGTTAGTATAATAGTTCATATGCTTCAAATCAAATCCATTAAACAAAATAATTAGGTTCCATGGTTAAACAAAAAAATGGGAAGTGTTGGATCTTAGGTTGAAGGAACTTACAATGACACAAGAGCATTAAGATTTCCAAAGTAAGAACTCAATGGACCTGTCAATCCACTAGATGATAATTTTCTGAAAAAAAAAATAGAAATAGTTCAGTAGTTGGACCTAATTATCTTAGCTTATCGTTAATACAAATCAAAATATGAGAAAAATATAATTCACACTTATGTCTTTTATTATGAAAATTGGGGAGAGAAAAAAGAGGGGAAAGAACTGACAAGGATGTGATCCTCATTATGTTGGATAAGTTGGAGGTGCAGCTGACACCAGTCCATATGAACTCTTTCGGAAGACAAGGATCGCCACTCCACCCTTTTTTTATCTGATGATCCTGCTTGATACTATTAATGGCAGCGACTGCGAGTAAAAACAGCATAGCTACCTTGAAAAATCTATTTTTTTTAGATGTAATAATACTAAATTTTTATGAGTAGCTTTTGAAGATATCATCCAGAAAATTACCATCTGCACTGTACGTAGTGACCCCCACGGGTGCAATTTTATACAGTTCATATGCATTCAATAGAGGCGGAAGAGTCGAATTTAAAGTAGCAACAAGTGAGATGTTATAATTAGTATAACCCTTCCACCAGATTGTTCTCCAGCTCCAAGTCCGCAAGATGGTTGGTTCATTGAATGGATTTTCTCCGTTGACAAATATATCAAACGCCCTTCGACCAATCAACGGTGGCTGGATCTCATAGAAATGAAGAATCCAATAATATGTAGTGGACTTGTTGTCGACTGTCCAATTAAGGTTAAGGGGTTTTAGGGTACTTGAAGTGGTGGCAGCAGTCTGCATCACAACAGAAGGCAGCTCAAAGTCGTCATCAGGTACTAAGGTAGAGTTTGTTGAGATCTCTATTGTTCCCTCCAAAGTCTCCGGCAACCACCACCGGTCATACATATCTTGAGGGTACCTATTTTTGGGGCAAATCAAGCAACAGATCAGGAAGGAAAAAAGAGTATTTATCACCATATTATGGTGCTATTTTAATTTACTAGCTTTAGCGGGATAAGTACTATTTGTGCTTCTATTTTAATCAGTCAATGCTCCAATTAATTAAGAAAATTGTAACGTTTGTACATTGGAATAATATAAGTTGCCACAAAATATTGGCAAATAGAGATAGTATTTTAATCTAAAAAACAAAAGTTGTTTTTGACAAAATGATTAGATAAATTAATTGTACAAATTGATAAGATTCAAGTAAGAGATAGATCTTTGTACACTGACCCTAAGAACGAAATATCTTTGCTTCCTCCAAAATCTATCCTCTCCACCGTAATCAAAGATTGAGTCGCATTCGCAAATTCATAAATTCTCGAATTCAATTGCCTCAAGTGTAACGAAGAGATAAAAGGATTGCCGAGATTTTTATTAACCAGACAAACTTGTATGTAATCGGCGGAAGCAATGACAATAATTTCAGTATAATTAAAAGAGTCAGCATCATTTAATGTTTTTACTGTAGCCCAAAAATCGACTCCCAAATAAATATCAAAAGTAGGAGGTTTATTTAAGTTATCATAATTTGCATAATAGAATGTTGCCCTTATAAGATACTTAAAGCCTACTGTCAAGGATCTTAGGGTGTAGCAGTTTCGAATTCCAGTGGGAAAGCTTCTAACTGTTTCCAATTCTTTTAGTAGGTTATTGGAGGAAGAGATTTGGGATGTGTCTCCTGTGTCGATGAATTTCTCATCGGATACATAAGTTAGTTTTGTTCCACGGTCGATATAGCTAGAGTTTACGGAAAGCCCACAGTCAATGCTCAGAAAACCTGTAAACAAGAATAAAATCACCAAAAATTCCTTTTAAGAAAATTTACAATCAAGTTTAATCATTGCAAGAACCATGACACATGTACATTAATAGCATGCCAATAAATTATGTTGAGAATTGTATCTTTGTTAGGGTTATATTGGGAAATAGAGAATATAGAGAAGTCTAGGGACTTATGTATTAAATGTCAAGGCTATATGTATAAGCCCAACTCATTAATGAATAAACTAAGTTTGCAAATCATTTCATTTCTACTTGATATCATAGCTTAGGTCAGCCGCCTTTCTTTTTTCTCCGCGGTACAGTACTGTCACTCCCTCTCTCCTCAGGCCGCCGCTCCCTCTCTCTCAAGCCGCCGCCTCTCTCCTTCATCGGGCCGCCTCTCTTTCTCTCTCTAGGCCGGCCATCTAGGTTTGTTGTTTGATTGAGGTAAGCCGGCGTGGGGGGCCTATACCCCACAATACCCGTTGGAGGATTGATCGGGTTTGGATCTCAATCTTTGATGAGAGGATAAATCAAGATCGGGTCAAGAAAAAGGAAGTGAGGGGTGAGATGAGGAAGATCTAGATCTTGAGGGTGCAATATCGGGTCTATAGGAGGAAGAAGGAGGATCTGGACTTGGATTGGTGTGAGAGGATCAGATCTGAGTCGGATCGATGGCAGAGGATAGTTCGAGCAAGGGCAAGAATCCTATAGAGGGGATCTTGGAAAAGCTGAGCGCCTCAGAGGTCTTAATTCTGATGCGAGCATTTAGTGTGGCTGCGAGTGAGAGCACACCGAGGCCACAGAGGGTAGAGTTCCCACCTATTGATACTAAACTAGATGGGCCAGCTTCATATCTAAGCTAGTCGTGTCAGGTGAGGTACACTCTAGCAGGGAAGAATCTAGAGGGGTAATTGACAGGAGAAAAGGCAGAGCCAGCTGAGGGTACTCCAGGGAGGGATGAGTGGAAGTCCACTCACATGTTGGTGTACATCTGGCTCCTGAGTTCGATGACTCAGTCTATTGCGTCCACATTGGATGGCATTGAGAGGGTGAGGGATGTCTGGGAGAAACTAAAGAGGACCTATGATGGAGTGGGGAACAACCTGAGGGTTTATCAGATCAAGAGGGAGATCTCTACTGCAGTACAGGGGGTGAGACTGGTGTGGGCTTTACTGAGAAGGACCATGCACTCTTGGAGGTTTGTTCGTAGATGCTCAAGAGGAAGCAGAAAGCAGTAGGTGATGGGAAGAGTGTGGTAGATGATGCATCCACCTCATCTTCATCCAGAGGTATGCTACTTTTGCTCATTCTGCCAAAGGTACAGGTGACACACATGCTCTTGCCTCTTTATTCACCACTAGATTACCAGAATGGATAGTAGATTCTGGTGCATCTCGACATGTGACAGGTAATGCTAGTGAGTTCTCTTCCTATACTCACCTAGCGATACCATAGAGCATTCAGACAGCTGATGGTACAGCACAGCCTGTGGTTAGTAAGGGTACAGTGAACTATACTGGTTCTATAACTTTGTCCAATGTTTTGCATGCTCCTTCCTTTCTAGTAAATCTTTTATCCATTAGTGCCATCATACTCCAACTAAAATGTGTTGTTTCTTTTGATATTCCCAAGGTGATCTTCCAGGAGAAGGGGACTGGTCAGAGACTTAGGACTGGCACGTGGTGTAGTGGACTGTGGTACCTGGATCGTGAAGGGATAGACTCGGCGTTGATATTTATGGTAGAGGGGGCAGGAGTAGGAGGATCTGAGAGGAGTGCTGAGGATGTGTTGATGCTCCATCACCAGCGCATGGGACACTCTTCGTTTAGTGTGTTGAGTCGGTTGTATCCAGCTTTGTTTGAAAAGGCGAATAAACAGAAACTTGTGTGTGATGCATGTGAGTTTGGCAAGCTTACTAGAAGCTCTTATGTTAGTTCTAGTCATAGGAGCTCTTATGCTTTTGATTTGATACACTCTGATGTTTGGGGACCTTGTTCCACGAGTTCTATGAATGGTTTTAGATATTTTGTGTCTTTTATTGATTGTTTTTCTCGTGTTACTTGGTTATATTTGATGAAAAATAAGAGTGATGTGTTTGGTTGCTTCAAAGACTTTCATAGGTCTATTCAGACTCAATACAGAGTAGTGGTGAATGTATTGAGGTCTGCCAATAGGATGGAGTATACCAACCGAGCATTTGGGGAATACTTGTCAGCCCAAGGGATACAACATCAAACCACATGTCCATACACACCGGCGCAAAACGGGATAGCAGAAAGGAAGAATAGATACCTTTTAGAGGTAGCCAGAAGCATGATGATCTCGATGAATGTGCCAAAACACTTGTAGGGGCAAGCGGTTTTGACAGCCACTCAATTGATCAACAGGATGCCCTCCAGAGTGTTGGAGTGGAAGTCTCCGTGTGAAATGCTGAAAGGAGATAATGGTGGGATCCTTCCATTGAAAGTGTTTGGTTGTGTGTGTTTTGTGAAGGACAACAGACCATCTGTAGCATGTCATTGTGGATATTATGCTACCCAGAAGGGGTACGTTTGTTGGAGCCCGATAAAAAGAGACTATTTGTGACCTAAATAGTGAACTATTGGAGCTAGATCATGTAGCTACTAGGGAGCAAGTAGTTGATTGTCTCACCAAGGGACTTAGCTCATTAGATCTATCTAGGTTGTGTGACAAGATGGGCTTAATGGATATCTTTTGCCCATTTTGAGGGGGAGTGTTGAGAATTGTATCTTTGTTAGGGTTATATTGGGAAATATAGAATATAGAGAAGTCTATAGATACTTATATGTTAAATGTAAAGGCTATATAAGCCCAACTCATTAATGAATAAACTAAGTTTGCAAATCATTTCATTTCTACAAATTAGATTTAGAGAAAAGTGAAAATTCTTCTCTTGTCCCCCATTTCTTCCATTACACGTTCACAATTAAACTATTTTTGGCAGTCTTCCTTTGCTTTTGGGATTTTCTTGCCCATATATATACATGTTTTTAAACACATGTATGATGATTTAGTTTTTGTGCTCTACGAAAATTATTAGCATATTTGTTTGAAATGATTGTTTTTGTTTAATTGAATAATCAACGTTCTATATATGCTCAGAATATATGATTACTTTACATATATATCCTAATTAATTATAATATAAAAAAATAAGAGTTCAACAATTTTCATAGTAATAAGTTAGCCCAAGGAAGTAAAAAAAATAACATATATCACACACATATATGTAAAGAAGAGAGAAGATATGCATAAGAAGAGGTTAACCGTTAGAATCAAGCTGGCTATGAACTCCATTGGTAACTGCGAATATTACGAGAGGAATTATGCACCACAGAACCATTCTTCTCAAGGAGGCCAATCAGATGTTTATTTTTCTCCTTGAAATCACCAAGAATGAAGTTAGGCTGCTTTTATAATGCAACAGTTTGATAAAATGAATTAATCATGTTTAATTTAGTACAATTAGAAAATGAAAATTTGACTTTTCAAAAGATAACATTAATTAATAACATGATGTCATCCTTGTTACGTAGTAATCTGTATACCAAAGAAAGAAGAAAGAGAAATGGGTTTTCAAATCTCTGGAGTAATCAGATATTTTACAAAAGCTGATGACTGCACTCTGATCTCACGGTTATCCATTGACATTATTTTATGTTACCTAGAGTTTGAACTATTCAATTTTGATTTTGAAGGACTGATATAACAATAATATAGGAGCAAGTTGTCAATATTTTTATTACAATAGACGTGGTCCCGATTCCACCAATAAACATCAATATCAGGAAATATCATTTTAAATATTATTTTGAGCTATTTGACTTCAATTAATACACTGCTCATTACTATGCAAATTGATTGTTTAATTAATTATAGCTGTTTTCCATTAACATTGCTTAGGTCAACAAAAGAAATGAGTTTAAAAGAAACTCAACTTCAACTAGAGTCACTACCATAGTAACATAACTTGTGAATAATTCAACTAGAGTCACTACCGTATAGTTAAAAACAAACATCTTACTTCACAACTCACCATAACCCATCTCTCTCTCTCTCTCTCTCTCTCTCTCTATATATATATATATATAGAGAGAGAGAGAGAGAGAGAGTTGGACTACGGTACTTCATGAAGTAAAACGAGTGTTTTACTTCACGTCGATATCTTCAATTTCAAAGTTCAAAACATTGATCTGAACTGTTCAAGTTGATCTCCATATTAAATTGTGATTGGGGACCAAATTTTACAATTTTTAGAAATTTTTTACTATTTTTTTGGAATTTTTGAAAATCACTGATTTTCATAAAATCGTGGGCAATAAAAAACCAATGATTTTAAAAAATTTCAAAAAATAGTAAAAAAATTCTAAAAATTGTAAAATTTGGTCTCCAATCACAATTTAATATGGAGATCAACTTGAACTGTTCGGATCGACAATTTGAACTTGGAAATTGAAGATATCAAGGTGAAGTAAAATACTCGCTTTACTTCGCGAAGTACCGTAGCCCAACTCTATATGTGTGTGTGTTTAATTATGCTTGTAATAATAGAGGTTAGCCTCCATATATATGATAGTTATTTATAAAAAGTGAATACAAACAAGATAATATAGACAAAAACAAAGTTATTGTATTTGTATCATATAACTTGTAGTTAAACCAACATCATGTCCCACCAATATAATCATTCGCAACATCATAGTTTAAACCAACAAAATCACAAACAGAACCCATGTATCATGTATAATTATATCCCAAAACCAGCAAAGTTTTCTAAAATGATCCCACTGGTTGTATGACCAAAAACTAGTACCAGTTAAGTACAGAGAATCTCCCAACTGCTTGTATCATATTTTTATAATATAGGGGCAAGTGGTCAATATTTTTATTACAATATACACGTGATCCTGATCCAACTAATAAACCTCAACATCAGGAAATAGCATTTTATATATTATTTTGAGGTGTTTGACTTCAATTAATTGTGATCTTTCACCTTTTGTACTATTTTTTGTAGCACTCAATGTACTGGTTACTTTTTCTATTAATACTCTTAACTGCTCGTTACTATGCACATTGATTGTTTAATTAATTATAGCTGTTTTCCATTCACATTGCTTAATTAGGTAAACAAAATCAAGAAAAGTGTGAAATACCAAAATAAGTAAATTAGTCAAGCTTGACTATAACTAGCCAACTGGATTTTATAACAATATTAAAAAATAAATGAGTTAAATCTTTTATTTCCTAAAATAAGGAAAAAATAATAATTTGGTCAATACAGGAATCTATTAAATGTGGAGGCTTATTATTGCATAAATAAACCAAGGCTTTCTTTTCACATATGATGCGCAATATTATATATCACTTGTTTTTGGCAAAGATATTCCTGAAATATATATATAGATATATATATATATATATATATATATATATATATATATATATAGTGCTGGGCTTAGCTAAGCCATGGTGTAAAACGACTTGGTGCTCCACGCCTCGTTATTTCCATTTTTCAAATCCAAACGACCGATCCGAACCGCTCAAGTTGTTCTCCATATTGATATGTGCTTGGAGACCAAATTTTACATTTTTTGGAATTTTTTTACTATTTATTAAGCCACTTTGAAAATCACTGATCCGGCGGTCCAGAAATTTTTACTGTTTTTTACTGTTCATAAGGATTTTCAGATTTTCAAAGTGGCTTAATAAATAGTAAAAAAATTCCAAAAAATGTAAAATTTGGTCTCCAAGCACATTTCAATATGGAGAACATGTTGGAAGGTTCGAATCGACTATTTGAACTTTGAAAATGAAGATATGGCGTGGAGTACCAAGTCGTTTTACTCTATGGAGTAGCCTAGTCGGACTCTATATATATATATAGAGTCCGGCTAGCGTCCAAATGTTTGGATAGAGGCCTATTTCCAAACGGTTCATTTTTGCGATTTCAAAGTCCCAAAAGTCGATCTGAAGCACTCAACATGTTTGGAATATTAAAATGTGCTTGCAAACTAAATTTTACATTTTTGGAATTTTTTTGGAATTTTTTTAAAATTTTTGAAAATCGTTGTTTTGATATGGAAAAAAATAAAAATAAAAAATTCATCAAAACAACGAATTTCAAAAATTCTAAAAAAATTCCAAAAAATGTAAACTTTAGTTTCCAAAGACATTTTATTATTCCAAACATGTTGAGCGCTTCCAATCGACTTTTGGGACTTTAAATCTTAAAAATGAACCGTTTGGATATAGGTCTATATCCAAACGTTTGGACGCTACCCAGACTCTATATATATATATATATATAAAGAGCTGGGCTATGGTGAGTTGTGAAGTACGAGGTGATTTTTACTTCACGCTCATATTTTTATTTTGAAAATATAAACAACCGATCCGAACCGCTCAACATGATCTCCATATTGAAATGTGCTTGGAGACCAAATTTTACATTTTTTAGAATTTTTTTACTATTTATTAAGCTACTTTGAAAATCGTTGATCCAATGGCCCAAAAGTTTTTACTATTTTTTACTGTTCACTCAATCAGCGATTTTCAAAGTGGCTTAATAAATAGTAAAAAAGCCAAAAAAAATGTAAAATTTGGTCTCCAAGCACATTTCAATATGGAGATCATGTTGAGCGGTTCGGATCATTGGTTTGGATTTTCAAAATGGTAATATGAGCGTGAAGTCACAACTCACCATAGTCTATCTCTCTCTCTATATATATATATATAGTGCTGGGCTTAGCTAAGCCATGGTGTAAAACGACTTGGTGCTCCACGTCTCCTTATTTCCATTCTGAAAATCCAAACTACCAATCCGAACCGCTCAAGTTGTTCTCCATATTGAAATGTGCTTGGAGACCAAATTTTATATTTTTTGGAATTTTTTACTATTTATTAAGCCACTTTGAAAATCGCTGATCTATTGGTCCAGAATTTTTTACTGTTTTGCTATTGTTCATCCAGATCAGCGATTTTCAAAGTGGCTTAATAAATAGTAAAAAAATTCCAAAAAATGTAAAATTTGGTATCCAAGCACATTTCAATATGGAGAACAACTTGAGCGGTTCGGATCGGTAGTTTGGATTTTCAAAATGGAAATATGGCGTGGAGTACCAAGTCGTTTTACACCATGGCTTAGCTAAGTCCATCTCTATATATATATATATATATATATATAGAGTAGGGCTATTGTACTTCGCGAAGTAAAATGAAGTTTTACTTCATGCAAATACTCCAATTTCCAAAATCTAAATCGTCGATCCGAACCATTCAAGTTGTTCCCCATATTGAAATGTGCTTGGAGACCAAATTTTACATTTTTTGGAATTTTTTTACTATTTATTAAGCCACTTTGAAAATCTCTGATCCATTGTGAATAGTAAAAAACAGTAAAAAATTATGGACCAATGGATCAGCTATTTTCAAAGTGGCTTAATAAATAGTAAAAAAATTCCAAAAAATGTAAAATTTGGTCTCCAAGCACATTTCAATATGGAGAACAACTTGAACGGTCGGATCGACGTTTTGGATTTTGAAAATGGGAATATGAGCGTGAAGTAAAATATTGGTTTTACTTCGCGAAGTACAATAGCAAAATTCTATATATATATAATGGTTTGGATTTTCAAAATGGAAATATGAGCATGAAGTCACAACTCACCATAGTCTATCTATATATATATATATATATATATATAGAGTCCAACTAGGCTACTCCATGGAGTAAAACGACTTGGTACTCCACGCCATATCTTCATTTTCAAAGTTCAAATAGTCGATTCGAACCTTCCAACATGTTCTCCATATTGAAATGTGCTTGGAGACCAAATTTTACATTTTTTGGAATTTTTTTACTATTTATTAAGCCACTTTGAAAATCTGAAAATCCTTATGAACAGTAAAAAACAGTAAAAATTTCTGGACCGCCGGATCAGTGATTTTCAAAGTGGCTTAATAAATAGTAAAAAAATTCCAAAAAATGTAAAATTTGGTCTCCAAGCACATATCAATATGGAGAACAACTTGAGCGGTTCGGATCGGTCGTTTGGATTTTCAAAATGGAAATAATGAGGCGTGGAGCACCAAGTCGTTTTACACCATGGCTTAGCTAAGCCCAGCACTATATATATATATATATATATATATATATATACAGAGAGAGAGAGAGAGAGGGGTTGGCTAATATCAAAACGTTTGTTCCTAGGCTATGGAACAAATACTTCGTTTTTTATATTTTCAAAGTTCAAACAATCGATCCAAACAGTTCAATATTCAATCTATATTAAAATGTGATTGTAAACCAAATTTTATATTTTTTTCTGAATTTTTTTACTATTTATTAAGTGAGTTTAAAAATCATTGTTTTCAATTATCCGAAAAGTTTTCACTCTTTATTAAAATTAGTGATTTTAAAACTGACTTAATAAATAGTACAAAAATTCCAAAAAATGTAAAATTTGGTTTCCAAACACATTTTAATATAGAGATCACATTAATGGTTTGGATCTACCATTTGGACTTTGAAAATTGGAAAACCAATTGGTTGCACCACGGCTCCGGAACAAACGTTTTGATATTAGCCAACCTCTATCTCTCTCTCTCTCTCTCTCTCTATATATATATAGAGATAGGCTACCATACTTTGGGAATTAAACAGCCTCTTTTACTTTCCATTACAGTCCATTGGATATGCTTTAAAAATTGTGCAGATCAATTTGATCAGATTCAAAATTTGTCGCTGAAATTAGAAATTTGGCCTCTCCAATTACTGGACCCGTCCAGTAAACTCCCATCTCCCATCCCCTCCTCTTTCCCAGCGACTTGGTTCTTCTTACTCCGCTCTCCTCTCTCTCGCGCTGGCGCAGCCCACCCTGCCAAAATGATTCCCCCGCTCCGCCTCATCTTCTCCTACCAATTCGCCTCCATCGTCGCACCTCTCTCACTCACGCGTATTCCCCATCGCTCAGACCTAAACCTAAATCGCACCAAGAAAATCCTCTCCCGCTCCTCTCCTCTCTCGGTGCCAGACCCACTTGCCATACTCCTTCAAATCTCCTCCGCAACTCTCTACAGGTAGTCCTTTTTTTGCAAAATTTTATTTATGCATTTTCGTTCCAATTTTTTGCTTCTGTTTTCTCTGGCTTTGGCTTGCTTTAGGTTAATTCGGTACCAGTATAAAATTCGGTATTTGAGTTAATTCGGCTACCAATTTTTGGCTTCTGTTTTCTCTGGCTCCGTCCATGCCAATTTGGCTACCAATTTAGGTTAATTCAGTATTAACTCAAATACCAAATTTTATACTGGTACCGAATTAACCTAAAGCAAGCCAAAGCCAGAGAAAACAGAAGCAAAAAATTGGAACGAAAATGCAAAAATAAAATTTTGCAAAAAAAAGACTACCTGTAGAGAGTTGCGGAGGAGATTTGAATGAGTATGGCAAGTGGGTCTGGCACCGAGAGAGGAGAGGAGCGGGAGAGGATTTTCTTGGTGCGATTTAGGTTTAGGTCTGAGCGATGGGGAATGCGCGTGAGTGAGAGAGGTGCGACGGTGGAGGCGAATTGGTAGGAGAAGATGAGCCGGAGCGGGGGAATCATTTTGGCAGGGTAGGCTGCGCCCGCGCGAGAGAGAGGAGAGCGGAGTAAGAAGAACCAAGTCGTTGGGTCAGAGGAGGAGATGGGAGTTAACTGGACGGGTCCAGTAATTGGAGAGGCCAAATTTCTAATTTTAGCGACAAAGTTTGAATCTGATCAGATTGATCTGCACAATTTTTAAAGCAGATCTAATGGACTGTAATGGGAAGTAAAAGAGGTTGTTTAATTCCTATGGTAGCCTATATATATATATATATATATATATATATATATATATAGAGTCCGACTAGGCTACTCCATGGAGTAAAACGACTTGGTACTCCACGTCATATCTTCATTTTCAAAGTTCAAATAGTCGATTCGAACCTTCCAACATGTTCTCCATATTGAAATGTGCTTGGAGACCAAATTTTACATTTTTTGGAATTTTTTTACTATTTATTAAGCCACTTTGAAAATCTGAAATTCCTTATGAACAGTAAAAAACAGTAAAAATTTCTGGATCGCCGGATCAGTGATTTTCAAAGTGGCTTAATAAATAGTAAAAAAATTCCAAAAATGTAAAATTTGGTCTCCATGCACATATCAATATGGAGAACAACTTGAGCGGTTCGGATCGGTCGTTTGGATTTTCAAAATGGAAATAATGAGGCATGGAGCACCAAGTCGTTTTACACCATGGCTTAGCTAAGCCCAGCACTATATATATATATATATATATATATATATATAGGAGGGATCAAATTACACCTTTTTTGGTGACACACTTTGACACCTACCATTTTCAAAGTCCAAATAGTCGATCCAAACCATTCAACATGATGGATGTATTAAAATGTGCTTGGAGATAAAATTTTACATTTTTTTGAATTTTTTTACTATTTATTAATATGGTTACAAAATCGTTGTTTTCAGACCATTGAAAAACAGCAATTTTGTAACTATCTTAATAAATAGTAAAAAAATTCAAAACAATGTAAAATTTGATCTCCAAGCACATTTTAATATGGTGATCATGTTGAATGGTTCAGATCGACTGTTTGGATTTTGAAATCGCTGACCTATAAAAAAAACAGTGTCATGATGTGTCACCAAAAAAGGTGTAATTGTATCCCTCTATATATATAGTGGCTATTATCAAAACGTTTGCACCAAGGCCCTCGTGTAACCAAGTCAATTTCGGATTTTCATAGTCTAAACAGTCGGTCCAATCCGTTAGATGTTCAATCTATTTTAAAATCTGCTTGGAGACCAAATTTTATATTTTTTGGAATTTTTTTACTATTTATTAAGCCACTTTGAAAATTGCTGATCCACGTGAACAGTAAAAACAGTGCAACCAAATTCTGGACCATGTGATCAGCATTTTTCAAAGTGGCTTAATAAATAGTAAAAAAATTCCAAAAAATGTAAAATTTGGTCTCCAAGCATATTTTAATATAGAGATCACATCTAACGGTTTAGATCGACCATTTGGACTTTGAAAATCTGAAAACGACTTGGTTAAACAAGAGCCTTGGTGCAAACGTTTTGATATTAGCCCCTCTATATATATATAGGGTCCGGCTAATTTGCTGCCGGCAGCATTTTAGCCGGAGGTGCTGCCGGCAGTTTTACTGTTTTGTGATGTCCAAACAACAAATTCAAACCGTTAGATGTTTAATCTATATTATGATCTACTTGGAGACCAAATTTTACATTTTTTCGAATTTTTTTACTATTTTTAAAGCTGGGTTGAAAACCGCTGTTTTCAGTAAATTTCTGCAGCGTTAAAAACAGCGGTTTTCAACCCAGCTTTAAAAATAGTAAAAAAATTCCAAAAAATGTAAAATTTGGTCTCCAAGTAGATTATAATATAGATTAAACATCTAACGGTTTGAATTTGTTGTTTGGACATCACAAAACAGTAAAACTGCCGGCAGCACCTCCGGCTAAAATGCTGCCGGCAGCAAATTAGCCGGACCCTATATATATATATATATATATATATAGAGTCTGACTTAGCTACTTCATGAAGTAAAACGACTTTGTACTTCACGCCATATCTTCATTTTCAAAGTTCAAATAGTCGATTCGAACCTTCCAACATGTTCTTCATATTGAAATGTACTTGGAGACCAAATTTTACATTTTTTGGAATTTTTTTACTATTTATTAAGCCACTTTGAAAATCTGAAAATCCTTATGAATAGTAAAAAACAGTAAAAATTTCTGGACCGCCGGATCAGTGATTTTCAAAGTGGCTTAATAAATAGTAAAAAAATTCCAAAAAATGTAAAATTTGGTCTCCAAGCACATATCAATATCGAGAACAACTTGAGCGGTTCGGATCGGTCGTTTGGATTTTCAAAATGGAAATAATGAGGCGTGGAGCACCAAGTCGTTTTACTTCATGAAGTAGCTAAGCCCAGCACTATATATATATATATATATATAGAGAGAGAGAGAGAGAGAGAGAGAGAGAGAGGAGGGATCAAATTACACCTTTTTTGGTAACACACTTTGACACCTACCATTTTCAAAGTCCAAATAGTCGATCCAAACCGTTCAACATAATGGATATATTAAAATGTGCTTGGAGATCAAATTTTACATTTTTTTTGAATTTTTTACTATTTATTCAGATGGTTACAAAATCGTTTCATACCATTGAAAAACAGTGATTTTGTAACCATCTTAGTAAATAGTAAAAAAATTCAAAAAAATGTAAAATTTGATCTCCAAGCACATTTTAATATGGTGATCATGTTGAACGGTTCGGATCGACTGTTTGGATTTTGAAATCGCAAAATTGACCTATAAAAAAATGGTGTCATGATGTGTCAAAAAAAGGGTGTAATTGGATCCCTCCTCATATATATATATATATATAGCATTTTGCTATTGTGCTTCATGAAGTAAAACCCATATTGTCCTTCACGCTCATACACCCATTTCCAAAATCCAAATCGTCGATCCGACCGTTCAAGTTGTTCTCCATATTGAAATGTGCTTGGAGACCAAATTTTACATTTTTTGGAATTTTTTTCCTATTTATTAAGCCACTTTGAAAATCGCTGATCCATTGGTCCAGAATTTTTTACTGTTTTTTACTATTCACAATGGATCAGCGATTTTCAAAGTGGCTTAATAAATAGTAAAAAAATTCCAAAAAATGTAAAATTTGGTCTCCAAGCACATTTCAATATGGAGAACAACTTGAACGGTTCGGATCGACAATTTGAATTTTGGAAATAGGAGTATGAGTGTGAAGTAAAACGAAGTTTTACTTCGCGAAGTACAATAGCCCTACTCTATATATATATATAGAGGAGGGATCCAATTACACCTTTTTTGGTGACACACTTTGACACCTACCATTTTTAAAGTCCAAATAGTCGATTTAAACTGTTCAACATGATGGATATATTAAAATGTGCTTGGAGATCAAATTTTACATTTTTTGGAATTTTTTTACTATTTATTAAGATGGTTACAAAAATCGTTGTTTTCAGACCATTGAAAAACAGCGATTTTGTAACCATCTTGATAAATAGTAAAAAAATTCAAAAAAATGTAAAATTTGATCTCCAAGCACATTTTAATATGGTGATCATGTTGAACGGTTCGGATCGGCTGTTTGGATTTTGAAATCGCAAAATTGACCTATATAAAAAACGGTGTCATGATGTGTCACCAAAAAAGGTGTAATTGGATCCCTCCTCATATATATATATATAGGGATGGGCTATGGTGAGCTATAGAGTAAAACGAGTTTGTACTTCATGCCATATTTCCATCTTGAAAATTCAAACAACAGATCCGAACAGTTGAAGTTGTTCTCCATATTGAAATGTCCTTGGAGACCAAAATTTACATTTTTTGGAATTTTTTTACTATTTATTAAGCCACTTTGAAAATCGCTGATCCATTGGTCCAGAATTTTTTACTGTTTTGCTACTGTTCACCCGGATCAGCGATTTTCAAAGTGGCTTAATAAATAGTAAAAAAATTCCAAAAAATGTAAATTTGGTCTCCAAGCACATTTCAATATGGAGAACAACTTGAACGGTTCGGATCGATTGTTTGGATTTTCAAAATAGAAATAACGAGGCATGGAGTAAAAACTTGTTTTACTCCATAGCTCACCATAGCCCATCCCTATATATATATATATAATTTTGCTATTGTACTTCGCGAAGTAAAACCAATATTGTACTTCACGCTCATATTCCCATTTTCAAAATCCAAAACGTCGATCCGACCGTTCAAGTTGTTCTCCATATTGAAATGTACTTGGAGACCAAATTTTATATTTTTTGGAATTTTTTTACTATTTATTAAGCCACTTTGAAAATCGCTGATCCATTGGTCCAGAATTTTTTACTGTTTTTTACTATTCACAATGGATCAGCGATTTTCAAAGTGGCTTAATAAATAGTAAAAAAATTCCAAAAAATGTAAAATTTGGTCTCCAAGCACATTTCAATATGGAGAACAACTTTAACGATTCGGATCGACGATTTGGATTTTGGAAATAGGAGTATGAGCGGGAAGTAAAACGAAGTTTTACTTCGTGAAGTACGATAGCCCTACTATATATATATATATATATATAGAATTTTGCTATTGTGCTTCATGAAGTAAAACCAATATTTTACTTCACGCTCATACACCCATTTTCAAAATCCAAATCGTCGATCCGACCGTTCAAGTTGTTCTCCATATTGAAATGTGCTTGGAGACCAAATTTTACATTTTTTGGAATTTTTTTACTATTTATTAAGCCACTTTGAAAATCGCTGATCCATTGGTCCAGAATTTTTTACTGTTTTTTACTATTCATAATGGATCAGCGATTTTCAAAGTGGCTTAATAAATAGTAAAAAAATTCCAAAAAATGTAAAATTTGGTCTCCAAGCACATTTCAATATGGAGAACAACTTGAACGGTTCGGATCGACCATTTGGATTTTGGAAACAGGAGTATGAGCGTGAAGTAAAACGAAGTTTTACTTCGCGAAGTACAATAGCCCTACTCATTATATATATATATATATATATAGAGTAGAACTAGGGTGCTCCTAAGCTCACCAAGCCCTTCCGTGAGCACGACTCTAAAACCTATCGAATTGACTTCAAATGACATTTTCAAACCGTTAGATATTCAATCTATATTAAAATGTGTTTGGAGACTAAATTTTACATTTTTTGGAATTTCTTTACTATTTATTAAGATGGTTTGAAAATCGCTGTTTTTATTAAAATTCTACACCATTGGAAAACAGCGATTTTCAAATCATCTTAATAAATAGTAAAAAATTTCAAAAAAATGTAAAATTTGGTCTCCAAACACATTTTAATATAGATTGAACATCTAACGGTTTGAAAATGTCGTTTGAAGTCCATTCGATAGGTTTTAGAGTCGCGCTCACGGAAGGGCTTGGTGAGCTTAGGAGCACCCTAGTTCTACTCTATATATATATAGGGTCTGTCTAATTTGCTGCCGGCAGCAGTTCTGCCAAGTGCTGCCGGGGCTATATTTAGCCGTGTGATGTCCAAACAACAAATTCAAACCGTTAGATGTTTAATCTATACTATAATCTACTTGGAGACCAAATTTTACATTTTTTGGAATTTTTTTACTATATATTAAGCTGGTTTGAAAACCGCTGTTTTTAGTAAATTTCTGCAACGTTAAAAACAGCGGTTTTCAAACCATCTTAATATATAGTAAAAAAATTCCAAAAAATGTAAAATTTGGTCTCCAAGTAGATTATAGTATAGATTAAACATCTAACGGTTTGAATTTGTTGTTTGGACATCACACGGCTAAATATAGCCCCGGCAGCACCTCGGCCGAACTGCTGCCAGCAGCAAATTAGCCACAGCCTATATATATATATATATATAGAGATGAGCTATTGTGCTTTGCAAAGTAAAGCCATCGTTTTACTTCGGCTTACTTTTTGGATTTTCAAAATCCAAAACGTCGATCTGACCGTTCAAGTTGATCTACATATTGAAATGTGCTTGCAGACCAAATTTTACATTTTTTGGAATTTTTTTACTATTTATTAAGCCACTTTGAAAATTGCTGATCACATGGTTCAGAATTTTGTTGCACTGTTTTTTCTGGACCATGTAATCAGCAATTTTCAAAGTGGCTTAATAAATAGTAAAAAAGTTCCAAAAAATGTAAAATTTGGTCTGCAAGCACCTTTAAATATGTAGATCAACTTGAACGGTCGGATCGACGTTTTGGACTTTGAAAATCCAAAAAGTAAGTCGAAGTAAAACGATAGCTTTACTTTGCGAAGCACAATAGCCCATCTCTATATATATATATATATATATATATATATATATATATATATATATATATATATATAGGTTGACTATTCTACTTATATAAGTATATGAAAGCATATGCTTATAAGTCAATTTTGTGTTTTTAAAGTTCAAATAGTCGATCTGAAGCTCTCAACGTGTTCTACATATTAAAATGTGATTGGAGACCAAATTTTATATTTTTAGAAATTTTTTTACTATTTTTTTAGAATTTTTTAAAACAGTGTTTCAATATGCTATAAAAATTCAGAAAAATAATAAATAATCCTCAAAAAAAGTGATTTTGAAAAATTCTAAAAAAATAGTAAAAAAGTTTCAAAAAATGTAAAATTTGGTCTCCAAGCACATTTTAATATGGAGAATATGTTGAGCGCTTCAGATCGACTATTTGAACTTTAAAAACACAAAAATGACTTATAAGCATATGTTATCATATGCTTATATAAGTAAAATAACCAACCTCTATATATATATACTAGTATCGTGCCCGTGCGTTGCAACGGAATATATGATAAGATAACAAAAATAAATTCTCATATAAAATGACAAATTTTCATAAAAAAAAATTAGAAATATATTCTAGATTTATCACAGTAATATGTATAGAAATAAGGAAGTAGATAAATAAGGAAGTGAACAAAAAATTGATTTGCATTGTGATCCGCCGTATAGAAAATTTCAATTGGAGAGGGAGAAATAAGGAAACGGAGAATTATATTACTAAATTTTAGAGTCTATTTAATTTTAATTGTAACGCATCGTGTGGTGGTATGTGTGGCGAGTATGTTTGTAGCTAAATTTAAACTTCTACACATAAAACAGATGCATTTAATCAAAAGAAGATAGATTATGTGATTGGAGAGCTGAGATTAAATCCAAAAATTAATCTTTCAATCGTAGCCGTTGGCGGATCGGACACCCAACGTGTTTAATAATGGAATGGAGATATGAGGAGGGATCCAATTACACCTTTTTTTGACACATCTTGACATTGTTTTTTTTATAGGCCTATTTTGTGATTTCAAAATTCAAACAGTTGATTCGAACCGTTCAACATGATCAGCATATTAAAATGTGCTTGGAGATCAAATTTTATATATATTTTTTTAAATTTTACTATTTATTAAGATGGTTACAAAATCGTTGTTTTTCAATGGTTTGAAAACAACGATTTTGTAACTATCTTAATAAATAGTAAAAAAATTCAAAAAAATGTAAAATTTGATCTCCAAGCACATTTAATATATACATCATGTTGAACGGTTTGGATCGACTATATGAGGATGGTTCAAATGCCTCCATTTTTCATGCCTCTACCATGCCTCCATTTTTAAAAACTTTAATAACTCAAAATTTAAAACATAAAAGTCAAAATAAAACCGTTGGATATGATCTACATTATTTTATCTATGCACGTGTAAAAAATTATGACATTTCAATTTGTTTTGGTTGTCATCAAGAGCTTGTAAAAAACATACTAATGTGGATAATTTCTAGACGTTGATTTTTCAACTTATTAATTCACATAAAAACAAAATTGAAATGTGATAATTTTTTTATGAGCACATAGATAAAATGATGTAGATCATATCCAATGGTTTTATTTTGACTTTTAAGTTTTAAATTTTGAGTTATTAATGTTTTTAAAAATGGAGGCACGGTGGAGGCACAAAAAATGAAGGCATTTGAACCCTATATATATATATATATATATATATAGGAGGGATGGGATTACACCCTTTTTTTGACACACTTTGACACCTACCATTTTCAAAGTCCAAATAGTCAATCCAAACCGTTCAACATGATGTATATATTAAAATGTGCTTGGAGATCAAATTTTACATTTTTTTTTGAATTTTTTTACTATTTATTAAGATGGTTACAAAATCGTTGTTTTCAGACCATTGAAAAATAACAATTTTGTAACCATCTTAATAAATAGTAAAAAAAATAAATAAAAATGTAAAATTTGATCTCCAAGCACATTTTAATATGGTGATCATGTTGAACGGTTCGGATCAACTGTTTGGATTTTGAAATCGCAAAATTGACCTATAAAAAAAACAGTGTCATGATGTGTCAAAAAAAGGGTGTAATTGGATCCCTCCTCTATATATATATATGAGGAGGGATCGAATTACACATTTTTTAGTGACACACTTTGACACCTACCATTTTCAAAGTCCAAATAGTCGATCCAAACCGTTCAACATAATGTATATATTAAAATGTGCTTGGAGATCAAATTTTACATTTTTTTTGAATTTTTTTACTATTTATTAAGATGGTTACAAAATCGTTGTTTACAGAACATTGAAAAACAGCGATTTTGTAACCATCTTAATAAATAGTAAAAAAATTCAAAAAAATGTAAAATTTGATCTCCAAGCACATTTTAATACGGTGATCTTGTTGAACGGTTTGGATCGACTGTTTGGATTTTGAAATCGCAAAATTGACCTATAAAAAAAACAATGTCATGATGTATCACCAAAAAAGGTGTAATTGGATCCCTCCTCTATATATAAAAAAATTGTTCCTATGAAATGTTATAATTCCAATGAATTGAAAAGCTGTTCATGCACACAGAATTATACTATCATAGAATAATCCAGCCAACCACTCATCTAATTAACCAATGCATGTCCACAAAAAAACAATGAAGGTGGTATGATTGAAACATTATTTTTAAATATACCAATTAATAATCTGAAGAGAAAATTTTAGGAAAGACCTTCAGCAAGCATACAAAAAGGGAAGAATATTCTCATCCTCAATTACCATTTATACACTCATATTTAGCAATCAGCATGCATAAATATAGTATTTTATTAATTATAAAATTTAAAAATGTCAATAAATTAAGTTGGCAACTTAGTGCAAGCACCTAGCTGAATATGATTAATAATTATTCTTTATTGTTCTTATAAATGTGCTACTTTTAATTTAAAACAATTTAAATATGAGTCATGAGAGGTCCACCTCGATCCCAAGTATTCAGTTTAAATCCACCTTTTAAAATATTCAGTTCTAATTTTTTTTTAACAAATATGTTATATTTTTAAACATTTAGGTAATTAATTTTAATACTATGTTCATTACTTTTAATATATAATTAATCATAAAAATCATAAGAAATCATATGAATGATGATAAGAAATCATAATTGTAATTTCGTTAAAAAAATAACTAAATATTTAAAAAACAATATTTTTCTTGGGGTAACCTATTCAATGTTAAAAGTAACAAGTCATGTTTATTTATATATTATTATATATTGAAATTAAATAACTTATTATTAAAACAATTATAATTAAATATTTACGTATAGTGCATATCAATTAAAAAAATTAAATATCAAACAAATCCAGAAGAATATACTTTCTCTAGAATCATTTTAGCAAAATTCAAAATAATAACAACAATACAAATTATACAGTGGGAGCCTCTCACCTTATCTCCTTTCTCTCTCTCTCCACATCTCTTCCCACCACAAAAATGGCACTCTCTCTATTTCTCACCTCTCCATCCCTTCTCCCTCTCAAACCAACTCCTCCCCTCCATTCCCGCCCTCTCCGCATCTCTCTCCCTCTCCGACAACGGGGGCCACCACCTCCCTCTTACAAAGTAACCATAGAGCACGAGGGGTCGACTCGCATTCTCGAAGTGGACCCGGAGGAATCGATACTAGAGAGAGCGTTAGACGAAGGCATGTCAGTTCCTCACGACTGTAAGCTCGGCGTGTGCATGACGTGCCCGGCCCGACTTGTCAGTGGTGTCGTAGACCAGAGCGACGGTATGCTGAGTGATGACGTGGTGGACCAAGGCTATGCTCTGCTCTGCGCCTCTTATCCTAGGTCGGATTGCCATATTCAGGTCATACCTGAAGAGGAGCTGCTCTCTCTCCAGTTGGCTACTGCTAATGATTGATTGATGTTGGTTTTGGTTTTCTCTGTCCTGTTTTTGAGGGTTGATTTAGTGGGTTCTTAAATAGTTAACTTTAGTCTCTATTTTGAGGTTTTGCATCTGATTAAACGATTAGTAATGGTTGTATAGTTAGTTGTCTTCTCTATTTATATCATCAGACGGTCAGGGATCGATCAGGGTTGCTAATGAGCCGAGTCGGATCATGAACCAATGAGTTGAGCAGCTCAATAAATTGTATTGAGCCAGGCCCTAAACTAAATAAAGTCCGAACTCTACTCGGCTCATATTTTATCACTCAAACCGAGCCGAGCCCAAGCCCGAGCCGGCTCATGAGCCAATGAGTCTCTTCTTTTTGTACTTGCTGATGTAATAGGTTGAGGGTTGGAAAAAAATATAATTTCATTGCGGTTTACGCTTGGCATTATGCGTAAGCGAGATTAGATGTATTAAAAACAACAGTCGTATTATTATTTTTGTAGTTCGTAAAAATATATTTAAAAGTTTGAATACATGTATTCAAAAATACTGTACAAACGTGCATATGATTTACACTTGACAAAAGCTTTTGTAAAAGACCAAAAAAAAAAATCAATTATTTCGTTCAAACTTTTACAAAATATAAAATTTATCGTTAACATTATGTACGTATTCCTTTTGTAAGAGGCCAAGAAAAAATTAATTTAGATCTAGCTTTAAAAAAAAATTAGCGACATTTGACAACAAATTAAGTATTGTCTAATAGTTGTTTAATTACTATTTAAGGGTGAGGTGTTAGAGAATTTTAACACAGAGAATTTGAAATCGTTTTTATCTGTTCAATCACATTATTTTAAAGTTTGATTTGAATTCGGTTCAATCGCATTATTATAAAAAACTTGATTTGAATTCTATTCAATCACATTACTTTAAAGCTTGATTTGAATAGTTTAGATAATATTATGACTTGTAATCAAGTAAATATTTGTTTTTTTAATGCTTGGCATGAGTTATGACATGAGTTGGACTTGGGAGTTATGAGCCGAGTTGAAGGCTCAAATTCATTAAATTGAGATGAACTTTGTTCTTCAAGACTTGAACCGAGTCCGAGTTGAGTCGAATTAGTTATATAACGAACTGAGCTGAGTTTTGAGCCGAGCATGGCTCGTTAGCAGCCCTAGGATCGATCATATGAGAGAGAGATGCTCATGAATCATGATGCGGTTAGAATTCATATGAGCGTCTGATTGAACTCTACAAACATAAAACATTAACCATGTAATTTCCATCAAAAAGGCAAGCAAATTAAGGGAGAAAATAAGGGTTCCGATCGAGAGGCGCATCGAACAATGTCCGGTCTAAACCGTTCAATTTATGATTAAAATTACTGCACATTTAATTCCACTTGCACGAATCTCAATAATGATCAGACAGTTTAGACCGGGTATGAAACGGATTTCAGATCGGGCATCGGACAGATTTATGTGCAACATTTCCTTGCCTCGTCGCTCTTGCCTCAGCCGCATCTGCTTTTTAACCGGCTTGTCTCCAGCTGTCCTTGTGACTGCCTCGATTGCCTGACCGATCGTGAATACATCTGTTGTTACAGCATCTGTCAGCAAACATGTAACTAAGGCAGGTTGATCTTAGTTATTGGCTCATGAAGCCTAGCAATGCTTATAGATTACAACAGATTGGTGTAGCCAGCTGGGTTTGAAAAATGAACTTAATTAGCTTACCAGCTCTGGAGCAATGTATAAAAGGTAACCAAGAACAAGGTGGTGTTTCTTCAAATTGCAATTCATCAAGTAAGAAATACCAGATGCTTTCATGAAAGTGGATACTGGGTTTTATATTACAATATGGCTAGCTAGCATCATACAATAGGTTTCTTCTTCTTATTTTCTCAGTTCACATTACTTGACAAGAGTATAATATTAACTAACTTAAACACATGATCATTCACTACCACTCACAAAACTAAGATCTATATGAAGGAAATCTATTCTTCTAAGAGGAATCCCTGCTCATTACTTCAATCCCATTCCCTGCACAAAAATTGAATAAATCAATAAATGAATTAATATATAAATAAGTGAAGGCAAATTATTAACCTACTATATATAGTGCACTCCTACACACCATTTTTTGCCAGTTTGGATTATAGTTGTCCGCTTTAAGATTCGTGCCAGATAAAAAAGAACTGTTGGGATCTCATTCTACCCCTGATTTGGGGCCTCAAATTTCAATTGTAGTTTCTACTTTCTAATCCACTACAGTACACAAGTAAAGCAGGAAGTTATGTACCGGTGCCAAATTTGTACATAACATACCTGGTACCGTACCAATAACTAGCTAGTTAAGAAGAATATGTACCATCAGGATCAAAGAAGAACAGTTGCTTTGTCTTTCCATCAGGTTGTGACTTTTGAAACGTCTCAATTCCCTTTTCCTGTAAATGCCACATAGTTTTGTAAACAAATAAATGAATGAAAATCAGTTGAAAGAAATTTCTAGCATGATATCAAAAGGGTATTTGTTTTGCAAATAATCTATGAACTTTTCATGCCTGTTTTAGACACTCAAATTTCAGTCTTTTGGGAGGAAAAATAAAATATTGTTATAAGAAAAAGGATAATCTCCAACAGTATATTCAATTTATTATCAAGTGGCAAAATGGGTTTTATCTTGGTCAACAGAATATTCTATTTAATTATCAGATGCTTAACAAAAGATTATGAATTATATTTCCTATGCTTCTATAACTTGTAGTTTACCATCTGCTACTTAAAGAGTTATACTGACACTCAGATTACTTCATCAAATTAAAACTATAGAACAATACAAATTCATAATCTAAAGGATTTCATGTGTTTTGTGCTTTCTACTGTTCCAATACCAGTCTGGAAAACTAAAATTGTTACTGCTAATTCAAGCAATGAAACAAAAACTACTAATTCATCATTTATCTCTCTTTTCCTAAAACACTGTATATTTACCTTTAGTTTTTTAACAACAGAATCAAAATTGGAGACAGAGAACGACACGTGGTTGCCCCTCGGCAGCTGTTTCGGATCCCTCACTGACGAGGTGGCCACATATGGGCCTACTGGTAGCTTTGACTGTGGGTCCCGCTGGATGATGTGCATAGTTAGAGAAGGAGAAACACGAAGCCAGATTACGTCAAAATCCCCAAAGTTTGGGGATTCGATCTGCTCAAACCCTAATACCTCTTGGTAGAAAGAGGCGAGGCGCTTGACATCGGAGGATTCGCGCGCGATGTGGTTCAGCTGGACGCCTTCCGCTGTCGCCATGACTGGAGAGGATAGGATGAGGTGAGAAAGGAATGGAATTTTAGAGGAAATAGCAGGGAAGCATTGCAAGATATAGAAGTGTGTTGGATGTACAGTGGAGTAACACGTGGCAGGATTACTTTGCCATTTCTTCGATGTACGGGTTTCTGTTACAAACTTCGTACAACTGATCACCATCAAGTCACTGACAGGTGTACACACTGGACATATAATCAACATATCAGCAACTCGCAACAAGCTTACTCACAGAAACTTCGAAGCAGATAATTTAGATTGTTCTATTTGGGTCGAATACATCGCTGTAGGGAACATTTCAGAGTCCAAAGCCTGGTTTTAAGCCTACATAAACCCAAAGCCATGAACTGTGAAAACCCACGATATCCAAAGCCCAAAGCCCAGGACAACAAATTTGAGTTTATTAACATGGGCCCAAATGCTCAACCCAGTTCAAATCCTCTAAAGTAACTCACATTTTATGTTTTGAAAAGGAATGCAAGAGTCTCTTTAATATTTGTGTCAAACCAGATCGGACGGTCCAGATCTAAACTCAAAATTTAAAATACTTACGGAGATATAAATTCACCGAAAGTTCTCCCGATCAAATACGGCTTCCAAATATACTTTTTGTGCGGCCTCTGCTAGATAGCCTACTACCAATCATAGTAACATATGAATAATTCGGGTTCGGTTCGGCAGGATCAAAAATTCGTGATTCGGGAATAATTCGGGTATAATTCGGAAATTATTCGGAAATTATTCGGAATTACAATACGAGACCTCAGTGCATATTTAATTATTTATTGATGATTTACTATACGAGGTAGTGCTTGTAGTTGCCACAGAAGATCAACAATATTCAAAAAGTTGAGTAAATGGGAAATTGAGTCTTGTCACGTGGTTGGCTGGGCCTTGGAGCAAATGAGAGCAAGACACGTGGGTGGGCAGGGGTTGTTGGAGCAGTTTTCAAAACAAAAATTTATACTGTGCGAGAAATTCAAATTTTTTTTCGAAAAAAAAGTGAAAAAAACGCGTATTATTCGTAAAATTCGTTAAATTCGCATTTTATTCGCGTTTTATTCGGTCAAAGGTTCGGTCAACGAATAATACGCCATTCGGTTCGGAAACACCCCAAAAACATTTTATTCGCGAATTAAACGCGAATAAAACGCGAGTATTGTTACTATGCTACCAATCATAGTGACAATATTCTCGTTTTATTCGCGTTTAATTCGTGAATAATTTATTTTTGGAATGTTTGTGAACCAAATGTCGTATTATTCGTTGACCGAACTTTTGACCGAATAAAACGCAAATAAAATACGAATTTTACGAATTATTCACGTTTTTTTCACATTTTGTTCGGAAAAAGGATTTGCCTTTCTCGCGGAGTTGCGTTTCTGAACAAATTTAACGTCTGCATTTATTAACACCCACGTGAAACAGTCCTTTCTGCACAGGGCATTTGACAACTATTACCAATTTTCTCATTTCAAATTTTATATGCTGTCAGATGAAATGGATCCATTCGTCAATACATCATATTTTTTATACTTTTTGACTATATTATACACTGCTGATCTTCTATGACAAATACAAGCAGTATTTTTTATAATAAATCATCGGTAATGAATTAAATATGCACTGACCGTCTTGTAATATAATTCCGAATTATATCCAAATTATTTCTAAATCACGAATTTTTAATTCTGCCAAATTATTTCCGAATAACGAATTATTCCCAATTATTTATTTGTTACTGTGCTACCAATTAGCAAACGAAGAGAAGAGAAACAAGAACAGTGCGAAACTAAACAAGAAGTGGAAGTCTAGAATGCGAAGTGGCCTCCCACTCCACCTCTTCTTTCCTTCTCCATCTTCTCCAGTCTAGATCTCACATCTCCATTTTTGCTTTTCACATTTCAAACCTCTTACAATGGGTCGGCCACCACGGCCCCCCAATTCCTCGATCGATCCGATCGAAGAAGAGGAAACTGTAGACACCACCACCACCACCACCACCTCTCCTCCTTCCTCCCCCTCTCCGCCGCTCTCCGCCTTGCAATCCGCTCTTTCATGCATGATCCTCTCCGAGATCGCTTCAGTGGTCGCTATCATGCGGCGTCACCTCCGACATCACCCCCGTGACTCCGATCCTTTCCAGGACCCGCCTCTACTACTGTCGTTTAAGTCTCTACGGCGTCTCCTCTTCTCCCCCTCCGCCTCCACTGGACTCACCTCTTCACTCCTCCTTCGTCCCTTTCTTGATACCATCCGCTCTGAAGAGACTGGCGCTGCTGTCACTGCCGCTGCTCTCTCTGCTGTCTACAACATCCTCACCTTTGATGGACCTGTCGATGTGGGGCCCGCTCTGTCAGAAGTCGTTGATTCTGTCACCACCTGCCGCTTTGAGGTGCTGTTATCCACACTTTCATTTTCTTGATTTTTTTTTTTTTTTAGTTTTTAGGCCTCATTCTAAGTGACAGGCTGGCTGGGGTTTTAGGTTGATTGAGTTGCCAGTGTATTATTCCAAGACAAACCATTGATTCAGTGTTCGAAGTATGGAATATGGGAAATAAATCTGCTTTATTCCGATTCCAACCGTTGATCTTCATTGAGATTCGCACATTAAAAAGTTTCTCATTTACCTCAGGTTAATTAAAGTTATTTTAGTCCACATTGTTATACTTGCTTGCATGAAGGCATTGCTCTGGAGTATTAAAATGCACGGTTCAGATGCAATTCTTGAAAAAAAAAAAAATATATATATATATATATATAGAGTAAAACTAGGGTGTTCCTAAGCTCACCAAGTCCTTTGTGAGCTCGACTCTAAACCTATCGAATTGACTTCAAACGACATTTTCAAACCGTTAGATGTTCAATCTATATTAAAATGTGCTTGGAGACCAAATTTTACATTTTTTGGAATTTTTTTACTATTTATTAAGATGGTTTGAAAATTGCTGTTTTTCAATGGTGCAGAATTTTAATAAAAACAGCGATTTTCAAACCATCTTAATAAATAGTAAAAAAATTCTAAAAAATGTAAAATTTGGTCTCCAAGCACATTTTAATATAGATTGAACATCTAACGGTTTGAAAATATCGTTTGAAGTCAATTCGATAGGTTTTAGAGTCGAGCTCACGGAAGGGCTTGGTGAGCTTAGGAACACCCTAGTTCTACTCTATATATATATATATATTTTGGGGGGGTTTTGTGCATAAGAGTGCTTGATATTTCTCTTCAAGTCTAAGGCTCTCAGCTAACATATGCTCTACTCTGATTTATATTGAATGATAGATTTTGGCCTTTATATGAATATTTCTTGGTACCAACAGGTGGTGGATCAGTCGTCTGAAGAGGCAGTACTGATGAAGATACTGCAAGTGTTGTTAGAGTGTGTGAAGGGGGGTCGAGACGGGTCAGTTGGGTTAGACGATCACCATGTTTGCACTGCAGTTAATACATGCTTTAGAGTGGTGCACCAGGCAGGTGGGAAGAGTGAACTCTTGCAACGGTTTTCTAGAAATGCAATGCAAGAGCTCGTCAGACGAGTTTTCGGGAGGTTGCCGCTTGTTGGGTTGGACCCCACAGCCGATGCAAGTTCCACTAAGCAAGAGGTACTTGATTAATTTCACTAAGTAGGGTTAATATGCCCCATTCATGCCTCACATCCTGATCTCCATTTTCAAAGTCCAAACAGTCCACCCGAACCGTTCAACATGATCTCCATATTAAAATATGCTTGGAGACCAAATTTTTTACTATTTTTGTTTAGATAGGTACATTTTGGATCTCTTTAATTTTCCAAACCAGGCTTTAGTTAATATCTCAAAAGTTGAAGAAAAAGTTGTGTTAGGTTATGTAGTCATTTGATTAAATGCTTTGGAATTTGATCTAGGTTACATTTTATATGGAATTGCTCCTTAATTTGTGCTAGGCTGCTTATGCAAGATGTTGATATAGAAATTCTATTCCCACCTATGGGATATTATAACATCCCAGCTGATAGATGCCAGTATAATGCGCTTGGAATTATATAACATAGTAGGTCGTATCTTATATGTAGGTGGGGACAGTTGACAAGGATCAGCCTTTTGGGGTCAAACAAATGGAAAACGGAACTGCTATTGGCTCTGGTACAGGTGTACCTGACAAGACCGTACCTAGTACAGAGGCCGCAACTGGTACCATTGCCACCCCAACTATAGAGCCTTATGGGGTCCCTTGCATGGTGGAAATTTTTCACTTCCTCTGTTCTCTCCTAAATGTGGTTGAACAAGTTGGCGTAAACCCTGGTACAAATACTGTTGCATTCGACGAAGATGTACCATTATTTGCCCTTCGATTAATCAACATAGCCATTGAATTGGGGGGCCCATCAATTAAAGATCACCCGAAACTTTTATCGTTGGTTCAAGATGAGCTGTTCAGAAACCTAATGCAATTCGGGCTTTCAATGAGCCCACTAATCCTCTCCATGGTTTGTTCGATTATTCTCAACCTTTACCAGAATCTGTGTACCGAGTTAAAAATGCAATTGGAAGCGTTTTTCTCTTGCATCATTCTTAGACTTGCACAAAGCAAGTTTGGTGCAACGTACCAACAGCAGGAGGTAGCGATGGAAGCATTGGTTGACTTTTGCCGGCAGAGAACGTTTATGGTTGAGATGTATGCAAATTTCGACTGTGATATAACGTGCCGTAACGTGTTCGAGGAATTGTCGAATTTACTATCTAGAAGTGCCTTTCCTTTAAACTCACCTCTCTCCTCCATGCATGTACTTGCCTTAGAGGGGTTGATTGCAGTGGTGCAAGGGATGTCAGATCGTCTGGGAAGTGGGCCCTTGCCAGAACAGGCCCCAGTTCAACTTACTGAGTATGCCCCCTTTTGGACTGTAAAATGTGAAAGCTATGCTGACCCGGGTTACTGGGTTAAATTTGTTCGTCAGAGGAAGTACATAAAAAGAAGGCTCATGATTGGTGCTGATCACTTCAACCGTGACCCGAAAAAAGGGTTGGAATTTCTTCAAGGGACCCACTTACTACCTGAAAAGCTTGACCCACAAAGTGTTGCATGTTTCTTCCGTTATACAGCTGGTTTAGACAAAAATCTAGTTGGTGATTTTCTAGGGAACCATGATGAATTTTGTGTGCAAGTGCTTCGTGAGTTTGCATGGACATTTGATTTTGAAGGGATGAACTTAGATACAGCCTTGAGGCTTTTTTTGGAAACCTTTCGTTTACCAGGTGAGTCACAAAAGATCCAGAGAGTTCTTGAAGCATTCTCAGAACGGTACTTTGAGCAATCTCCACATATACTAGCCAACAAAGATGCCGCTTTGCTTCTCTCCTACTCTCTAATCATGCTTAACACTGATCAACACAATGTGCAAGTGAAGAAAAAAATGACTGAGGAGGATTTCATTCGAAACAACCGGCACATAAATGGTGGCAGTGACCTGCCGCGTGACTATCTCACTGAGTTATATCACTCTATATGTCGTAACGAGATAAAAACAATACCTGAACAAGGATTTGGCGGTGGGTTCTTTGAAATGTCACCGAGCCGGTGGGTTGACCTAATGCGCCGGTCAAAGACAACCCCACCATACATAGTATGCGGATCCTGGCCCCACCTTGACCGAGACATGTTTGCCGTAATGTCGGGCCCCGCAATTGCAGCAGTTGCAGTTGTATTCGACCATGCCGAGAATGCAGAGGTGCTCTCAATATGCACTGATGGGTTCCTTGGCATTGCCAAAATATCAGCATTTCACCATTTAGAGGATGTTTTGGATGATTTAGTGGTGTCATTATGTAAATTTACGACCTTGTTGACTGCCTCAGCTATGGCCGATGAACCTGTTACGGCCTTTGGAGATGACCTCAAGGCCAGGCTTGCTACTGAGGCACTCTTCCTGATTGCAACCCGGTATGGTGATTTTGTGCGTACCGGTTGGAGGAATATCTTGGATTGCATATTGAGGTTGCATAAGCTGGGGCTTCTACCGGCACGAGTAGCTAGTGATGCAGCTGACGATGCTGAGCTGGCGCCAGAGGTGGTGCAGGGGAAACCTCTCTCAAGCTCTCTGTCGGCAAATAATATGCAGGTAGTAAATTCTTGCATTTTGGTGAAATTCTTTTATCATATTTCTTTTGTTTTAGTTAATTTTTTTGTTAGAATGAAATAATAAAGTCCTTTTTTATTTACTTGAGATCTATTTTTCTGCATTGGCATTTAGTCATTTACATTTGCAAGAAAACTGAATTCACATCCCCTGAGATATCTCAAACTTTGAGTTGATCTGTGGAAAATCTGGACTGTTCAAATCCTTTCTGCACGAATCTCAAAGATAATAATTTGGCCTGGCTTTAGATAAACTGAAAATTTGAGATATCTCATACGGACTCTATCTGACCTAGGCTGTGCAGAAATTTATTTTTTGTGAAATGTCTTTCTATCATATTTCTTTTGTTTTGGTTAATTTTTTGTTGGAATGAGATTATAAGTGAAATTGAAGATCAAGTTCTTAGCAGATAAGTCGACAACTGTGGGTCTGGTAAATTGGAGTATGTACATGTATACTCTATATGTCAAATTGATATGGCTACTTCATTAATAAAAATGTTTTATTATATTAACACAAATCAACAACCCACAGGTCATGGGGACCCCACGCAGGTCGTCAGGCTTAATGGGCAGGTTCAGCCAGCTGCTATCTCTTGATACTGAGGAGCCCCGGTCCCAACCAACAGAGCAACAGCTGGCTGCGCACCAGCGCACGCTACAAACAATCCAGAAATGCCGCATTGACAGCATCTTCACCGAAAGCAAGTTCCTCCATGCCGATTCGCTTCTCCAGCTTGCACGGGCACTCATCTGGGCTGCGGGCCGCCCCCAAAAGATGGCTAATTCAACCGATGATGAAGACACAGCAGTATTCTGCTTAGAACTGCTCATTGCCATAACCTTAAACAACCGTGACCGAATTGTTCTTCTATGGCAAGGTGTATATGAACACATATCAAACATCGTGCAGTCAACTGTACTGCCTTGTGCTTTAGTTGAGAAGGCCGTTTTTGGACTGTTACGTATATGTCAGAGGCTGTTACCGTATAAGGAGAACTTAGCGGATGAATTGTTGAGGTCACTTCAATTGGTGGCGAAACTCGATGCACGTGTAGCAGATGCTTATTGTGAGGGTATTGCAGTTGAAGTATCACGGCTAGTTCATGCCAATGCCAACCACATAAGATCTCAAGCAGGGTGGCGTGCTGTGATGGTTTTGTTATCTATGACTGCACGGCATCAAGAGGCAAGTGAACACGGTTTTGACGGGTTGAAATTTATCATGATGGATGGGGAACATATAACCCCTGCTAACTACGCCTTGTGTGTAGAAGCTTCTAGATTGTTCGCGGAATCACGGGTTGAAGTAGACCGGTCAGTGCGAGCACTTGATTTGTTAGCCGGGTCAGTTACATGTCTTGCCAAGTGGTCAAAAGATGCCAAAGAGGCAGGAGGAGACGAAGGGGACAAAATGGCAGAGGCGGTACGAGAAATGTGGCTGAGGCTAACTCAATCGCTTAGAAAAACATGCCTCGATCCACGTGACGAAGTTCGAAACCATGCCCTTTCGTGTTTACAAAAAACCCTAATCGGGTCAGATGCAGTGTGCCTCATGTCAGCCTCTTGGTTACAAGCATTTGATCTAGTGGTATTTGCAACCCTAGATGACTTGCTCGAAAACACCTCACAGAAAGATTACCGAAACATGGAAACATCTCTAGTAATCGCTGTAAGACTACTCTCGAAAGTTTACTTACATTTACTTCCCGATTTATTCGGTTTAAGTAGTTTTTGTAAGTTATGGCTCGGAGTTCTTAGTCGAATGGAGAAGTGCATAAAGGCAAAGATTAGGGGAAAACGGAGCGAGAGATTGCAAGAGGTTATAACCGATTTGTTGAGGAATATTTTAGTAGTGATGAAAGATAGAGGCATATTAGCGAAGAGAAGTACAATTGGTGGGGATAGCTTGTGGGACCTGACATGGTTGCATGTGAATAATATATCGGGTTCGTTGCAGAGTGATGTATTCCCGGGTCAGGATTTTGACCCGGATCCACGACGGAGAGACTTGAGTGCACCGGCTGAAAATCAGGAGTGATTGATTCTAGGGTTTTTTTTTTTATCATATTGCATTCGTTTCTAACTGGTATTATGAGGTCAATATTATATGATCTTGTTGGTTTGTGATTTGAAGTAGATTAAGATTTAGATTTGTGTGTATATGCACGAACGAATTATTCATCAGTACAGCGATTTTCTCTGATCATTTTTTTTTTTTTTTTTAACTTGGAAGCGACTCCCAAGTGTATTATTAAAGATTTTCTCTGATCATTGATGGTTCAATGCTGTATGATTTACTGGCATTATTCTCAACCTCAAATACTTCTCATATATTTCATCAAATAAACCACATTACTTTGTCCTGTCTTGTTTTTACCAGCAAAACCAAATTATTTATAGTTAGTTCTTTGGCAGAATTTAAAAAGATGATTTTCTCTTGTTATGTATATTTTTTTTTTTAAATCGAATGGCCCTTTGAATACAATTAATTTATTAATAACAAATTAATTTATTTTATTATTTTTCTATGGAACTTATTTTACACTACAAATAATAAGTTTATGGTACGATGAAATTGGAGAAATTTGATGATATAAATTTAATTTAATTTTTTAATGCTATGAAAACTATGAACCGTAAAGTCAAGAGTCTCAGAGTCAGAGATATCAAATTACGAATTCATATGATCTAAAATAATACAATATTTCTGTTTAAATCCGGGGATCCGAACAAAAGTATTCTGATCGGACGGTCCAGATCTAAACAGAAATATGATGTTACCTCAGAGGATATGTTGGGTTTTGGGCTAGGAATCCCATTCCCTGGTTCTATTAATTCTTGGTATTTTCTTTCTATCATCTACCAACCTGCGGCTTGCACTCGGAAACCACGGAAAACCTAGAAAACTTTTCCCAGATTCTGACAATAGAATTTTCCCAAGCCATGGACTCCATCGATCGTAAACTATTGAGAAAAGGTAAGCGATTCTTGCCATCTGTCGAATCCTCTCTCTCTCTTTTAAGCTTCAATTAGAGCCCCATTTTCACTATATTTAATAGGATTATAGAAAATTGAATAAAGTTTTTATAGTATTGGTTTGCTAAGTCTTGTACATATCTTGGCTACATTGAATGAAATTTTACTCTCTTGCTTTTGTTGCTTATAATGTGTTTGTTGAAATGCCTAAAAGAAGTGTTTGAGACATACTGTGCATGATCCCAGCACTTTTCCTTTATTTAATACACAAACCACTGATTCTTACTATATTCTGTACAAATCTTCATGTTGGGTACCTTGGAATTCATTCTTTTAGAACTCTCCTGTGGAAATACTGGTAAGAACAAGCAAAGAAATTGGAGCTTGTCAACTGTCAAATATAACAATGGATTATGTTTGACATGCAGGAGATCATAACAAAGAGATCGATAAAGATAATGATTCTAATAGAGCGGCATGGAACGAACCACAAAGGGTATTCTTGGTATCACTTTTAATAGAGTTCTCGACACGTGAGCACCGCACAGATAACGGGTGGACCCGAATAGCATGGGCTGAGATGTCTAACCGATTTGCAGAGAGATTTCCTGGTTCTAATTTTAGTATAGGTCAAATAAAAGAACAGGAGCGAACCCTAAAGAAGAGACTCAGGTCACTCCAAAGGGTTCTAAGTATGAGCGGAGTCGGATGGAATGATGATTTGAAACAAATTAATTTTGAAAATTCTGATGTGGAATTAGCTTTGATGAATGATAAAGAGGTGCGGCAATGGCATGGAAAGTCGTTTCCTTACTACAATGATCTTTTGGAGTTATACAAAGGTACTGATTTATATGTCTAACAATGGTTTTCGGGAACCGTCAATTCAGCAACACGTGGAATATTTAAAGAATAGAGGAAAAGTGGAATTAGTAATAGGCTTCTATTTTGTACTATTCCGGTCGTGTTCGGTTAATGGTGGAAGAGTGGAAGAGTAAAAAGCCAATTCCTTTATTCCACCGTTTACATGGAATAGAGAATTGGCTCGTTGAAGAATAGAGGGACCTATTTGTAAAAAGCAGGGATTTGACAGCAAAAATTCAAACTCAATTCCACTTTTTTCTGATTTCTACTATTCTACTCAATTCTTTTCTTGTTCGGCTGGAATAGAAAATCTATTCCAATCAATTCCCCTATTCCTTCCCTGCCGAACATGCCCCACCAAAATGGAATTGGCATTAATTTTTGGGTTACTTGGGATTCGGTTTAATTGGCATGTATCAAGGAAACTTTAATAGTTATTAAAATATAACTATAAATAAGTAAATAACAGGGAAATTCCAGTTAACTTCATCAAGTAGTTCTTTCATTGTAACTAGTAATATAAATTAATAACAGACAAATTCGAATTAACTAACAGGAATATGCATCAATCATCTCAATTTCACCACTGAAAAGGCAAAGTCAATAAATTGTTATAGGTCCATAAACCTATAATATAAAATTAAACTAACAGCAACCATAGGTGAAGTCTACTTTCCTAAAAAACTAGCAGCAAATGCTTCGATGATTTGATAACTTATTACTTCTGATTTGGGCTATGAATTAGAGAACCACAATATAAGGAACTAAACTGATTTGTGGATTTGTACTCGACACTAGTGAATTTTCAAAATTCTCAGTAAAACAAAAATGCAGATAGCAATTTCTCACTGAAGTGTTAAGTGCAATGTGCCTCTCATAAAATTAACTGTTTCTCACATACTATGATCGTTTAAGCAGGGTGTATTTGGGTGCATGTTCTCAGACAAATCATAATTTTGAATTTACTTGTTCTGTGTTTGAAATTAGTGAACTACTATAAAACCTTATGCGCTTTTCCTCTTTTACCATGGCAATTCAGGTTCTGTTGCTACTGATGCACGCCGAAACGGAAGTAAAAAACAAGTAAGAAATAAGGAAAAAAGTGAACTGGAATTGAAATCTCCTTCCCCAACAATTCCCAGTTCGGGCAGGTCACAATGCATCGACACGGATACCGACACAGATAATGAACCTTTCAGCACTTCAATAAAAGAACCGATCATCTGTTCAGATCCAGACGATCTTCCCTCAACACAACCTCCACTTTGCACTCACCCAGAGACCTCCACTTACGAGCGATTCGCTAGCGAGTTACGAAATATGAAAAAGAGAAAAGCTATTGATAAATGTGCTGAGAGATTCTCAATTAATGCTGCAATGGTTGCCTTTCAAGAATTGGAAGGTTTCGACATTGTAAATTTGTATGTTGCCAGTAAAATGTTTATGGCTGATGCGGGAGTGCGAGAGGCGTTTCTTTCGTGTAATGAAAAAAATAGAGCAGGATGGATTATGCTAATGATTGATCAGTATAAGGCGAAGCAAAACAAGTAGTTGTATCATTTTGTCTGCTGATATACTGGCATGCATGTAGATATTGTAGTGTTTTAGTAAGGAAACAGATTGTTAGGTTCATGCTTAGTTTTAATGAATGCAAAATCTGTGTCACAGGTAATGTACATGGTTTTTGTTGAGGCTATGGTACTATGCATAGCACGGATTGGTCCGTACTATGGATCAATATTTTTGTTTTCAAATAGTTGATCTGAACCATTCAATATGATCACCATATGAAAATATACTTGCAAACTAAATTTTACATTTTTTGGATTTTTTAGTATATTTTAAAAGGTAGAAAATCACTACTATTAAATGGTCTAGAATTTTTAGATCAAGTGACTTTCTACCTATCTAAAAAAATAGTATTTTTTCTAAAAAACATGTAAATTTTGATCTACATGCACATTTTCATATGAATATCATGTTAAATAGGTTAGATTGATTGTTTCATTGGACTTTAAAAACAGAAATATTGATCAATAGTACGACCAATCTGTGCTATGCATAGTAGGTCACCTTATTGTTTCTGATGGGTCAGTTCGGCAAATCTATGGAATAGTGGAACGGCAAATTAAATTAATGGAATTGTAGAAAAGTGTAAAAAAGAATGATTTGAAATAGCAAAAGTTCCAACAAAAGTGAATGTTTTTACTTCATATTTTCATTCCAATTTTACTTTTCCTCATTTTTCATAATTACAGCCAATTTCACTCACAATCCAATTTGTATTTCTTTCCTTTTGCATTTTATAGGATAAACAAAGGTTCTATTTTCTAAAAAACTGTTTTAAGAACTAACGGTCAAATAGAGAAGCAAATTTGTAGTGTGTTCAAATAGTTCTTTTCCGCACATTTATACATAATTCTTTACTCAAGCTTTGAGTAAATTTGTCAGTGGTTGAGATTATTTATTTTGCTGACTTGTTGATGCCAATGAAATGGGCACAAAAAGAAAGATTAAAAAATTTGACAAGTGACATTTATCAAGTCTAAGGTCTCAATCTCTATTGAAATAACAATCAAGATTTGAATTTCTCAAACTGCTCAAGCAAGCTATTTTTGTGTGCCTCAATCTCAGCAAATTCATTAGAATTTGAGATGGAGCTAACAATTGAAACTGCACCTGCCCGGTGCAAAAATCCAGCAGCTTCATCTGAAAAAAAAATTACCAATAAGAAATTATAAGCATTTATAATTAAAATGCGAGCGAGGCTCCAGTACTATGCATAGCATGGGTTGGCCCGTACTACAGACCAATATTTTTCGTGTTTAAAGTCCAAATAGTCGATATGAACCAGTCAAAATGATTTTCATAAAAAAATGTGCCCACATGCTAAATTTTATAATTATTTCAAAAAAATTACTATTTTTTTGGACAAGTACAAAATCACTACTTTTGAATGGTCTAAAAAAAATGTAAATTTGATCTACAAGTACATTTTCATATGGAGATCATGTTGAATGGTTTAGATCGACTATTTCGACTTTGAAACTTTATTACAGAAGCATAAGGGTTTAGGGTTTCCTCTTTTGGTGTTTGGTCTCAATGAAACTTTATTACAGAAGCACACTAAGAATAAAAATACTTCACATCGGCACATGTTACAAATCAGTATATGTACATATTTGCAACCTTTGACAAGGGATAATTATAATACTTTCAACAGAAAGGTAGGAGAGGAGTCCAAGATATATATTCAGCAAAATACAGGTGCACATGTGATATTTTCTATGTGCTTGGGATATCCTTCAAGAGTTCCAAATGACAGAGAACCAAGTGTTCTAGATGATATATTTGACAAAATGCAGGGGTAATACATGGCAATTCATATGTTTTGTAGGGCAACACATTAGAACATGGTATTTCTAATCTACATTGAGAATGCATAGGGCAGTACCTGATTTTGAAAGGGCAACCAGAGCATTTAGGGTTTCTTTGCGTGTGTTATCATCTGTGGCAGCCTTCAATGCATTTAGGAGCTCTGTTGCACCTCCCATTTCAACAACCTTCATTCTTCTTTCATCTACAATATCATATATTATCGATTTACACGCTATTGCCTTATTTTTTTATTTTTTTTCAGTCTTGTTTTGTTGTTAGCAAAAGTTGAAGGGGGGATTTCATTTATACCCATGAAAAACCTCGAAATTACGTCTTTCCCCTTTACCCTTCTATGTTTCAAAAACTCACAAATTTACCCAAATTATTGACTTTTCTATTAGAACTTGTTGAAATTTATAATTACCCATTTTACCATTTACTAAAAAATAAAATATGTGCACTGTATATGAGAAATGTTGACTTCTAACTGGTCGATTTCCAAGGATAAATGGTTCATTTCTCCACCTGTGACGCATACATAGTGACATTTAAGCATATGCTTGTGTATGCATCACAAGTAAGAAAATGAACCATTTGCTCTGAAAACTGACCAATTAGAAGACTAAATGTTTCTCTTAAATATGCTACATATAATAGTTCTTCACCATTTCTCATTTTCTCAATAGATAGCAGTTTGGTCATGAAGAAGCCTATATTAAAAAGGTAGAAAATTTGGTTCCAACAATTAACTAGAAAGAGGTACCAAAGCAGTTGCCATCTTTAATTATATAGATTGGCACAAATTTGGTGAGTACTCATTTGATGTAGATCTAGTTCCTCTTTTTATTATTAGTCTTATTTCTTTTACATTCTATTATGGTGTAATTGCGTATTGGACACTTGGCAAGTGCTGGTACTGGCATGTACCAATTAAAATTAAATTTGTTGTGAAAAATTGCAGACCGTCTACAGCATAACGAGCTAATCTTGAAGCACCAGTCCTCTTAAACCAGGGGTCTCTCACACGCAAAAGTGATATTGATTGCTGTAGCAGAGTTTCTCCTGAATAATTTGTCAAATATGCATAATTACTTTTCATACTCACATATCACCTCTATAAATTAGGCATTTAATCTTCACCATAATTGTTGGAGATGCAATGCACAGTCAAAGAATTGTTCATGTGATCTCTCTTTAGGTTATTAGATTACTGTAGTGAGGTTACGGTACTATGCATAGCACGGATTGGTCCGTACTACGGATCAATATTTTCGTTTTCAAAGTCCAAATAGTCGATCTGAACCGTTCAACATGATTCCATATTAAAATGTACTTGTAGACTACATATTACATTTTTTTACAATTTCTTTACTTTTTTTTTACATAGGTTGAAAAAAATTACTTTTGAATAGTCTACAATCTTTAGATCTAAGTAATTTTCTACCTATCTAAAAATTAGTAAAAAAATTCTAAAAAATATAAAAGCTGATCTATATGTACAGTTTGATATGGAGATCATGTTGAACGGTTAAAATCGAATGTTTAGACTTAAAAAATGGAGATATTGAACCATAGTATGAACCAATATGAGCTATGCATAGTACCATAGCCTCACTCTAGATTACTGGTAATTTTAATTGAAAAGAGACAACAACTGTTACTGTTACCCATGTAAGGAAAGAACTGAAAGGCAGCAAAACCAGCAGTTGCTATGAAAATAGATTTCAACAACCATCCTGCTTTCTTCTCAACCTCTTCCTCAAGTGCTATTTCAAAAAGAACAAAAATTACCTTCTCAAAAAGAAAAAAAGAACAAAAATTGAACTGAGAAACCAAGTACTCTCATTTGCACAAACAAAACTTACCTTTCTCTTTGACTGATGATGATAACCTACGCACGAAATCTGTACTCGTCTGAAATCGAACCTACCAAATTAGCAAACTCACGATCAATAAAGTTCCACATTTACCCACTAAAGAGGAAGATAAAGAGATCAATAGAGAGAGAGAGAGAGAGAGAGGTACGATCTGGCGGCGGCTATAGAAAAGAGGAAGAGATGAGCTGAGAAGTTCGTAGGAGCGACGTGGCAAGATCTCAATCGAGGTCGAGAATGCAGCATCGCACGGCGGAGAGAGGCTAGGCGCGCGTCTGACGGAGGTGGCGGAGGTGGCGGAGATGGACGGAGAGGAGAGCCTCCGTAGAAGAGAGCGTACGGAGCTTGATGGAGTTCTAGCCATGGCGAATATTGACTAAGAAATGGGATTCAGATCCAGTGGTTAGTGAGGTACCTAGCACGAATCTTAAAGCGGATCCCAATAATCCAAATGTCATGTTGAGCAGAATCCTTCCTCTCTGAGGTACCAGAATATTTTAGTTTAAATATAAACCGTCCGATTAAAATTCGGATCAATACGGTCCGAGGTGGAATGAAAGGACTCCTTTAATGTTCGTGCTAAAGCAGATTGGACGGTTATGATGTAAACATGAAATTTCTATTACCTCAGTGGTGTTATGAAATCTCGGTACCCAGAGCCTAAGAAATGAGAGCTTCTTTCTTTACTGGCCCAACTACTTGGGCCCAAATTAGGCGTAAATTGATTCAATATTGTACAAATTGAGGCCTATCAATTTTCCGAATAAAGGAGTTAATTGGAAATTTCGGCCTTTGTATAACAACACACAAGTTGAAATTCAGATGGAAATTAAAATTAAACGGTTATCAAAATAAAATAAAAAGGAGTAAGTTGAATATATGTTGTGATGTAATTTTAAAAAGGTTTGGTTACTGATCAAGAGATAATAAAACTGAATCATCATTTTCTTGAAAGAAAAATTCTTCAATGGATGATTAATTAATTTATTTTTACATTGCATCAAATTATATACATATTATATGTAAACAATAGAGACAATATTTAAAATTTATTTTTTATTTTGATTATTATTTTATTGGTTATCATAGTTGTTATACAACCATAATTAACCATTTCCAATTGGTATGCAATATACAGAACATCTAAATGAATATACATTGAATATAAACGAATATGAATATATTTCATATATTTCACAAAAAAGATGCATACATTATATGTACATTCATAAAAATTAACTACATAATATTTTCAAAACCATTTTTTTAGGTAAAAAATTATTTATTAACTAATAAAAATTAAATACTAAATATTATAATATTATTATTAGTTAAATATAACAAGCAAAGTATAAATCTTATTTAAATAAAATATGAATAGGTTTAATTGAATAATTAGAATTATAAATAGTTGAACTAGTAATAAAATTTTAAATTATACTTAAATACGCAAATAAAATTGGATACAAGCCTCTGAAAGCACATCTTGAATTTTTCCAAAATCTGGAATTAGAAATATATATATATATATATATATATAGGGATGGGATATGGTGAGCTATGGAGTAAAACGAGTTTTTACTCCACGCCATATTTCCATCTTGAAAATCCAAACAACCGATCCGAACCGTTCAAGTTGTTCTACATATTAAAATGTGCTTGGAGACCAAATTTTACATTTTTTGGAATTTTTTTATTATTTATTAAGCCACTTTGAAAATCGCTGATCCGGGTGAACAGTAGCAAAACAGTAAAAAATTCTGGACCAATGGATCAGCGATTTTCAAAGTGGCTTAATAAATAGTAAAAAAATTCCAAAAAATGTAAAATTTGGTCTCCAAGCACATTTCAATATGGAGATCATGTTGAACGGTTCGGATCAGTTGTTTGGATTTTTAAAATGAAAATAATGAGGCGTGGAGTAAAAACTCATTTTACTCCATAGCTCACCATAGCCCATCCCTATCTATATATATATATATATATATATATATATATATATATATATTGTCAAATATCCTTAAATATCATTATCCGTATCCTATGTATCCGCCAAATATCTTATACGAATCCTTTGTCCATATAATATATGATCCATTTCCAACCATAGATTACAAGTAACACTAATTAACACTAATTAATACAGAGATCGAAGAGGACACCATTAGGTCCATTACTAGATAATCCTCCTAAAATAATTTCATTTATTTTCATGAGATTTTGATTCAGCTTGCTGCTCCAGAATATATATATATATATAGAGAGAGAGAGTGGCTAATATCAAAACGTTTGTTCCTGGGGTATGGAGCAATCAAGTTTTAAACCGTCCGATCTGCTTTCAGATTCGTGCATATCAGATTGCTCTTATTTGAAAACTTTCGCTGAAACTTGAAATACGGTATATCCAGTAACTGGACCCGTCCAGTTTGTTTAACCACCCCTCTCTCTCTCACGCGAAAGCCCTTTCTCTCAGCCAAACCTAAACTCTCTCTCAGGCGATTTCTCTCCGCTCCGCCTCAGACTCTCGGCACCAACTTCTCCAGCGACAAACGCTAGATCGCGTAAACCCAGATTGCTAAACCCCGACCCCCTCTCTCTCTCGCGGCTCAGATCCTGACAACCCCCCTCTCTCTCTCTCTCGCGGCTCAGACCCCGACCCCCGCTCTCTCTCTCTCTCTCTCACGCGATCGCTCCCGCCGGAACCCGCGATGGAAGCTCTCGGCCATTGTGAGAACTATTGCAAACAGTAAGTACTTTATTTCTAATCAAATGAGTTCTTGTGGCATCAAAACCCCGATTGCAGCTATTTCGGTATGTCATGACCAAATTTCTTAACTGGTACTTAAACAGTTTGATCTGTTACTTGTACGGTCATGCACTAGGTGATGCACTAGCTCATGCACTAGCTTGTACTGGTACAATACCAGTTGAGTACTGGTTAAGGCTCTCCATTTATCATTTTTTTTCTTTTGTGCTTTCCATATATATTCTTGAGGTACCGCTATTGCATATCATAGTTATTTTAAACCCATAGGCCATAGCACTGGTCTTGAAATTTTTTGTCAAATGGATTTTATAATATTCCATTGATGTATATTTGAGGAACTTCATTTTTGTGATTCAATGATTTGCATATTCATTAAAGCATTTTTCTAGCTCTTTATTTCTAATCAAATTAGTTCTCGTGGCATCAATTTTAAATATATTTACTAGGAAGCAAAAATTAGCATTTTTTTCTGCATTCCTTGTGCTACTTGTTGTTGCTAATGTATTATCTTCACCAATTTTGCTCTGAAAAATGTTAGGTTATCGGCCCATACCGGTCCGGGAAATCTTTCCTCCTAAATCAACTCCTCAACTTATCATGTGACAAAGGTAATGTTTGTGGCAGCATTTGTCTTAATCAATAGCATTTAACTAGTTAATATTCAAGTGTGTTGTTGTGCTTTAATGAAATTGTATTTGCAGGTTTTGGTGTTGGGCATATGCGTGATACAAAAACAAAAGGTTCTCTTAATGTGATATAATTATTTTAGACATACTTATCGTATCATATGTCTATCCTATTCTCATCTTTGCTAATATGCCGGTTCTTTTTGAACTATTGTCTTGGAAATTTGCAGGAATTTGGGTATGGGGTACGCCTATAGAGTTAACAATTGATGAAGACGATTAAGATGGCGGAGATCAAAGTGCATATGAATCTGATGCAGTTTATGGAGATGAAGAAGATCTCTTTTGAGGGCATAGCATGTGATTTAAAAAAAAATAGAGTTGCTTTTGTAAAATGCGCAATATATGTGATGTTTTTGTGCAGTTTTTGTGTAAATCCAAAGCTATATCGAAAGCTATATTCAAAGCAGTTTTTGTAAATTCAACTTAGTTTCAATGCGAATGGCCTCCTTTGATTGTTTCTTATTATATGTGTAACTAACCGGTAGAGAAATTTGCTTGCTAGATTATAAACAATTTTCATCTATTTGTGCAATCATTATCTCTAGTTGTTTGTTTTATGTCACTTGTGTTTTATTTTTATTTTTTATAACTCAAATAGGTGCTGATAAGTTACTGTTTCAATATTTTGGAAATAATGGATCTTTAGTGCTTTCTGGAGGTAATAGCCAGGAAATTGAGGCTTACGAGAGGATTGAAATTTGGTAAGTTGAAATAAAAAAGTCAAACATTCATTTTGGATTTCTGCTATCAATTATTTTAAAAAAGTCAGACATTCACACTGTACATAATTTACATAATTTACAAGTATGACAACAAATGAAAATAGAAACATAAATACTTGAATAGCATCACAAAGACACATAAGAGTTGTTTTCAAAGGCATTGTTGTCATATATATAAAATTTATAAAGATTCTATACATTAACAAACTCCAAAATTTACAAAGAGACAGCAATGCCACAAATTGAAATAAGGGGGCGTTTGGTTCGCGCTATAAAAATAAAAATGAAAAAAAGATAAAAAACGAAATAATAACAAGCCGTTGCAAGATGTACCAGTAACGTACCAGTAACATATTCTTTCTTGGCACATACCAGTAACACCTCGCAATACTAACGAGTTTTTCCCTCAAAAAAAAGCACCACCCCTGAGACTACAAATTCCCTAAACTACCCCTGAGACTACAAAATCATGACACTAGTGCATAGCAGATCATTCAAGTTTGTATTTGAAAGGCCGTCTGATAAATCTGCTTATCAATCTCTAGTGCACTTCTTAAATTTGCGTTCGGTATGCCTCTGAACATCTAGCCAGTTCTTCTAGCATGGTTAGCCAGCATGTGTGGAAATCAGAGAGCATGTCTTTTCACATGGTTTATCTCGATTAATGCAGTAGTGTCCTGCAATAGGCCAATGCAGCTTGCTACTGTCTCCGTTGCTCTCCATGACAGTATGTCGTTGATGGTTGCATCACAGGTTCACCTATACCCATGTTGTTTGCTCTTGCAAAAGTTTCATGTTACCGCTCCTGATAAGGGCATGTTGGGAACTTTGTTTCTTTTAATTCCTTGTCAGTGTTTTCTCAATTGAACAAAAATTACCATAGTAGCATAGTGCTTTTGCTGTATTGTTGGTCATCTACTGAAGGACAGTAAGTGGACCTGCAAGAACCAAGTAAACTGAATGATACACGTCAGATTATAAGACAAGTACTGCCATACTGAATCAAATATCATACTATTTACGTACAAAATGGAGAATGACCTACTATGGTATCTTTTATTAATTTAAAAAGACAAGTTGCAGATTATAAGACAAGAAAATGAAGAGAATAGATGAGCAATACTGGTACCTATATACCCGTGACAGTTCTCACCAGGATCTTCCATCTGGTTTACATGCTCGTTCATTGGTACCAAAGTTTTTCTGGCCCCACATTAAGCTTTACCAGTACATACAAGCCAATGAAACTATTGACCTGAGAGGAGTGCTACTTGTACTGAAGTTTTATTCTCATTATGGCACAGTTTCCACTTGGATGAAAATTAAGATCAATAGAATCTTAAGTTAAAACCTTTTATCATAAATGATTACGACTAATTCTAAGAAGTATTTAACACAAGCAAAACAAAGCATAGAACATACTTATTCAATAACAAATAGAGGAACGACATAAGTGATTAGAAATAAAGTACTTACTGTTTGCAATAGTTCTCACAATTGGCCGAGAGCTTCCATCGCGGGTTCCGGCAGGAGCGATCGCGTGAGAGAGATAGAGAGAGCGGGGGTCGGGGTCTGAGCCGCGAGAGAGAGAGAGGGGGGTTGTCAGGATCTGAGCCGCGAGAGAGAGAGGGGGTCGGGGTTTAGCAATCTGGGTTTACGCGATCTAGCGTTTGTCGCTGGAGAAGTTGGTGCCGAGAGTCTGAGGCGGAGCGGAGAGAAATCGCCTGAGAGAGAGTTTAGGTTTGGCTGAGAGAAAGGGCTTTCGCGTGAGAGAGAGAGGGGTGGTTAAACAAACTGGACGGGTCCAGTTACTGGATATACCGTATTTCAAGTTTCAGCGAAAGTTTTCAAATAAGATCAATCTGATATGCACGAATCTGAAAGCAGATTGGACGGTTTAAAACTTGATTGCTCCATACCCCAGGAACAAACGTTTTGATATTAGCCACTATATATATATATATATATATATATATATATATATATAAAATATATATATAGTGAGTGGCTAAGCTCAAAACGTTTGCACCAAGGGTTTGGTGCAAACGATTTGTTTTCCGATTTTCGAAGTCCAAACGGTCGATCCAAACCGTTCAAGTTGTTCTCCATATTGAAATGTGCTTGGAGACCAAATTTTACATTTTTTGGAATTTTTTTACTATTTATTAAGCCACTTTGAAAGTTGCTGATCACACGATCCAGAATTTGATTGCACTGTTTTTACTGTTCACCCGAATCAGCAACTTTCAAAGTGGCTTAATAAATAGTAAAAAAATTTCAAAAAATGTGAAATTTGGTCTCCAAGCACATTTTAATATGAATTAAATATCTAACGGTTTGAATCGACCGTTTGGACTTTGCAAATAGGAGAACCAAAACATTTGTACCAAGAACTTGGTGCAAACGTTTTGAGCTTAGCCGGTCTATCTCTCTGTATATATATATATATAGGGCACCTAACCTACATATTGCCTAGGCTATTATGTAGGTACACTTTTACTTGCAGAAGATTCTTCAATCTCTGAAATATATTACTCTGAGCATCAATCATATCAAATCAATCTATCTCAAGAGATATTAAAATTGATTTATATATTTAAATTAAAGCCAGATCAATAAGCCTATTCAGCCGGCCAAACACAAGCTTTTTTCCACATTATTAGATTGATAATACTCTATACATTGCAATTAAGAAAAAGAAAAACAATTAAGATATTCAATAAACACTAGCATTCTAAACCTAATACTAATTAAATTACAATAATTATTTTAGAAACCTTACATGGGTTTCTAATCAGAAACTCAGCTTTTGTAACCACCTATGGTTAATGAAAATAAGGACTGACCGTTATTGTTTTTAAAAAAAAAATTATTTCAGAAACCATTGATCAATTTAATATAACGAGAGCGGCGATTCGTCTCCGACTTGCGAGTTGCTCGTTGATCGAAACCTTCCTGAAGAAGAGCCAACATTTTGTGCCGGTCTCGACAAGTCACTCTTAGATCGCCGCCTCAGCATCTGGCGCATTTCATCGGCCACACGAACAGACGGGTTCACTTTAATTTTTTGACAGAATGACATGTGGGCCCCGACTGCCTCCTCGATGCCTTGCCCGTTGTTCTTTGCTTTGGTCATTTCGTCGTGCACCGCCTCGGAGCACAAGCCGCAAAGCCACATGCCATTGAAGTTTGCCTTGACACTTGCTATGTAGTCTTGTGTGCAATCTTCTCTTAGCCCACAACAGGCACACTTGACTTGTTCTATCTCCATTGCAAAGAATTAGTTTGCTTTGTTGTGTTAAGAAAATGTCTGGTTGAAGGTATGAGAGGGTTGAAGGGGTTATATTTATTTGGGAGAGAGAGAGAGAGAAATAGGTCATTAGAAGTGATCATGCTCTGTTATTTTCTAAATTGCAAAATTTTAAGCATTCATGTGTAATTCATTATGGTTATATTATGTTTAAATTTAAAAAGAGCATTTTCTTTTTGAAGAATAAAAAAAATTAAATTTTATATTAATCTATAAAATTTATCATTTTGGATAATATCCAAATTAGTATTGTGTTGTTTTCTTACAAATTTTTATGTGCTATTGAAAAGTGGTTTTCTTTTTGCAAAATGATTGACAAAAAAGGGAAATACATGATTGGAGAAATATAAAATAATTTAACAAGAAAATATATAAAAATCTTTTATTAATAAAAACAAGAAATTAACAGAATTTAATATATAAAATTCTTTTATTAATAAAACATGGAAAATCATTAAAGCTACATTGCTTAGTCTCTTAAAAATTAATTAGCAATTAATAATTTAGTATTAAACTATTAATCAACCAAAAGAATCTGAGAACTTGCAATTAGTGTAAATAACAGAGGAGATATAGTCATGCATTAAATCTCAGAACTTGAACCAGTTAGTTAGTTGGGGCCTTGGGGGACCTCAATTGTTGGCCTTTAGATGGCATCAAATTCTGGAGCCAAATTGGATAAAAAAAACAAGAAATTTATGGCTTCTAGTGGGGTTTGGATGCATATTTTCAGATTTGTATCATTCCAACACACCTAAATGCCACTTGTCATATTCTCACTTCCTTAGCAGTTGCATATTATATTTTTAGTTAATTAATTATTGTCATGTTCTTATTTCTTTAGCATTGAAAGAAATGAGAATTATTTGGTTGTATTTTTATTGTTATTTTACACCTCAATATAATGTTTATTTACTAATTATAACGTCTAAAGAGTCGTTGACATGTTTTTTAATATTATATTTCTAGTTAATACAGTAAATCAAATGCTGCCCCCATTTATTACACATTGTAGTGTGAAGGTTTTGATTAATTAGCTTTTATAATTTCTTTTGAATGGATATCAATTTAAATATATTGCTGACAAGTTACAAATTTTCATTCAAAGCCTGCTTGGATTTTTACTTCAATGTGAATAAATAAATAAATATGAAAACATTGCTTCTTCTTTTTTGACATTTTTTTGGGTGCCACTTTACTGTCCCTAATATCAAAAAAAAAAAAAAAAATCAGCTTGCACCATGTTTAAATTTCTGACTAAAAGAAGATGATTTTGAAAGAAAAAAAAAAGATAATAAAGATAATATACTAGTGAATATACTATATATCCAAATAAAGAGCATAATAAAAATCGCATAAATGCTCTGTATGTATTTCTATTAAATTTGATGCTCAATCTATCTAAATTATGGTGAATGTATGCAGAACCTATTAACTAAATTTGTTGGTATTAAATTTAAAGGGTCTGTATTTAACAATTTGTAATATTATATTAATTATCTATATGATGGAACAATATTCAATATTAATATATATGTTAATGTCATGCTTTTCCTAAAGATCTTTGAAGATCTAATTGATTAGAGATAATATAATATTCTGTAATCTTATCACCTAGCTAGGTCATCTAGGTCATTGGTCTATAAAAAAATTATGAGACATTGAAGCACTAAATTATGATTTGTAAGAATTATTTTGCTTAATTACTGTAGATCAAACATGGACAGATTTAGGAAATTTCTATATAAGCCTCTAAAATAAATATAAATTAATAACTTTGTCATTTACACTATAATTTTCATAAGTGCTAATATTCTTTTAGAAGCAAATTTAGGGTGTGATGTGCTCACTAGGTTACGTTTGGATCGTGCAAGGATTAGTGCAAGAATTACGATTTTTGGGTTAGTGGTTAAGAATAGTGCTAACCCAAGTGGTTTGAGAATAACGTTATTTTGGACTATTCCGGGTTAGTAGAAATGTTGTTTGGATTGTATATTTGGAATAGTGCTATTTTGGACTAATATCGCTAACCTAACAATTGGAGAAATTCACTAATCCACCTTTTCGTAGGAATAGCAGAATAGCGCTGTTCCTGCACTATTCTTAATTTTTATTTTACGTTTGTATCACAGCTTTTAAGAATAGCGGAGCTATTCCCGGCTTAGCGCTATTCTTGCACGATCCAAACGCAACCTTATAAGAGAATTTGGTGAGCACAACTCCAAAAGTTTATCGAATTGACTTCCAACGACGAATACAAACTGTTAAAATCCATCTACTTCATGAGTGATGCATATAGATGCAAACTTTTTAAAGTTTCGAATTCATTTTGTACAAGGTCAAGCGGTAAAACAAATTATGAAAAATGAATACATAAAACAAATTATAAAATAACTTATAAAAGATTCATTTTTTTTTACCGCTTGACTTTGTACTAAATGAATTCGAAACTGTAAAAAAAATTCATTTACAGGCATCACTCATGAAGTAGATGGATTTCAACGGTTTGGATTCGTTATTTGAAGCCGATCAAATAGACATTTGAAGTTGTGCTCACCAAACCCTTTTAGTAAGCCCATCACATATTTGCTCTTATTTTAGTCCCCTCATAAAAAAAAATTCTCACTTATCTTATTCAGCCGCCTCAATTTTAATTTTGTATTTTTTTTTCCTGAAATCTAATGACTTAATTAAAAAGTTATGAATTTCTCCACGGAGAAATAAATAGAGTAAAACATCACATGTTGCATGTAACAGCACCTGTCTAATTTAAATGGTCCACTAATTTGACATAACGCGTTCAATTAATTTAGCTTTATGCATTAGTCCAAATTAAATATACTATTGCTAATTAAAGGTCGGAAGTGACAAAATGATACATTAATTTATTAATTAATAGAACCAGTAAATCATCCAGCAATCAAAGATATTTAATAAACAGTAATGAATTTCCCAGAGAATTAAAAAAAAAACTATTACATCTCTTTCCTTTCAAGAAAATTAGAAAAAAAAAATGCAAATTAATTGACTAGAATTTTTTATGGCACATCTTAATTGACTGGTCTTGAAACTCAATATTAATTGTAAAATACAAATTATTTGACTAGATTTTGATAAAAAATTTATCAACTGAATATTTATAATAAATTTTTTTATTACTTAACATGGCTCACATATTATTAATATGTCCTGATGAGTAATGAAGAGACAACCAAGGAGAAAATTTTAACACCGAAAATTTTAACCCAAGTGTGTACAAAAGGGAAATGATTGAATTATTTATGAATTTATGACCTAGTTAATTAGTTCTTCTTCCTTGATGTAGACATTTTTAAACTGGTTATTAAAAAAAATGCAAAATTTCACAAAGTCACAACAAAACAAATAATTAACTTGGTAGGTGTCTTTCTTTATCAAGTGTGTACAAAAGGGGATATTAATGAATGCTGTTTACATTGCTATATTTAAGTTTGTTTTCATTATTTCATGTTTGGTCTCATCTGATATTCTCAATCAAGTTTGTTCAATCACTACAGGCCATTTGGGGAATAATTTTTTTTTTTTGTCTATAAAGATTAGCAACAAGATAATAACATCATGGTTTTTTCAGAATAGCAAAAGTTTCAAATGCACTATAATTTTTGTGCTCCAATATGCTCCACATCCTTTATCTTCATTTTCAAAATCCGAACAGTCGATCCGAACCGCTCAACATGATCTTCATAATAAAATATGCTTGGAGACCAAATTTTATATTTTTTAGCATTTTTTACTATTTTTTTAAATAGGTACAAAATCACTTTTTTAAGGAGATTCTGGACCATCTGATAAAGTGATATTGTACCTATGTAAAAAAATAGTAAAAAAATTCTAAAAAATATTAAATTTGGTCTTCAAGCATATTTTATTATGAAGATCATGTTGAGTGGTTCGGATCGGCTGTTCGGACTTTGAAAATGGAGATAAAGGATGTGGAGCATATTGGAGCACAAAAATTATGATGCATTTGAACCCTCCTCTTGTTTCAGTACACTTACAAAAAAATTAGGGAGTCCATATTATTCAGTGTTCTAAATAACGCGCTATAGCGTTTTTGGACCCCAAACGCTACGCTATGACATCAAAATGCGCTATTTGCGCTACGGTTGCTATAGCGGTCCGCTATTTGCGCTATAAAATATGGGTTTTTTTTTAAGCAATTTATATGGGTTTTAAATAAAGATTCAAAAAATCTCAAACCGAAATTGAATTGGTTGCTACTTGCTACAGATAAATCAATTTGAAATTGGGAATAGAAATTGAAATTTGAATAGAAAAAAGGTCCAAACCGAAATTAAAATTTGAATAGAAAAAAAATAGATTATGTCATGAATCATGATGCTTAAGATATTTTTAATAGGAAAAATCGATAGTTTATGATATTACTATGGATATTTTGAACCGCAATTTGGACTTTGTACGAGTTCAATATGAATATTATAATTTCTTAATTACTTTGGTGTTATTTATTGTTCTATGAGACTTTAGATAATGTTGATATTTAGTACAAATATTGAATATACGGAATGTAAAAAAAAAAAACGCTATTTGGAATAGTTTCCGCTATAGCGACGCTATTCGCTATAGCTTTTTTTTTAGCCTTCCCGCTATGACGCTATAAACGCTATTTAGAACCTTGATATTATTTAATGCTATATTTAATTTAATTTAATTACAAAGTTTGTATTATGAAAATTAAAGATTTAATACGAAAACTACCTAGATATATTATTCAAAAAAGAAAAAAATGGAAGTGAACAAAAATAATATAGCCAACTTTTTTTATTAAAAAGAATATTTGTTAATGGATGAATAGTACTTGTGGAGATAGATCATGCATCTATAAAAAGATATCTAAAATAATTAATGCCCATATCAACTGTACTGATATTCTGATATTTATCAAGATAAAATAAACAACTAAAATAAAATAAAAAACTTTCAGTTTTCTGAGCAGCCCACAGGATGCCTTTGCTGGATTATTAGATGAAACATAAATTCTGTGGGCTGCAGCCAATAGAGGCAAAATTATCTGAAAAAATGGATATGAGAAATTGAAGGAAGAACCCTGGAACACAGAAGTTTTTAAAGAAAACAGTATTTTAAATGTCTATATCACTTGGGATTGGGAAGGATGCAAGGTTAGACCTGATATTCTGTGCCGCTTTCTCTGTAACAACCATACAATTGATATGTAAGAACAGTGATGAATTTAGCATATCAGCCAAAGAAAATATTTTTTAATGATGATCAGAGATATGACTTTGCTGATTGTATATCATAATATCTAATTTCAATTGCTTATTTTTAGAACAATTGGGGTCATAATAAAAATAATAATTACATTATTTTTACAGTTTGTATTTTAATAAATAACTCTAAAAATGAGTGTCAATTGACCCCATACTTAAAACAATAAAGTACCACATAATTTGACTTGTTTTTTTGTTCATCTCAAATTTTTAAGTGAACCACAAATTTAATTATCTACTTAAATAAAGAAACAATCCAGACACAAATATATAAACAAATTTATCTACTTAAAAAAAAGAAACAATCCAGACACAAATATATAAACAAAGCACATAATTTGACAAGATCCATACTAATATGAACTACATGTCTAATAATAGATAATTACTGTCTTTTTTATTTTGTGTAATAATATAAATGGTATAAGTTAGTTTATTTCTTTTCATTCTGAAAAAACAACAACAACTAGGAATGACATGATCAATTTAACCACCAGTTTAGCTTTACACACTAGATTGATATCAAACATATATTCCATGATGAAAAACAACCTTCAGTCTAGTAACAAAAAGTAATGTTATACGTATAGTATATAAGGTTGTATGTTTGATTTTAAATATTGAACTTTTAAAGGCTAGAATTTATCTCTCTTATGAAAAAACTCAAAATTTTATTTTTACCATTTAAAAAAAAAGATTAACCAAATAATCAGAATTTGATCAGAATTTCATTTCTGATACGGACAAAGTTTCAAACTCCGAACATAAATTGAGTGTCCGTAGTTTGAAACTGCAGACAAAATGCTTTTTTCTTCGGCACCGCTTCAATTTTTTCTTGATCAAAGCCGCTGCTTTGATTTTTGTGGGCTTCACTTGAAATTAAACCAAAACCTAGGCAAATTTAAGATGGCAAACAAATGGTAGCCAAATTTATTACTGAAAAAAAAAAGGTTTGCCCGCAGTTTGAAACGAATCGGACTCCACTGCTTTTTTGAGAGAAAAAGATGACTCTTCTTTTCCGAATCCAACGATTCAAAATTTGTTGAGATTTGTGCATGAAAAGGTTTCTTTATCGAGATATGCAAATGGAAATTTTGAATCGTTGGATTCGGAAAAGGAGGGTCCTCCTTTTCTCTCAAAAAAGCAACGGAGTCGGATCCGTTTGAAACTGCGAATGTGTCAAAAAATAAAATTCAGATCAAATCGTGGTTAGTTGATTTAACTTTTCTTTTTAAGATGGTATAAATAAAAATCTCGGTAAAAAAACACACACAACTCATGACATGAGTTGACAGAGAAAAGGCAACAGAGGCACTTGTTATCAGTTAAGACCTATAGATGATATAATTAAAATTTGTAGTGAATCTAGGCTTGACAAAGAAGGCCATGTGAACCTTGCCGATGGAGGTTTGCACAAGACACATACATGTGAGATCATCTAGGATTCATCTCCTCTACAATTCAATTTGGCATTTCTTAGGCACAAATATTTTCAATTTTTGTGCTTCTATTTTCTTAAAAAATTAAATTCATATAGCATAATAAAATTATTAAATATGATCTATATTATTTTCTTCATACACACATAAAATGTTATGATATTTTGACATTATTTTAATTGAGATCAAGAGCATGTAAGCATGCTCTGACGTGGAGAATTTATGGACGACCATTTTTCAGTTTTATTTATTCATCTTGAAACAAAGTCAAACAATGATATTTTTATGTACATGTAAAGAAAATAATAGAGATTACGTCTAAATTGTTTTATTTTGATATTTGAATAGTTTCAAAATCTGTTATTAGAAAATTAAAAAGTGGAGATATTATAGAGGTACAACATAAAAAATGAAGGCATTTGAACATTCTCAAAGTTCATAATTTTGATATAATATATCTCCAATATAATTTATTATTTTTGGTATAAATAATACATCAAAATAAATAGCATGTTAATAGAATTCATTACTTTTATAAATTATTCGTGAGATGCTGAAAAAATAATACAAATATATCAGGGATATCATGGGAAATGTTGAAAATGTGATTCTAAAAAATGACTAACGTCACTTTGTCATAATAAAATTAAATTATATCGTAAAAGCATTAACTTTGACTAAGCCATCTAATTTTGATAAAACGAACTTACATATAATTACTTCTAATAGCAAGAAATGTGAAGTCACCTCCAATTATAAGAAATTCATTGTAAAGTCTACATAAGAAAAAAAAAAGTTTGAGCCAATTAATTCAATTAGTCAATTTTGATCATATATGATCTATAGTTATGCAAATCTAATCAAATTTGTTGAGTACAATTAATAATTGAATAATTATTTCAATCCCCCCACCCAGTACCCATATCGTACCTGCAACAACAATAGATTGTACTATGGTCCCCACTAATTACATAGTCTCCATTTTTCAGTCCCCACACTCATCTCCACATCAACCTTTATATGTATAAGTACTAACATAAGATATTAATATTTGCAAAATAAAATATTAATACTTGCATACGTAATTTGATGTGATCATGTCCTTTTTTAGTCCCTCAATCGTCTCCGCGTCAACCTTCCTCTAATGATGTAGTAGGGACCCTGTATCCCTGCATCAATCTTCCCCAATCTTCTCCGCATCAACATTCCTCTAACAAAAATAGTTGACCTCATAGATATAAATAGTTCAGTGCATGCATAGGTATAAATACTTGATATTAATACTTTAAACGTAATCCAGTGTCATATATAAAAAAAGATTACAAGTATTGGTATAAATACTTGCACGACGAGGTATAAATACTTGTGTGACGATGAGTTCGAAAGTATGTCATCATAGATCTCATTTGAAAGGAAAAATTGCGTAGGAGACGTTCGTGGTTTTAAATTTGCAAAATTCCTCACAGATCGTCAGAAATATGGACGAGACTTAATGGAGAAAAAAAAACCACCTCTTAAAACATGTATAGTGCCCCCATGTAGTTTGAGTGGTCCCCCATAGGTTTTTTATGGTGCGGGTACGTGATGAAGCCAAAACATATAGTGAAAATTCCTATTTTTTCTTCTGAAAAATAGTGAAAAGCGAATATAAAGTAGCTATTTCCGATTTATTTACCGCAAACGTGTTTCTAGGTCTTTTTGGCAGGTTTTAAGAAAGTTGCGTATTTACGCCAAAAACAAAGCAAAAGTGTCGTATTTAGGTAATTTATAGAGACAGCGTCAAAACAATGCATCACATAGAGCATGCAACACCTCACACGAAGTGCACAACATACGAAATGGTGAAATTCAAAGAAAGTCATCTAAGTCAGGAAGCCGTGCGGCCTCCTCTATACCGCATGCGGCATAGACTTATGCCGCACGATCCGTGGACTGTTTCCTTTGGATCAGATCATCCACCGTTTATGTTATTTTCGGTAGAATTCTTCTGAAAAGACGCGATTGCTTCAGCGGCAAGCTTTCATAGCTATTTTTTGCTTCATCTATCCAAACTTGAAGTGCACTCCAAGTTTCCACTACATCCACTACTTCCACTACTCCATTTATCATATTATGAAGGCTATAAATACTCTTCTTGTAATAAGATTTAGTGTACATGTTTAATTGTGTTAAGTCTATAGAATTGAGATTAGCAATTCTCATTGCTAGGTTAGGTTAGAGAGTTACTTAAAGAGAAAAGGGTAGCCATCGGAAGCCAAGCAGGAGAAGAATGCGTCATCTAAGGAGGCAAAGGTTCATACATCTTCAATTGAATTGTAATTTATGTTCTCTTTATTTTATTCATTTTATTTTGTCATGGCCGTGAGAAGCTAAACTTCTCATCTTTAGGTGAGGGTTGTACTTGAATTATTAATTATGTTTTAATATATGTTTATGTTTTGTTTATGTTGATTATTAAATCCTTGCATACATAGTTCTGTCTACTATATGCCAATAACCCTCCACATACCAATAGGTGTTTAGTCATTGCATCCCGGTGTGAGTGGAATAATGCATGTAAGTACTATAGGCACTTCGGCTAACGAGGCTTGGCAGCGGTTCAAAGACTAAGGTTAGAACCCAGTGGACTCCCTTGGCAGGATAGCGTAAATTATACATTTAGATTGTATTAGGAAACACCTATATTAGGTAGGGTCTTTGAAATATTTAATTGTGGGGTGGAATAGGAAATGATCAATTGTGTTTGTGTGAGAAAGATAATTGCATACCTAAGATACTAAGAATTGATAGCCCAAAAGCCGATCGCAAGATTGGAAAACCTTTCAAATCACATAACCAAAAACCCAGTAAGCCTGCGGGGTAGTGACAGTGCCGCATGCGGGTTACTGTGGGACAATCTACGCCGCATGCGATAGTGACAGTGCCGTGTGCGGGGTAGAGAGACGTCAAAATTTATACTTTGCATAATTAAGAAAGATATCAGATGATCCCTAGAAAACCTCTATTTTACCAATTTAATTCTAACCTTAGCACAATTAGCACCACCACATCAACTCTTAAAAACCCCCCCGACTAGTGAAAAGTGTTTATAATCTAATACACTATCATTGTGGATCGACACCCCAATCATACTACACGGTAGATTCATGTGCTTGTGATCTGAACGTAAGTAGAAATTCGAGTTTATAAATCTTTAAAAGTATGTAGTACCATTTTGGTCCATCAGTTTGTTTTGGGAAATTTGGTTAGGGAGACAATTATTTACGTAAAAAGTGTTCACTTCATAGATATAAATACTTTCATGTATAGATATACATACTTTCGTTCATAGGTATGAATACTTTAGAAAAATTCAGCGTTACAGTTTTTGCAGTCCTCCAAACAGTTATGGCAATTAAGGTGCGGGTACGATGCGGGTACTCATATCAGCTTTCTTAATAATTAGGGGCAATTTCAGGTATACCCCTCAAAAACTTCAAAATTTGTATTTCCCCTCTAAACTTAAAAAACTCACAAATTTATCCATTTCATTGTGTTTTATATTAAAACACATTCTAAATTTATATAATATCCATTTTACTCTTTTATTAAAAGCATAAAATGCCCATATGACTTCAAAAGCGACGTGTCAGTAGTTGTATCAACAAAAGATTTTTGTTTATTTTACAACTAAAATAAAAATTTACACAAGTAAATATAAATATAGATTTCTAAAATAAAAGCATTAGAATAAATGACAAGGGATGTTAATTACCTGTTGGTTCCCTGCAAATTGGTATATATAGAGAAAAATTTGGTGCTAAGAATTAACTAAAACTAAATTGATGAATAAATTCAATTTTTTTGAAAAATAGAGAGATTGAGTCTTCAAACTTCGAAATTTTTATTTATACCCAAAGTTAATTACGAATCGCTAAAATTACCCAGATCCGCCAACTTTTATTAAAAATACTAAACGGTCCCCTGAATTTTTTTTTTTTTAGAGACAAACAGCTAAAATGCTGAAAAATAACACTAAAAAATCAATTTTTTTTAATATTTGTCAAATTACTTTTTTGATAGCATATTTATACTAAAATACGCTAAATTACTTGAAATTATGTTAATTTATGCTGATTTACACTAAATTACTTGAAATTATGTTAACTTTTATTTATTTATTTTTAAGAGACAAATAGCTAAAATGCTGAAATATAACACTAAAAAATCGAATTCTTTTTTTAAATATTTGCTAGATTACTTTTTTCATATATAATTAGCATATTTATACTAAAATACGCTAAATTACTTGAAATTATGTTAATTTATGCTGAATTACACTAAATTATGCTAAATTACAATAATTATGTAGAATTATGCTAGAATACACTAAATTACACTAAATTACGTATGAATAGGGATGATATCTTCACTGAGAAGGCGAAATAACGATGATGAAATTTCAAACGGCCATAAAATGGCGCTCGAGTGTCCGATTTCAGTAAATGACCACTTTTTGGAAAGCTTGTGAAAATACGCATGCGTCAGTGCTCGCGATGCTAGATTTCAAAATTCAGAATCACCAAGAAACAAAGGGAAGAGCCTTAAAACTTCAGTTGAAGTTTCCAATTAAGATTTTCATTTCTATTGTTCAATCTACATAGCTTAGTAAATTAGTTATATAATGAACTTGTAGAATACCAATTTTTATTATTTTTGAAAATTTTCTACTATTTTTTATGATTTATGAAAGATGGGACAAAATCGGCCCTATTCACATGTAATTTAGCGTAATTTACCGTACTTTAGCATAATTCTACATAATTATTGTAATTTAGCGTAATCTAGTGTAAATCAGCATAAATTAACATAATTTCAAGTAATTTGGCGTATTTTAGTATAAATATGCTATCAAAAAAGTAATTTGACAAATATTAAAAAAAATTGATTTTTTAGTGTTATATTTCAGCATTTCAGCTATTTGTCTCTTAAAAAAAAAAATCAGGGGACCGACCATTAAATGGCCGGTTTGGGTATTTTTTAATAAAAGTTGGTGGGTGTGGGTAATTTTAGCGATTCGCAATTAACTTTGGGTATAAATAAAAATGTCGGCTTCAAACTCCGGTCAGACTTACAAACTATATATAGACGAAATTTTAAAGTTCATATTCATTAATCTGAAAAATCAAAATACTAATTATATGTTAATTCACTTTTTTGTATGTTTAATTAAGAGTAGAACTACGGTGTTTAATTAAGCTCACCAATAGACTTGGTGAGCTTAACTCAAACTTATTGATGACGAATCCAAACTATTGAAATCAATTTAAATTACGAGTAATGCATATACATGTAAAATTATAATCATACGAATTAATTTAGTATAAAGTCAAGAGGTAAAAAAATGATGAAAATTGAATGTATTAAAATTAACTTCTAATCTTTTTTGTTTGGACCGCTTGACTTTATACTAAATTAATTCGAAAATTTAAAAATTTGACATGTAAAAGATTAACTCGTGAAGTAAATTAATTTTAATAGTCTTGAATTTGTCATTTGAAATCAATCCAATATTTTTTAAGTTAAGCTCACTAAAAAACTTGGTGAGCTTAGCAACACCTAATTAATTTTTACGTGGGGAAAATTATATTTAAATTGGATTATTTTAGGAGTAGGAAAGTCAAAATTAATTAATGTTCACACTCCATTATTGTTATTTATTATATATGAATAATCTATAGTGCTTAATATATAATTAGTGTTATTTTGACTCATTAAGTTAGCTATCATGCCATTGATTATATATAGTGCTGCTTTTAGCCATGCATTAATAAAATCGCTTTTATTATACTTAAATTGTAGGATACACTACCCTCCAATCAAAACACAGCACCAAAACAATGAAAGAGAATATTTAAAACCTTTCTATTTATGTGGATATCTGTTTCTCTCAACGGTTCAATGATATCAATCCACCAAAGAAGAACGGTTGCATGATTGGTCACATGGGAGATGCCTAGTGCTCTCTCATGCAAACATAATTTCATTGGTAGATATCATTGTTTTTTGGGAGAATTTCATGTGTAACCCTCAACAACATCAAATTACGTATGTCCCCTTCTAAAAATCATAATATCACATTTACCCTTCTAAACATAAAAAAATTCACAAATATACCAATTTTAATGTCTTTTCCATTAAAACTCATTTTAAATTTATGAACTATCATTTTATCCTTTATTAAAAAATAAAAACTAATAGCATGTTTTTAGAAAAATATCAGTCTTCTAATTGGTCGATTTTCAAGAACAAATGATTCATTTCTCTACTTATGACGCTTACCAAGCATATACTTAAATGTCACTGTTTAAGCGTTAGAAACATAGTCACAAGATTCGCGAATTATTCGCGAATAATTCGTTTTTTGTGTGATGGCGAACCGAACGCTGAATTATTCGGTTGACCAAACTTTGACCAAATTATTCAAGAATTTTATGAATTTTTACCAAATTTTACGAATTATTTGTGAATTTTTCCTAAATTTTTCGCACAACTTTTTTTTGCTCTCTTGTGGGACTGAGATCTCTGGTCCGGATAATTCCGAATCATTCTCGAATTATACCCAAATTATTTCCGAATCACTGATTTTTGACCCCGCCGAACTAAACCCGAATAATTCATTTGTCACTTTGACTTAAAAGTAGAGAAATGACCCATTTTCCATTGAAAACCGTCCAATTAGAAGACTACATTTTTCTAAAACATGCTACATATTTTTTTTTTAATGGAGAGTAAAATGGGTATTTCATAAATTTAAAATGAGATTTGATAGAAAATACATTGAAATAAGTAAATTTGTAAGATTTTGAAGTTTAGAAGGGTAAAAATGATATAATATGAATTTTAGAGGGGGAAATATGTAATTTTAAATTTTTTGAGGGGTATACATGAAACTCCTGCCCCTTGTTTTTTTTTACCTGATTTTTAGTTCTCAAAATTTTATTTTAACAACCCACATGTGCCCCCACATGCTCTTGTTTTTCTGTTTATTCATGATTTTTTTTAAGTTATAAAAAAAAAACAAAAAATCCAGCCGCTTCCGCCGCTTGATTGATTTGTACCAACTCAATACCTAAATCATTTAATTATATTTTCTTTGATAAGACCTTATTAAATTAGTGCATAGGTTAACTTGATTGATATTGCTTGATTTTTTTTTTTTTTAGCCTCTAGGCACTAGCACTTGTTTATTTACCTACTTAAATCCTATGAGAAGGATTAGATGTCATGGTCAAAATAATATAAACCTATACTTTAGACTATATTTAATAGAGAATTAATTTTAATATATAGAGTTCCCTTTTACTCATAATTGACTGATCAAGTGCACTCACTAGTCACTACTAGTAAGACTTGCTACTATCATTCTTGGTTGGTTCAAATTTTAATTTTAAGAAAGATCTTACAAATTTGGTCAAATTGTTCACCATTAATAAGAAAGATAACAAGATGAATAAATAATATTTTAGGCATGTTTGTAAAATAAATACTAGTATCGTGTCCGTGCGTTGCAACGGAACATATGATAATATAACAAAAATAAATTCTCATACAAAATGACAAATTTTCATAAAAAAATAAAATTAGAAATATATTCTACATTTATCACAGTAAATGTATAGAAATAAGGAAGTAGATAAATAAGAAAGTGAACAAAAAATTGATTTGCATTGTGATCTGCCGTATAGAAAATTTCAATTGGAGAGCGAGAAATAAGGAAAAAAAAAGAAAACGAAGAATTATATGCTAAATTTCAGAGTCTGTTTAATTTTAATTGTAATGCAACATGTGGCGGTATGTGTGGCGAATATGTTTGTAGCTAAATTTAAACTTCTACACATAAAACAGATGCATTTAATCAAAAGAAGATAGATTATGTGATTGGAGAGCTGAGATTAAATCCAAAAATTAATCTTTCAATCGTAGCCGTTAGCGGATTGGACACTCAATGTGCTTAATAATGGAATGAAGATATAGAAGGAACATAATTTATGTGGCAAAAGAATAGAATAAATTAAAGACAAGAAATAAGACAGCTGTTTGACAATTTTATAAAAGGCATTTCCATTATAAAATGCATTTCATTCAACTTTCTCCCATTCGAATTTAATTATTAGGTTAATATTAAGCTCTTCATTTTGTAGACTTTTTTAAGTCTCAAAACTTGTTTGCGTGCATGCCATATATATATGGGCTTTCAATATGAGTAAAACACATTCTTTTGGGCCTATTTAGGCCTTGGCCCAATAAATTATTAATTAAAAATTTATTAGCTTCCATTTATTTAAGCCCATACAAATACAATCAACTAACCTCTGTTAGCGTGAATTGAACACCACCATTTAGTGCCTTGGAACCGGATTAAATTCGACTTGATTAATGATGAGTATTTGTATGGGCACATATGAAAGACAAATTAATGATGAGTATCATTATTATAAGAATTCCAAATGGTTAAATAAAAAGATAAAAATGTTTATTTTCCACTTTGGGGAATGTACAATTGAAACTTAAATAGATTGAGTGATTTGCCTTGTTATTCACTCACTATTTAATTGGGTGCATAGATATTTGTATATATAAAATTAGTACTCCAAAGGTAGGTACATATATACCCAAATATATTATATTCTTTATAAAAGATATGTATTATTCCCTCCTCATGAGTTGGCTTTTTAGTATAAATAAACAGATATGTATTATTCCCTCCGTACAACTTTAGAATATATTTAGTTTTTTTGACAAAAGAGTGCACTTCTTAATCTCTCTCTCTCTCTCTCTCTCTCTTGGCTTTGCTTTCTGGTGAGTCTCCACCTGTAAAGATTGCTTCCCTCTTTAGGTGAACCCTCCATGGCTCTTTCAATAAATGCTATGATTGATTAAAGCTTGGTTTTGACTCTGAGCAAGATAGTCTCAAGTACACATCAATACACATTTCTCTCTTTAATTAGCTTTCAATTTTCCTACAAACTAATTAATTAGAAGATCAACCCCCTCTCTCTCTCTCTCTCTCTTCTTGCCTAATGTCTGAACCTCATCCTCTCATGTCTCCAACTAAAAACCAAAACAAAACCATGTCATCCTCCCTCTTTCCCTCTCCAAGGCTATTCATGGGTATACCTCCAAAAATATTTTCAGAAAATGATTCTACAATGAGCCCAACTTCTATACTTGACTCTAAAATCATGCCTTTCATTTCCAACCCTTCTATCTCCAACTCAACTCAAAAGAAACTGCCTTCACTCGGCCTTGCCGAAGCATTAGATGATGATCAACACGATCTCTTCAATTCGCCGAAGAAAGACAGACGAATGGTATTGTTCGGGTCACAACTAAAGATCCAAATCCCTTCAATGGAGTTTGGTGTGAAGAACAAAGAGACCCAGTTGGCTTTGCTTTCGCCGGTGCGACGGCACATAGTTAGCCCGAATGAAACCGAAACTGATCGATCGGAGGAGTACACTTGTGTCATCTCACATGGGCCTAATCCAAGAACTACACATATTTTTGATGATTGTGTGATAAATGGTGATCTTGGTGGTTTGAAATTAGATGAATTGTTGACATCATGCCATGCATGCAAGAAGAACCATGGACAAGGCAATGAAAATGCAATTTATTAGGTTAGTTCATACAATTTATATATGTTTTATACAATTAGAAGTAATTATATGTTAATTACTTCAGTAAATTTTTATTTTGACATGATTAATTTCTTCTCTGTTATTCAATCATTGGCGAGTTTCACTTGATCAAACCTAGAAAAAAAAGGAAAGGAAATACTATTTTTTTATTACATTAAAATTTCTAGAGTTAGTATACTCTATACTAAGATAGTGATATTTTGATTCCCAATAGCTTTCAGGAGATTAATAAATTATATATGTGGGCCTCCACCTATATTTATTATCTTTTTTCCCATCTAAAAGAGGTGTATAAAATAATTCCTGTAAACTACTATTGTTTTAATGTTTGTATATGATATTGAGAACCTCTCAAAAAGACCCCTCACTATTTTCAAAATTTGCTAAACTTATCCATGAACATCTAAGATTCATAATTTTTTTTTTACTTGACTGAAACCCATCAATCAATTATAAGTAGTATTATAGAATTGTTAGGAATTGAACTGAATTAAATAGTTTAAAAGGTCCACTAAATAAATCATATATAAATGTTAGGGAAAAATTAATATATGTTATTAAAAAAACTATAACCAGCTGAATATAGTATATTAAATTATTAATTGAGTGCCGAACAGCCTAGATAACATTGTTGCACTCTTTGAAATAATTTTCTAATAGAATCATTGTATCAGTCATTAACTATCAAGTAGCGTAGTAGAATAATAATTCATTCAAACAATAACAAACAAAAGTTCCATACACTGATTAATTTACAAATATAAAATAACCCAATAATTGTGAATAAAACAAAAGATGATGAGGGTCTAAATGAAATATTCTGTTCATAAAATAATTGAAAGGTATAATAGTGGGTTCCACTAGCCACAAGTTGGATAATATTTTATTGGGTCCCAAAGGCTATAGACCTATAGTCCCTGGTCAGGTTGTGAGGTCATGATCAACAAAAAGTTTCTTATATCTTAATAATTTCAAAAGAGATTGGTTTTTGAAGTCTGAACTTTTGCCCCATAATTTCAATCTGATCAGCCTCAGAAAGTGACATAATTTTGTCCCTTAGTGCTTGTTTATTGGCCATGGTAAAGTGGTAAAAATTAATTATAAAAAGGGTACAAAATTTTAAAATCAGATACCTTATTTATTTAGTATTTGGTACTGTATCTGATCCGAGGTACAATCATTAGTACCTCCTCAATTTATTCATATTCAAGATCTACATTTGAATTTGTATTTGTAGTTTGTCATTTTTTTTAAAATTATGTGCCTGCCCTTATTAACTTTTATATTTGTTAACTAGATGCCATTTTTTCTGGGGGAAATGCGAACCTGTGGATGCAATTGGAGATGGATGATTGAGCGGATAAAGAAGCTAATTATAATTTGAAGAATATCCATTACAAACTTAATTTGTTTCTAATTGATTGTTTGTTTCAATTTTTGTTCTTCTTTCAAAATATGTTTGAGAGAGAGAAAATTAGAAGGTTGATACTTAAATTCTATGCTTGGAAAGAATGGGCTTTGAAATTAGTTCACAATGCATAAGAAGAAAGAATAATTTTAAGGATTTGTGAGCTAATTAAAAACTTTTGTGAGGGGGGGGGGGGGGGGGGGGGGGGGTCTTATTTCTTTTATTGTATATTTGAAATTTAATGGGACAGTAAGTGTCTTGTTTGTAAATTTTGATTGGTCCTTGGTTAATATTAAAATTTTTGTTCCTAAACATATTAATGAGGTGTAGATCAGAAGAAAATTAGCTAAATGAATCATTCTCTTTCTCATTGATCTAATTAATTAAGAGGATTGCAATATTAATAACTTCCACCGTGGCAAATTTATCTATAATTTTTTTTATGCATATTTAAATTAGTACAAAATTGACACATATTCTGAATTTATTTAAATTCATATCCAATTGTTTTGAATTGACAATATTTCGAAGAGTATTATCTATATATTATTTACACTACTCTGCATTGTACAAAATTAACACTTATATATTCAAATTAGCACTTTTCTCGCACTATTTTTGGGTAAAGATTTTAACATATCAGTTTTGGCTTCGTGCAGTGGACGAACCATAGAATTAAAAAGCGTTGCGTATGGTTTGTGCGCTGCATGAAGCCAACACTGCTCTGTTAAAATCTTAATCCCTGTTTTTACATATTAATCAAACATCATTTAATGAACCAAAGCATCAATAACTGTGCTTATATGTTGGGATCTTTAATTTTTCTTGTTAGAAATGACGCTGGAATTTATTGCGTACAAGGAATACTTCTTTTCTATCGCACATTTCTGAGGCCTACAAAGTCTGTTGAATTAATAATTCATTGTGTTAATTTCAGTTTTCCTATTCAATTACTGTAGCAATAATATTGTGATGCATATAAATCTGTTGAATAATTTTATTATATTAAGGTATCATATGCATGGAAAGGTTGAAACTTAACCGATGCAATTGTTATTTCTTTTTTCTTTCTTTATTGAAACATGATTAGGTGAAGACTTTTATCTTTAATTAAATTTCATAAGGAATTAAAGATAAACTTAATTGAATGAGTCAAAGAATAAAGCGATGGTTTAGTACTTAAATGTATATATATACTATTTGGATTTTTAATTTTAGGTTGTTGTCACAATCAAAGTATCATTTTCAATAGTAATTTTAAAAAATAAATAAAAAACGAATCTCTCTCTAAATGGAAAAAAATAAATCAACCCTAAGAAAACAGATATTTTAAAGAACTACAAGGTGGAAACCTCTTTTCAAATTAAATTTAGATAAGCAAATAAATTGGATAAATTTGTGAGAATTTGAAATTTGAAAGAGTAAATATCATATTACAAAATTAAACAGCATCACTAGACAAGATGCTAAACATGACCATGTCTTTGCTCTCCCCTTTGAGCTTCACATACTTCCTCAAAACCCCTTCCTTTTGAAACCCGGCTTTCTCAAGCACACGCTGGCTTGCCGGGTTGTCTATGTCAGCAATCGCCTCGAGCCTCTCCAAGTAGCCCAATTCCTCGAACACAGATTTTACGGTCAATTTAATTGCCTCAGTTGTGATTCCCTTCCCCCAGTAGTCGTATGCAATCCGATACCCGATTGAAGCTCTGTGCCGGTCTTCACCTGGTGCCGGTTTTACCTGATCAATTCAAATTTAATAGGAGGATTAGAGAAATCATAACATTTGTAATGATTATTGCAATTTTATTCTAGACAGGCAATTTTAATCATACCGAGATTGATCCGACCGGCATGTTATCTACACAGATTGCACGGTACCATGGGTGGGGCAGGATTTGGGTGGTGATGTAGGCCAAGGCCTCAGCTGGATCTGTATAGGGATGGCGGCGCTGGAAGCGGGTCACTCGTGGGTCGGCAGCCCATGACATGAAAGCGTCGACGTCCGATGGCGTGAATTTGCGCAGATTTATGGTTGGGGTTTTGGGTATTTGGTGCTTTTGGTCTTGATCCATCCCTAGATTTGTTCTTCAACTGATTTGAGCTGTGGTTTTGTTTGAATGGATTAGGACTCAAACAAAGAATCTATGGGTAGCATGGTTTATTTGGGCAGGAAGCAAATTAACATCATCCCAAGTGAACCACCACCTATTTAAAAAACAATAAAGGCTCAAATCAATAAACAAATTTCAATTTATTCATTCAACTGTGGATTCATAAGACAAACCACTAGACAATACAGCATCTCTACCAATCCCAATTTAATTAGCATACATACTTCCTCAACACCTTTCTCTAGCTCATAAATCCTATTTTTCTAGTACTTTTCCAGACCTCAATTAAATTCTTCATCAAGGCCCAAGTCAAGAAGGGTTTCAATTTCAGGCCCAAACACTTCCTAATGGCCCAGGTCAGGAAGGATACACATTTAAGGCCCGGCCCAGATGCTTCCTAAATGCATCGAATGCTTCATAAAGTTCCAAGTTCAACAATGGAAAATGAAGGATAAAAATTTCTACAATTTACATTTTTTTAATCTAATTAAAGTATGTATAATAGTAGTTTTGGTAGACTAAACAAACAAAGATATACTATACCTGAATTAATTATGTGAAAAAAAAACATCCACTGTAAGTTCATCCTCATTTTGTTTCCTCAAATAGGCCGTCACTCAATATAAACTACATTATAATAAATTGCACCTCAAAATGGACCCAAATTCATGTCTGATCAGAACTATTCAATCTGTATCAAGATTTGTGCGGATAGCTTTAAAATTCATGTCTTAAAGTGAATGGAACGCCTACAACCGGGCATGATGCCCATTAGAACGCCCCCGACTTCAAGAACTAGATACAAAAACCATGTAACCGTCCAAGGTTAATTTAAATGAGGGCATGACCCTTATTGTTTTCTCAAAAAAAAAAAAAGAACTAGATACAAAAATGTTTGGATCCATCTTTAATTAGTTGCAATTTAGGTATAATGGTGTGCACTTGTTGGTTCTCTTGATATTGTGATAGAGATGGGCTTAAGAAAGTACTACGGCAAGTTGGATATAACAATTAATATTTAGGTGAACAACTACATGCTAATGGATTTTGTTCTCTGATAACTGAGTACATGCTGATTTTGTTTAGGTGTTTGGTTTCAAAAAGAACAATGTCCTGTTTTAAACAATTGTAATAACTAATTAATAGTTTAATTTGTTTATTTTTGGAGAACTTAAAATCATAAAATTTTACTTAAGATTAATTGTCTCATATATAAAACAGAACAAGATTAATATTTTTGACTCAACATGCATTGATTAAGTTGTATATTAAAAATAAGATTATAATATTGTATGGCACAAAAAATTATGACATTAATTAAACCCTCCTTGTCTACAATGTTGAATTGTTTGTTGCCATCAACACCAAATTATGTGCCTATAGCTAAATTTTGTATTCATTTCTTATTAAATTATAGATATAACAAAAAAGAAAAATTCAAGATGGACTGATTTAACATGGATGTAAATCATACAAGGTTGGATGCAAATTTGAGTAGATAGTTTGGTTCTAAATTGAATTTAGTCTGATACCTATCGACCAGCTCACATAAATCATACTTTTTTGGTACTTTTTCAGACCTGGTCATACTTTTTCATCAAGGCCATGAACACTTCAAGTGCCCTCAAATGCTTCATCTTGGCCCAAAGTTTAGGTGTTTTTGGTCCGGACAAGTTAGTTCATTTAGCTGCTTAATTTGAATTGCAGCCGTCCGATGAGCATCAGGCCGATGCCTTATCAGAGCCGTTCAATTATGTTTTGAACCATCATAATTATGTTTTGGCATTCAAGCATATAATAGTTGGGAACCATCATATATAATTTCGTAAAACAGCAAATTAGGTTGAAATCGTCACACCAAACCACTAAATCCCAAAAATTCCAGATAACCTAATTATAAAAAATTAGAATTATGTAAATATCCTAACCGAAATGAGCATAAACTTGATCTTTAGAGTATTTGAATTCACAGACTAAATCCCAAAAATGCTGTTGGCGTGGTCCAGAAAAGACTCCACGTACCAATGCATGCAACTTAATTGGTTTATGCATCAAGAGGAATTAACAATTAATTGGTGTTGGCACATTTATGAGTCATGCATGTCTTTCTCACTTCAAATTAAGCACCAATATTTATCAAAATCACATCACCGCAAATTAAATATTACTTCCCAAACATCCAATATAATTAACAACTGTTGAATGAAGTTTACCAACCACACAAGACGTACACCAAATGCAACGGTACGATATCCCAAATTAACAAATTAAAAAAGAAATTTATAAGAAAACTGGAATTTTTATAAATTTCAAGAATACAACAGTTCAAGTATCCCACTTAATTTGGATATCGGAACAAATTAAGCTTTATTAATTACATGCCATCATACATTAAAACCTACATTTGTTTCCTTGCTAAATTATTTGACTATCGATCTCCATTAAAACCTAATTTGCTGTTTCAAGAAATTATTATTGTTCAAAACCTCGAGGACTTATATTAACGTCGTAACAAAATTTACCATAAAATGATTTGATAAGCTTGAATGCCAAATTATCTATTCAAATTTTCATCCAATTTTATTCGATTAATTTCCTTCATGATCGGTTTTCTTTGATTTTTCTATTTTGTTATATATATAGTACTATATGAATACAATATTTAGCTATATGCATATACTTTTTTGTTGTTGGCAACAAACAATTCAGCATGGTTAATTAGTTATCTTAATGATCTATTTATTTGTGATCAATGCTATCAGAATCGGACTGGACATTGACTCGATAAATCTTCAAGATAATTCAAAACAACAATGAATCCCATATTTATGTGATAATCCAAATTTTAAAATAAATTAAATTAACTAAAAATAATAAATTAAAGAAAATTTAATATAAATTTAGTTATATTTCTAATTTTAAAGTGTAACAAATGAGACGGATTAAAACAAACTAAACTTAGCTTAATTAATCCTGAAAGCGCGTTTTAGTAAAGACTTTTGGACAAACTACCAGTGTATACAGAAATACAATTGAAGATGTACCTAAATAATTAAAATGGTAATAAATTTAAAACAAATAGAATATTTTGAATAAAAAATAATTAGGAGCAAGTTTCATCAGTTAAACATTGAAATACACCTAAATTTGATTTATAAACCCCAACAAGGAAGGTTGCTCATTAACGTCCTAACCTAAAATTTTAAAAGAAATTTGAATTTAAAACTTGGTCGATCTAGTGGGTCCTCTTTCTCACATGTTGCTTCACCATCTGTGTCAGTGTGTGTTGTGTTTATATTGCCTTCAAGTCAATTTGGGGTCCAATTATTATTAGAGTTAAGTGGTTCAGGGCCCAGGTCCGAATCAGACCCGCTCCAAAATTTTCACTCCGCTCCGCTCCTTCAATCATTTTCGCTTCTCAACTGCAGTACTATATATGGGCTTTAAGATCAATTAATGGTTGTGGGACTAACCAAAGACACACGTCCCGTACTATTCTTTTCTGCTCCACGTGACTAGGGCTGTCAACGAGCTGGGCCATAGCTCAGTAAGGTAATTCTGGACCGAACTCTTACCGAACAAGCTGGACCTATAACACCCGAGCTAAAAGTCCAGCTTGAAATTGTGATGAGCCAGCACGAGCTGGACCGAGCTGGCTCACGAGCTCTTGCTGTCTGAAACTGGGATCTCTTGCCGTCTGAAACTGGGGCACACGAGGTGGGTCTCTTGCCGTTTGGAACTGAGGTAGTGAGGTGGCGCGAGTGCAACTTAAGAGCCCGACTGTGCGAGCGTGTCTGGAACTGAGGCACGCGAGGTGGTGCGAATGCGCGGAAGTCAGGAGACTCAGGAGGACTTAGGAGGATTGGAGCCTTAGAGGAGAATTTTCAAACATGCACAGCACAGTGTGCTGCTAGTAGAGACTCCAAGAGAAAAGTGGAGAACTTGCTAAACCCTAAACCTATGTTATGGGCGGCACAGTGCACAGTGTATAGCTCATTATGGGCTGAGTTGGGCCTTAGCTCAACTTGTTAATTTTAATCTGAGTTTGTAGCGAGCTAGCTCGGTCCACTATCGAACGAGCCAGGGACGAGTCACGAGTTATGCACGTGTTGCGAGCTTTTTTACTAGCCCTACACGTGACCATGTGCACAAAGCCACTAACTCAAATTGAGAACTGAGTCACAACCTTCCCATTTTTTTATTTCTTTAATATTTGGTTCACTTCTTCTCCATTTATATATCTATGGAGATATTTATTTTATTTTTCATTTTTACTTTCAGGTTTATTTTTTGTGTTTATTAATTTTGTTAATTGATATTTGTATCTTAAAATTTATATGATTCTATTATCCGACAATTATTCGTTTTGTACCTGTATTCGAATCCGTATTTATGGATATCCACTTCGTATCCGTATCTGTTTAAGATGGATTTGATTTTATATTTTTTACATATATTTACTATTCATATGTTTACTATCCGTATTCGTATTCGTATCCGCTCAGTGAAATATGGATATGGATTTGGTATTAGCATTATCCGCTCCAAATTCGCTCTGTTTTCAGCCATACGAGAAACCCATTAGAAGCAAATCTTTATTTATATGAAAGCCATCACCAATCCTAGAGCAACAACACAGATATTGGCGCGCTCGCACGTTTATTGAAATGTCCCAACACAAATCCTAGCGAAATTTAAATTCCAATGGCCTTTGACAAAGTCTAGACCTACTTGTCAGCGGGAAATAAATCTGCTGTGATTCTAAAACAATCGCAGGACCCTGTGATTTCACATCCTCCCCTTCATTTTTAGAATGCACGAATCTCAAAAACACTTTTTTTATGCACAGATCTCCAAACAAATGAATGAATGGATTTGGAATAACAGGGTCTGTGATTCCAAAAAATCACAGCATATTTGTATCCCTTGTCAGCGACCCAAGCCCAATTATAAGTCAATCAGCACCCTGTGCGAATCTTGAAACCCAACTGGCTCAAATCCTAGCGCTCCCAGCGCAAATCTTGAGAAATCCTAACCCTTTTGCGCTCTGAACCCTCTAACAAACCCATATTGAAAGCACAGTCACTGAAACTTTATGAAACAGCCCCTAACGACTTAAAACCTTCTCAAACAAGTCCCTGACGACACTTTTTACACTCGGGACCTCATCAAAGTGCCAAATTACAAGCACAAAAACTTTAGAATTTGTAAATAAGGCCCCGGTGACATAAAATCTTCACAAATAAGTCCTTTAAATTCCTTTTGACCCATAACTTCTTCGTTTCAACTTTCAAGCCCGAATGATGTTAAACCAACTCCAAATTGACCCAAATAAAATTTTACAACTTACAAACTAATTTAGAACTATTTTAGACCAAAATCAAACCCAAAACATGCCCAAATAAATCAAAAAAAAAAAAATCCAAAAAAAAAATCCCAAATTAATTAATTTAGTAGAAATTTGTATTTCCTGTTATCTCTTGAGTCGACACCCATATTTACTATAAGGATAGATTGTGCACTTGCAATCGATATTCCTTTGCATATTTAGGGTTTCTATAAATTTAAAAGTTAAAATTAAGTGTATCCAAATAGACCACCAATTTCTATACCTAAAATACACAACATTCGCGCGCAACTCCCTTTACACACTATTTAGTTGGAAATTTCTCGGATCCGTGTATAATTTGCCGTATATGATTATTGTTTTTTGTAGTAGTGTTCATTGCGTTGGATCTGTGTATGATTAGTGTTTATTGATGAGGGTAAGTCGACATAAATTGTTATTTTTGAGATTTGATTGTTACTACAGGAGCATCCGCAAGTATACTGAGACTGTTAAGCAATTTTATCCACGCGGATAAACACAAATTCTTGTACTTAGGGGCAACATGAGTACTTTCTGTTGCATTTTAGTAGCATCTTTATTATGAATTGTACGTACTTATGTTCTCTTGTTGACCATTTTCTAAGAAAACAAGAACGGAACAACAGAAAAAATAACTGCACAGAACAGTCCGCATGCAACACTTCAAGTAAATATATATATATATTAGATGAATTCACTCGAATATTTAATCACATCACATAAAAAACAAAAGATTTACAAGAGATGGAGAGACGCACACACAGAGGAGAGGACTGAATAAATTATTTCTTGGCAATGCAGTAATCAATTAGCAGGCTTAAACCTGAACGAGGTGTATGACAGCGAACCGGTGCTCCAGCTTGTGTGAATGAGGTCGGAGATAGGGTTTCCTCCTGCGGCGCCAATGGCCACGTGCAATGGGTAGAAATGATCAGGCGAAGGTTGTGCCATCTTGGCACTCGGTGCCTTTTCATAGAAATGGTTGACTTCATCATACCTGTATTTAATTAAAGCCAGGGTTGTATGTAACAATGAATCAGCTCAAATAATATAAAATCAAATCAAATCAAATCAAATGTGTGTTTGTGTTTGTTAGAGAAAGAGAAAGAAAGAAAGAGCAATTAATTAAGACCTTCTGTTCAGGACGGAGTCTCTGAGCCAATTATCAAAATCAAGGGCCCAGGTGGGCGGAGGCTTGTTGTCATAGGACCGGGTGCTCAGATTGTGGGTGGCGCTGCCAGAGCCGATGATGAGGACGCCTTCGTCTCGGAGCGGGGCAAGGGCACAACCCATGTTGTAATGGTAGGTGGCATCACGGTCGGACTGGAGGGAGAGCTGACAGACAGGGATGTCGGCATCAGGGTACATGAGCAACAGGGGGATCCAGGCCCCGTGGTCGAGACCGCGCTTGGTGTCCTCTCTGACGGGGCCGAAGCCGGCGCTAACGAGAAGGTCTCGGGTTCTGCTAGCGATGAAGGGAGCACCGGGGGCAGGATATTTCAACTTATACATGGGCTCAGGGAAGCCGTAGAAATCATAGATTGTGTCGTTGGTGCCGTTAATGACATTGACCTCAGGGGAGTGCGTGTCCCAGTGTCCGGACACGATGAGGATGGCCTTCGGACGGACGCCCGGCAGTACCTGTGACTGCCACGATTGCAAAAAGGGTCGCGCTTCAAGCGACTTGTCGATGGACAACTTGGGAGATCCATGCGATAGGAAGAACGTGTCCATTAATTGCGAGATTGATTGTCTTATCAAATATCAAGCTTGAAGAGGAGATATATTAATTAAAGAGAGAGGAGACAGGAGCTAGAGTTGGTATTTATTTGGTACCATGAATTTTGTATTAGGTGGTTGTGCTTGTGCACACTGCACAGCACAGTGGATGAGTTTTTTAAAGCCAAAACTAGATCACAAATGAAAGTACCATCACCATCACCATGTGATATTTTCTTTTTCCTTTTTATTGTTGGTATTAAATTGCAAAAGGGAAAATGATGATTGCAATATTTACAAAATTAGAGACAACGAGAGAGAAAAGGGAGCATACAGGAGGACTGGAGGAGGTGCTGGAAAGTGGAGATCAAGGCTGGAGGCCTGGAGCCTAGAGGCGGAGCCGCGGAGATCAAGCCCGGAGACGGGAGATAGGTTTCTGTGGAAGCCAATCAGCAATTTTTTTTTTTAGAAGCGAATCAAGCGAATCAAGCGAACCAGAGTCCAGAGAGAGATTCCAAAATAAAGATTGTTTTGCTGTTTTGATTCGATGGCCCAGATTAAAAAACGCCAATGGAAAGAAACGATGGCCCAGTGTTTTACCCATATACAAATCAAATTTTTTTTTTGGGCCCGGGGCCATCGCCCTGGGTACCCTGGGCCAGGGCCGAGCCTGATTTTAAGTACAGTGAGTGTCATATATTTTTCTGAATTTGTTCGGACATAGATTACGCTTTCATTGAAGGGCAAAGGACAAGATAGCTATCATCTGTGGAAGGTTGTAGGTTTTAAATTTAATATCCATATATACTTAGCAATACTACAAAAAAGGGGAGTGTTATACAAAGAGCTACTATTATATTTTTTTTTGAGAGCTGAGAGACTAAATACTCAATTTACCCTTGCTCTTTAAATGAATTGCTTGATTAATGGATCTATTTTCTGTCTCTCACCTAATTAATATATAATAGAACTAATTAAAGGAAAGTTTCTTCCATTAGAAAAATAAGAATCTTTCCTTCCGTGAATTCTATATTTCTATATCCCTAAAAATATTGTCTCATAGATATATAGTTATATTTCACAAGTACTTTAGTAATTGACGGATAATTTTAGGTACTTCTAAATTGGTAGAAAAAATAATAGCTTGACAGTACAATATACATAAATTTGTTTTTAAGAAAACACCTGTAGGCTTAGCATTAAAATGATTGGAAGCAAATATTTTATGATTGTCCAAAAAAAAGGTAGTGTTCATGAAAGGGAAAATTCAGTACTGGCTTTACTCTTCAACTATTCATCAAATGTCAATAGTTCTTGTTCTTGCAGCCTTCACAATACGATATGGAGATTTCAAGGTAACGGTGAATCAATATACAAATAAAAGGGACAAATTTGTTGGTGCTTCTGAAGCAAGTCACTGGTTCACTAGAGAGTGAGAATACTATGAAATCTCAAATAGCAGTTATCAAACACATCATAAATACTCTCCTTGGTGATGTGTACTAGCTACATCATGAAACTTTAGGGTTTTCGCATGGAACAACATTCTCTCTGAATTCAGAATTAATGAGAGTATATATATATTGGATGATTAGAACTCTAATCCACTCTGGATTTACAGTCAACGACCTATGCAGTGGCCAGCGGGTGAGTTGTCAAAAAAATTTAAAATTTAGTACATTTTTAAATTCAACTGGTAGTTAAAAAGAAATAAATGAAAATATGCATACTTGTATTATCTCTGTTAAAATTGAGATGCTAAGCTAAGTTTACAATACCATCTTTTACTTCCCGTAAACATAGGCCGGTATATTACTTTAAGCCTCAATGAAAAGTCAAAACTGACTGTTTCTACTCATTTGTGAAATTTAACTATGAGACAAAATTTTGTACCTATCTAAAAAATAGTAAAAAAAAATTTCAAAAAATATAAAATTTGATCTCTAAGTACATTTTAGTATGGATATCATGTTGAGCAGTTCAGATTGATTCTTTTGAACTGTGAGAACAAAAATAAATAAAGATGTAGGATATTATAATTAATTGTATTTTAACCCTACTCTATTTTTAATGCTGTGGATAATTTTTTTGGAAAGAATCGTGCGTGCATGTGCTCAATAGCCTGGTGTCAGTTGCCAAATTATGTAAAAAGATTACGCATCTGCTCTTAATTACTCTGTCTTTTCTGTCGAGTTGACACGAATAATGGAGTCCGTTAGATGAGCACTATATTAGGAGATCTTGTCTGAATTCGTATCCTCTGCATTAACTCAAATGAGAATCTTTTGAGTTAATATATCTCGACCATCTGATCTATTTTAAAATTCGTGCAAATTAGATCTGCACTGATATTAAAGGGCCCCTATGTTATAGACACGAGTCGGATTTGCTCCGTTTAACATCAGACGGTTGAAATTCATTATTCTCTTTTGAGTTAATGCAGTAATGTATTAATTTTTTTTAATTCTGACGAGTTATAATATTAATGTAATTGTTATTGCTATCAAGTTGAATGTCCCAACTCCCAAGACACAACAGCTAATATTTCTTTTAAAGTATATATGTATAGCATGTGCAAAGCAAGATATATGATAGTCTCTCTTTATATGTAGTCTCTGTTTTGCTTTGTAACTTTACCTCTGTTCTCAATCGAAAGATCACACACTAAAGAATTAATGGGAAAAAGAGTGCTATTGTTTCCAATGCCTTTTAAAGGCCACATGAATCCCATGTTAGAAATTGCTGCAATTCTCCATTCTCGCGGCTTCTCCATCACCATCTTCCACAGTACCAGCTACGACCCCATCGATTCCACCAAATACCCTTTGTACCGCTTCATCTTGGTCGAAGATGGAGAAATATCAAACCGGTTCAGACCCGTGCTTGATGATGCAATGCCTCGAATAATGGCTTGGAATGATAGTTGTGAGCAACTATTTTATGATTCTTTGACAAGTGTTCTTTCTGACAAAAATGAAGAGCCTGTGGCGTGCTTGATCCGGGACACACACTGGTACAACTTGCAATATCTTGCGAATAGGCTTGGAATTCCAACTTTGGTACTTAGAACCGGTAATGCAGCCTCTCTAAATTGGTTCATGACATTTCCTCAGTTGGTCCAGAAAGGTTGCATACCAGTGCAAGGTTAGTACTCATATAGATTTCCTGCTCAACAATAACCACTATAGACTACAACATGTTACATGTGCATTATTGTAATTAATTTATCTTCTTCACTTCAATTTTTAACAGAATCACAATTGAACACGCCACTGATTGAAATCGCCCCTCTCCGAGTGAAGGACCTGCCACTTTTTGGCAATCGCAGCTATGAAGTGTTACCTGAATTCTTCATGAAGGGTATAGATGCTATAAGAGCATCCTCGGGGGTCATTGTAAACACTTTTCATGCCATTGAGAGTAAAGAGGTAGAGAAGTTCCGAAGAGCAGTACCGGTTCCTGTATTTTGTATCGGTCCTCTCCATAAGTTCACTCCCCCTTCCAGAAGCTGTTTGCAAGATCAAGATCGTAGTTGCTTAGAGTGGTTAGACACACAAGCTGTTGGCTCTGTGCTTTATGTGAGTTTTGGTAGCATCGCTTGCATGAACTACGATGATTTCATGGAGACTGCTTGGGGTTTGGCTAACAGCGGCCAACCTTTTATTTGGGTGGTTCGACCGGATTCAATCGTCGGAAGAAATGAGGTTGATTTACCTGACAAGTTTGTCGCATTGACAAGCGGCCATGGGAAGATAGTTAGTTGGGCCCCACAAAAGGAGGTCTTGGCACATGCCTCAGTTGGTGCCTTTTGGACACATAACGGCTGGAATTCAACACTGGAGGCTATATGTGAAGGGGTCCCCATGATCTGTTGGCCTCATTTTGGCGATCAAATGGGGAATGCTCGATATGTCACACATGTTTGGAAGGTTGGTGTTGGGTTAGAGGGAAAACTAGAGAGAGGGAAAATTGAAAAGACGATCAAACGGTTGATGAAAGAGGATGAAGGTGTTGAAATTAGAGAAAGAATGAGAGGAATGAAACATGAAGCATCTCTTTGCATCAAGAGTGATGGATCTTCTTCTATCACTATTGACAAGCTCGTTAATATCGTATCATCCTTTTAAGATACTTAATGCTTCTCACCAATAATTGTTTTCACTTGATTATTAGTAATTCGCATTTACTTTCTTTTTACCCTCAAAGTAATGTTTTCATGTTCTGTTGTCCTCAGTTCTATTCAATTGCTTGGTTATTTATTTTTCCAACATTCTACTCTCCTGAAACTTGTTTTTATTAACATCAGCACTAACGGAAGCTATGCCAGCTGAACTCTTTCAAAAAGCTTGTTAAAGATTAAAAACAAAATGACACAGATTTTATATTTGGAGCTTAGCTCCTAAGGGAGTGATTTGTTAGACTGAATTACTATTCTTTGTGATATTTTATGGTTTTTGTAATAAGTAGGAAAAACAAGGGTTAGGATGTAAAAGGTTCTGTGTTGTTCTTAGTTGTAAAAACAGCTCAGACTGGTACACCAGTAATTAGTACCGGTTTGAAAAATATTCTAGTTTCAATGGAAACTGGTGAGATCTTTACCTTACTAGCTTTAATAAAAAAAATATCAAAATTACACATAATTAAATAGACTTGGAGAAGCAGCACAGATATATATATTCTTACAAATATTACCTTGTAAGTATGTATTATCAATCATGAATATTATAATAGCCTACCAACGACTACTAGCAAATTAGAAAAATATAACATAGCTACTTTGTCTATATAAACTTGTGTAAGCATTGTAATCTTCATCAAAATCAATTCAATAAAACAAATAAAGTCCAATGCTTTTTGTTTCTCAAATTAATATGATACCAGAGAGCAGGAATATTCATGATTCTGAAACTCGGAATTGGAATCGAAATCGGGTTCTTGACCGTGGAATCGGAATCGGGTGACTTGGCCGGAATCGGCTGAGTTGACTCGGTAACTCGGATTTTTTTGGCAGAAGCTTGTTTTGTAGCCAAAAAGTAGAAAAAAAAATTGATAAAAAAATAATTTGTAGAAAAACTATATTAAAACAAAATATTACACTCAAATAATCCACTAATTATATAATATAATACGAGCATTACAAATATAATACACTTTTTATTGCCAGATGCTATGCCGAGCTGGCTAGATCATCTCATTGTCCTCTGTATTAAAATACGAATGGGGATATAGTTGTACAGAGCCAAAAAATGAAGACATTAACGTTGTGTCAAATGAAGAATTATTAATATTCTCATATCCAACATATGAATTGTATGTGCTAGAAAATTCTCGATTACAACTTGAATTGTAGTTTGGTTGTACTCCATATGCAAATGAGCTTGAATTATATCCCCCACTGAACTCTGAGGTCCCATACATGCCATCATAAGAATTATTATTTCGACGCCTTGCCATTAGTTCATTGACATCTCTATACCGTCTTCCTGTTTGTTCACTATCTGAGGTAGGGCCCCGTGGTTCCCTTTGCTGGTGGATTGGTTCAAAATCTGTGTTTTGAGTTTCCAGATATGTACTAGGGACGCCATCTCCTGAATCACTACCACCACTACCATTGTTTGAATTGTTATTATTGCCCTCATCATCAGAGACATCATCTAGACACTCGTTGTCCCTATCATCAAGGTCAGCGTCTTCTTCCTCTCTGATATAAATATGATTAGAATTAATTAACTATTTGTTTCACAAGTTTTAATGTAATAAAAAGAAATTCCATCACCTGATCCAAGTTTGAAGCGGATCATCTTCATGAAATATTTGATCAAGATCAATTATCTGATTCGAATCATGATCATGTGTTCGTCTCAATTGTCTTTCTCTTAGGTGCATGTTGTAGTAGCAAAATACAAGATGCATGAGCCGGTCCATTTTCAAATGATTTCTTGTTTTTGTATGGATCAAAGCAAATGTGGACCAATTTCTCTCACAATGTGAGGAAGATACCGTTTGGCTTAAAATAGGTGCTAAATTTGGACATTGTTCTATTGCGTAGATATTCCACCATTCAGCCGGAGAGCACTGTTTTGCTGCTGTTGACATTTTCTCAGTAGAGAATGTTCCTAATCTTCTACGATTCTGTTCAGCCTGCTAATAAATTTATTCTCATAGCATATAAATATTACAGAATAATAATAGTGAATATTCCATATCAATAAAGTTTGGACAATAGTGATTTACCTCTCTTTTTGTGCTAATTTGTTTGTGCAAATCAGGTTGTAATATTGCAATGACATTTCTAAGGCCTCTCATTACTTCACTGTCAGTCTGTCATTTTGAACTGCTTGTGAGAATTGGAATTGCGGATTGAGAAAATATCCTGAAAAGTTAATGATATTAGATAGTATTAATAAAAAAAATAGCTTGCTATTTTAAATAATTTTTTTACCAGCTGCATGTATATCTTGGTGAAGTGTTTGTTCCATCTTCATGCATTAAGTTAAGAGCCTATTGATGATTATATACAAAATTCATAAATTTTTGTGCCTTTTGAACAACATCTTTTATTTCATCAATGTTACCAAGATCTTCTAACAGATCAATACAGTGGGCAACACATGGTGTCCAAAATATATATGTGGCTGTAATTCTCCATGAGAATGCTTCCTGCCTTCTTAAATTTGGCACCATTGTCGGACAAAATTTCAGAGACTCTTGTCACCTTTTTTGTTTTTGTAGTTTTTTTTTCCTCGAATATGTTGATTAAATTGACTTCGAATTACTGATGGAACTTTAGAACATGCGCTAACATTACCCTTTATCTCACCCCAAATGTTTTTTTCCTCTACAAATTCCACCTAAAATGATTATATCCAAGGTTCTAAATAGCGTTTATAGCGTCGTAGCGGGACGGCTAAAAAAAAAGCTATAGTGAATAGCGTCGCTATAGCGGAAGCTATTCCAAATAGCGTTTTTTTTACATTTCGTATATTCAATATTTGTACTAAATATCAACATTATCTAAAGTCTCATAGAACAATAAATAACACCAAAGTAATTAAGAAATTATAATATTCATATTGAACCTGTACAAAGTCCAAATTGCGGTTCAAAATATCCATAGTAATATCATAAACTATCGATTTTTCCTATTAAAAATATCTTAAGCATCATGATTCATGACATAATCAATTTTTTTTTCTATTCAAATTTTAATTTCGGTTTGGACTTTTTTTCTATTCAAATTTCAATTTATATTTCCAATTTCAAATTGATTTATCTGTAGCAAGTAGCAACAAATTCAATTTCGGTTTGAGATTTTTTTTACCTTTATTTAAAACCCATATAAATTGCTTAAAAAAAAAAAAACCATATTGTATAGCGCAAATAGTGGACCGCTATAGCGCTGTAGCGGCCGCTATAACGGCCGTAGCGCAAATAGCGCATTTTGATGTCATAGTGTAGCGTTTGGGGTCCAAAAACGCTATAGCGGCACTATAGCATGCTATTTAGAACACTGATTCTATCACACCATTTACATAGCACTTTTTTTTTCTAGCCAATATCTTCTGATCTACACGTCGATTTGCCTCTATCAGCCATATCTAAATTAAGTAACAAGATATTGTAAATTAATTATTATATCTATTTCAAATTTAACTAATTTTTTTTAATATGATCACAATGTCAAATAAAATAATGCAGAACAAAATTAGTAATTAACTTAGATTTGTATACTAATATTTAACTAACAAATAAATATGTACTATTCTAACATTAAATTTATACTAAGAAAATAACATAGAACAAAAAAAATTGAACTAAAATCTAATGTGTGATTAAATTACAGAGAACAAAATATGGGCTTGATCTTGTTTATGAATTGATGAATTGATCTTGAATTAGGATATTGGATGAAAGTGGAGTTTCTGTTACAGCCGACATTTTTTATTAATATCCAAAGTTAATTACAAATTAATAAATATACCCAACAACTTTGGGAATTTATAAAACTATCCATACCAGTCATTTTCTAGCCGGTTTTAATTGTTTTCGGTACCGGCCAGAAAATGGCCCGTACAAAATTTTTTTTCTTTTTTTTAGAGACATATAGCAAAAATACTGAAATCTACACTAAAAATTTGAATATTTTTTTTAAATATTTGTTAGATTACTTTTTTGATATATAATAAGAATATTTATACTAAAATACGCTAAATTACTTGAAATCATGTTAAATTATGCTGAATTACACTAAATTACGCTAAATTACAATAATTATGTTAAATTATGCTAAAATATGGTAAATTACGCTAAATTACATATGAATAGGACCGATTTTGTGCCATCTTTCATAAATCTTAAAAAATAGTAAAACAATTCCAAAAATAATAAAAATTGGTATTCTACAAATTTTTATATAACTAATTTACTGAGCTACGTGGATTGAACAATATAAATGAAAATCTTAATCGGAAACTTCAACTGAAGTTTTGAGGCTCTTCTCTTTGTTTTTTGGCGATTCTGAATTTTGAAATCTAGCATGGCGGCACTGATGCATGTGTATTTTCTCAAACTTTCTGGAAAGTGGTAATTTGCTGAAATCGGACACTAGAACGCCGTTTTATGGCCGTTTGAAGTTTCGTCGTCGTTTTTCGCCTTCTCAGTGAAGATATCATCCCTATTCATACGTAATTTAGCGTAATTTACCATAATTTAATATAATTATTGTAATTTAGCGTAATTTAGTGTAATTCAGCGTAATTTAACATAATTTCAAGTAATTTAGAGTATTTTAGTATAAATATGCTAATTATATATCAAAAAAGTAATTTAACAAATATTTTAAAAAAATATTTGAATTTTTAGTGTTAGAATTTAGCATTTTTGCTATTTGTCTCTAAAAAAAATTTAGTACCAGTCATTTTCTGGCCGGTACCGAAAACAATTAAAACTAGCCAGAAAATGGCCGGTATGGATATTTTATAAATTCCCAAAGTTGTTGGGCATATTTATTAATTTGTAATTAATTTTGGATATTAACAAAAATCACGGTATATAGTACAAGAGCAGTGGTATAAATTAAATTAAAATTTTAAATGCTACAAACTGATCTAATTAACTAAAATAAATTTAAATTAAATAAAATTAAATAAAATTGTTTAAAATTGGCTGATTTCATATTAATTTTGTTAGACAAACTGATCTAATTAACTAGTTAAAAATTGTTTGACAATTGCTCGACCAATTAATTAACCGTTTAATTGAACAAATTGTGTAAATAATTCAATTACGAACTTTTTGAATTAGCATTTTTGTATTTTGTTTGTTTTTCTTCTAGACTTATTGAGACGAATAATAGTTTGTACTATACATAGCAAATTTTAGTTTGTACTATAGATCTATATTTTTATTTTTTAAATAAAAAAGTCGATCTAAACCGTTTATCATGATCTTCATATGAAAAAGTATTTGGTGACCACATTTTATATTTTTTAGAATTTATTTACTACTTTTTTAGATAGGTACATTATCACTATTTTCAGATGGTCCATAATTTTTAGATCAGATGATTTCGTACCTATCTACAAAAATAGTAAAGTTTCTAATAAATGTAAAATTTGACATCCAACTACATTTTTATATGGAGATTGTGTTTAACGGTTTAGATCAACTATTTGGACTTGAAAATGAAAATCTACATCCATACTAACATAGCCTCTCCCTCATAGTAATTTTATTGGTTATTTACCTTTAGATTAGTCATGCATTTTACATCAATATCACACATTTTTTGCGGAGTGAGGCTATGGTACTATGCATAGCACGGATTGGTCTGTGCTACGGCTCAATATTTGAGTTTCAAAATCCTAACGGTCGATCCGAACCATTCAACATGATTATAAAATGAATATGTACTTGCAAACCAAATTTTACATTTTTTCGAATTTTTTTACTATTTTTTTAGGTAGGTAAAAAATCACTTGATCTGAAAATTCTGGACCATCCAAAAACAGTGATTTTCTACCTATCTAACAATAGTAAAAAAATTCGAAAAAATGTAAAATTTGATTTGCAAGTACATATTCATTTTATAATCATGTTGAACGGTTCGGATCGACCGTTAGGATTTTGAAAACTCAAATATTGAGCCGTAGCACAGATCCAACCGTGCTATGCATAGTACCATAGCCTCACTCTTTTTTGCGTCTAGAGCAGAGTAGGTCAGATGGGCATTAGGCCTATTTTAAGTTCGATGAACTCTAACACTGTCTGATCAACTTTAAGATCAGTGTGTATCGTTTTAATATTCACGTATATCTATTTTAATTTTTCTGTGCACAAATCTTAATATGAATCAGTGGGTCTTAAAATTCATCAAATTTAAAAATAAATATGATGCTCTTGTAAATGTATTTTGAAAAATTGACAACCCATAATCAATTGGTATCAGTTATAAAACTTGAAACAATGCCATGGAATAAACAAATTAACTGCTAGTAAGACTGCCTAACTCAATATCAGATTCAGATCAGACAGTAAGACACACTTAATTATTTTAATATTATTATTTTTTTATGCAAATCAGACAGCTGCCTAACTCATTATTATAATAATAATAATAATAATAATAATTATTATTATTATTATTTTTATATATCTATTATCCCTATATTTTTTAAATATTAATATCTTGAACATTGATAAGGATTCCGTACAATATTTATTTAAATTTTCTACGATTGGGTTCTATTTCTAACCTATCCCAACTTGTTTGGGACTAAAAACTTGATTGTTGTTGTAATGTCAAAAACAAAAAAAGATTGTTAAATAAGATTTAAATAAAATTGTTCTTATAATATACTCTAGCCCAAACGGGTCACGGGTCGACCTAACCTGACCATTTTAACTCGATTAATTATTTCATAACTATTATATTTATTTATTTTGAATTTAATCTCAATTTATATATAATTAATCTTAATTGGTGTATCATCTTAATTATTATTATTACTAGTACTTCTATCAGTTTACTTGTAAAACTTAAAAAAAAAAATACCATGTTAAACAAATTCCGTGAAAAATAAATAATATTATTTTAATTTCAGATCAGACAGTAAGGCTCACTTAATTATTTTAATATTATTATTTTTAATCAGATCAGACAGCTGCCTAACCCATTTAGTTCTCTGTTCTGACAGGATCAGATCAGATCGGAAATTAACACTTCCAGTTCAATTAAAAAAATATTGTGAGTGAGGCTACGGTACTATTGCAGAGTGTATATATATAATATTGGTCAGTATTATGAATCAATATCTCTATTTTAAAGTTTAAATAACTGATCTGATCCATTCAACATGATTCCTTATAAAAATGTCCATGTAAGATCAAATTTTACATTTTTTTTAGAATATTTTTACTATTTTTCTAAATAGGTATAAAATCACTTGAACTAAAAATTCTAAAATTCTAGACCATTCAAAGTAGTCAATTTCTACCTTTCTAGAAAAATAGTAAAAAAATTTCTAAAAAATGTAAAATTTATTATGCAGATATATTTTCATTTGAAAATTATGTCGAACGGTCCGTATCGACTATTTAAACTTAAAACTTGAAAAATTGATCTATAGTACAGTCCAATCTGCACTATATGCATTGTACCGTAGCCTCACTCGTTTCTAAAATTATTAACTTTATTTATTATTTTCTATCAAAACGATGTCTAAATATGTGTGTATCACATGGAATTTGAGCAAATCACGCCGGGTAATTAATTAAGTAATCAATGCTTTTATTGGAACCTGAAATTTTATATGTATATGTTTGTGGACCGATCTAATCTATTCTCAAAATAAAAAACTCATGATGTCAGAAAAATGATATAATTAACCAATTTAAAGTATATAGATACTGACACTCTCACAACATGCATGCAACTAGCAGAGTTAATTAATATATTGCTTTTTATACGGACACCTAGTTTTTGAAATCAAATCAGATCTCTTAAATTTCATAATTTTTACCTTTCATCTCATCTCATGTTAATATATACAGGGGTTGGCAAATATCAAAATTAACGTTTGTTTTGGAACCGTGGTGCAACCAATTGGTTTTTTTATTTTTAAAGTCTAAATGGTCGATCCAAACTGTTAGATGTAATCTTTATATTAAAATGTGCTTGGAGACCAAATTTTAAATTTTTTGTAACTTTTTAATATTTATTAAGTCAGTTTTAAAATTGCTGATTTTAATAAACAGTGAAAAATTTCTAGATCATTAAAAACAACGATTTTAAAACTGGCTTAATAATTAACTAAAAAATTCCAAAAAATGTAAAATTTGGTCTCCAAGCACATTTTAATATAGATTGAATGTTGAACGGTTTGGATCGACTGTTTGGACTTTGAAAATGTAAAAACCGAAGTGTTTGTTCCATGATCTAGGAACAAATGTTTTGATAGTAGCGTGTTTTTAAGTTTACCAAACTTTTTTTGTAAACTCAACTCTAAAACCTATCGGATTAATTTCAAATGACAAATTCAAACCGTAGAAACCCGTCTACCTTACAAATGATGTGTCTATATGAAAAAATATTAAACTTTTGAATTAATTTAGTATAAACTAAAGTTGTCAAAATTAGAAGGTTTATAAATTAATTTTAGTGCATTCATTTTTTGAACGTTTTTTTACCACTTGACTCTATACAAAATTAATTTGAAAATTTAAATTTTTTATATATAGACGCATCACTTGTAAGGTAGACAACGGTTCAGATTCATCATTAAAAGTCAATCCAATAGATTTTAGAGTTGAGTTCACAAAGTGGCTTGGTGAACTTAGGAGCACCCTAGTTAAAACTCAAATATCAAAGCAATATTGTGAAATAAATTTATATTATTTTTTACGCACATATACAAAGTTAGTATATTTCAATATGAAATCAAATATCTCAGCTGAGGATATATATATAATTTGACAATTTTTACGTTTGATATCATGCTAAAAAATATGCCTTTTGAACGAACTCACAGGGAACACCCTTGTAATTCTTCAAGCGGCTATCAAATGCCTGATGTAAGGGATCCTCAAACCTGTTTCACAAGAAAATCAAACAGAAATTAATGTCCTTGGTACACTGTGAGGAGACACGGAAATGAATAACTATTCAAATTAAAATCTTCTCTTGTACAACAAAATTACAAGTTAATTTGAATAATATGAGCAGTTTAGCAGAAGTTTGTGCATTCAAGTTATTCCCCTGCATCATTTTCTAATAATCGTAAAAATTGTCTACAGATTGAAATTCTCAGCCCATCATTTAATTGAAATTAAGTAAATTCCGAGAAATATAAGTATAAAAATCTAAAAATTATAAAAGTAAAAAAAAAAAAAAAATCTGAGTAAATTCAGAAAAAAATAAAGAAAAACAAAACAGATATGAGTACATTAAAAAAAAATCTAAAAGAAGAAAGAAAAAAACAACACAGCTCACAAGAAAATACAAAATCTAAAAAAAAATAAACACCAATCTGTGTAAATTAATTCTCGAAAAATTAAGATATTCTAAAAAAAATAACAAAAAACAACACAGACAGACAGATCTGGGTAAATTCACAAGAAATGTTATTTATTGATGTTAGATAGAGTACAATAGGATGGACTCTAATTTACTTGTACTGTTATTTATTATAAATCAAATTTATCAGAAAGCAAACTCCATGAGTAATTTATTAGTTAAATGATTAATATTAAATTGTTGACTCAGTCAACAGAATATTAATATTATTAAAAAAAAATTAAAATTAATTAAATTGGTTGATTATTATTTATTAACATGATATTTAGTAGAGGAGGGATCCACTTACACCCAAAATTGATGACACTCAATTACAGCTTGCATTTTCAAACTCCAAACAGTTAATCCAAACCGTTCAACATGATGGATATATTCAAAATGTGGTTGAAGATCAAATTTTACATTTATTTAATTTTTTTTACTATTTATTAAGATGGGTACATAATTCAATGGTTTGAAAAAAACAGTTTTGTAAAATACTTAATAAATAATAAACAAAATAAAAAAAAAAATTTGATCTCCAAACACATTTTAATATATCCATAATGTTTCACAATTTTGATTGATTGTTTGAACTTTAAAAATGTAAGTTGTAATTAGGTGTTACCAATTTAAGTATAAGTGGATGGCTCGTCTAGTAAACTGTTTAGAATAATTTTTGTCTATTATTTCTCTTTACAAGTTATAAATACCATTTATGTAATGACCCTTTGGCCTTTGTCCTTTGAAGAACCCCGACATTTTTATTTATACCCAAAGTTAATTACAGATTAATAAAAATACCCAGATTGTCAATTTTTATTAAAAATACCCAAACCGGCAATTTAATGGCCGGTTCCTATTTAATTTTTTTTTTAGAGTGAAATAGCTAAAATGCTGAAATATAACACTAAAAAATCAAAAAAAAATTTAAATATTTGTCAAATTAATTTTTTGATAGCATATTTATCAGTTTTTTTTATTAAATATATCATACGGACTGTTTCTTGTTTGAACATACAAAATGAAAGATACTCAATATTAGGATGCTGGTTATTGTCAAATTAAATTCACTAGCCGCATGCGAACACTAAACATCAAATCAGTAATTTTGATATAAGTTCTGACTTTTACAATGTTACATACGACACTGTCACCAGCCACAAACGGGTCGTTGTGTGTCTACCGATGATAAACTTTAACTCAATTTTTGAGACACTAAACGATGTTTTTTTGCAATTCTGACTCCGTCGGCCCCTTAAAGGTGACCCTGAGGGCTCCATTGCCCCCGTCTCGTCCCAAGCTTTCCGAATTGGGGTCATACGCGCAAATTCGAGTTTTCTAGCCAAAGTTATGGCAGTTTAAAGTTTTTTAAAAAACAACGATGCTTTCGTGCAAAAACACCGATGATGGACCAATGCTTTATGCACAGCTTGTCGACGGCAGAAGTGAATCGATGTTTCATTACAAAAACATCAGCGACGCACTGATGTTTTTTCAGCACTACCCTACTTAATTGCCAATGCTAAGGCTAACGAAACATCGATGTTTCATTGCAAAAACAACGATGTTTAAGTTCCAATGGATTGGATGCATGTGCATAAGTCCCAATGGATTCTATGCTTATTAACAAATTTAAAAAGGAATCATGTAATCAAATTCTCAATCTCATTAACAAAATCGGCCTAATTTAGCGTAATTTAGCGTAATTTCATTATAATTACCGTAATTTATGAAATATGGCACAAAATCGGCTCTATTCATACTTAATTTAGCGTAATTTACCGTATTTTAGCATAATTCTACATAATTATTGTAATTTAGCGTAATTTAGTATAATTCAGCATAAATTAACATAATTTCAAGTAATTTAGCGTATTTTAGTATAAATATGCTATCAAAAAATTAATTTGAGAAATATTAATTTTTTTTTTTTGATATTTTAGTGTTATATTTCAGCATTTTAGCTATTTGTCTAAATAAAAAAAATTAAATCAGGGAACCGGACAGGCCATTAAATTGCCGGTTTGGGTATTTTTAATAAAAGTTGGCGGGTCTGGGTATTTTTATTAATATATAATTAACTTTGGGTATAAATAAAAATGTCCGGAAGAACCAGATTAAAATTTAATTATTATTCAAAAGTCATTCTCGTATATAGTCTCGAGGTTTCTTGGAAATATGAACGTGATGGAGACCTATGTAGTTATTTAGTGTGTGAGAATCTAAAATTTTCTTGAAAGTGTTTGTATAGGGTTTGGTAACTAAAATATAGAGGTAGTTTTTTTTTTTTTTTTTGTCTTGAAAGGACAACCCAACTTGTACATCACATGCTTGATCAATGCCTCTTAGAGCAAAAGCCAATTGGTGCTAGATTTGACAAGCAACTTGGGTGGTTGATCTAACTAAGATTTAAACGGTATGCATTTACACCAAAATTATGAGAAGAATCTAATACTTGATTCAGCCAATTCTTACCGATTCCTTCAATTCCAAGTCAAGGATCGACTATCCGATTCCAATTGTCGGAAACATGCTTGTGAGCTGTTGAAGCATTTTTTTAGCACAGTATTGGTGAACCCTAAAAAAAGGGAAATGGAAGAATAAGTAAAATTAGGAGAAATAAAAAAGATAATGGGCATTAAATGGATAAATTGAAAGCTTGACGAAAGGGGTTGAATGGAGCGAATGGAGGCGTCCCTTGGTAATTAAAATAGAGGGGATAGAATACACCCATTTAATCATGAAATTGAGAAAAGCATTCTCTTTTAATATATATTCTCAAAAACAAACAAAAAGGAAGCTCGATTAGGATCTTCATTTACACAAGTCTACTGTTTCAACAAAATATAAATAAAAAAACAACAGGGGTCCCTTTGCAAATTTTCTTTGACCTTTTGCTTTTAATAAAATTAAGTGACAACTTTGCTTGATGATGATTGTTGTGATCTATTTGTTCTCTATTTTGTCCAGTTTCACAAATTGATTGTTTCTTAATGAGTCAAGAGAAATCTGATTTATATTCCTTTATGAGAGTATCACATTTAGAGTAATAATATAACATCTAGTTATGTCTTCATATAAAAATAAAGAATAAAAGCAGGGTCCTATTTGTAAAATTTTCACGTCCATTCCTTATTGATCTCAATGATTTCCTCAGATAAAAAAAAAGATGTTTACCAAAGTCTCATGTATGTTTTTTAAATATGTATAAAATAGGGTTTAATATGAAATTTCCAAAGTCAGTCTCCAAATAAAGATATGTAAGATTCATGTTTAACAAAAGAATAAAATTTATCATGTTTGTAAGGACTCAGTTGCCAAAAGAAGACAAGAAGCCCATTCCGAAAAAGCCCAAAAAGCCCATATAAATCAGAGAAGGAGCTCAAAGAGATGAAACGAGGCCCAAATAATTCCGGAAGAATATCACAAGGTAAGCGAGCTGATCCTTTCCGGTTAAAGTGCGCAGAGAGCAGAGAAGAAATTCACGAATCTTGGCGATCGCACGGGATTTGATGCAGGGACCGGGCCCACTTGTCAGTGAACCAGATCTCATTTTCGTTGAGGCCCCTCAAATCCTTTGAATCAGGCAGAATCCCATGATAAATTACAACAAGGCCCTTGACAGTCCAAAATAATTACAAATGAGTCTTTTCAAGTTTATTTGTCCATAACTTTCTCGTTTCAAGCCTGAATCAGCTCAAACCAACTCCAAATTGATCCAAATAAAATTCTACGGACTCCTAAACTAGTTTAGAACAAATTTGTACTCAAATAAGTCAGAAAGACACCCGATTAACCTCCCAATAAATCCAAACAAATCCAAACCAACCCAAATCAAATCCAAGTCAAACCAAAACCCTAAAAGCACTAATATTAAATTCCATAAAGCCTAAAATACCCAAAAAAAGACGCAAGCAAGACACCAGTGATCAGTTTTGTGAACTTTTTGTCCCCCACAATTATTTCCTCTATATATTGTTTTTTTTTCATTTATGAAAATGAGATTTAGATTTGATCACTCTAATATCTTAGATGAAAAAAAATTGTGATTTATATTAAATATATTTTCTTTAGCAAATAATATCACTATTATGGCTAACATTTTAATATGAACAAATGGGTGAATTAAAAAATACAACTAAAGGATATAAATAGTATTTTTCACACATAATTCATAAAAAAAATTATTCATGACTTTGAAGCATGTATTGATTTACATTCATCCCAAAATTTGAGGAGATTCTAACCATAGTAACAATGTTTGCGTTTTATTCGCGTTTAATTCGCGAATAAAACGTTTTTGGGGTGTTTCCGAACCGAATGACGTATTATTCGTTGACCGAACCTTTGACTGAATAAAACACAAATAAAACGCGGGTTTGACGAATTTTACGAATAATACGCGTTTTTTTCACTTTATTTTCGGAAAAAAAATTGAAATGTCGTGCACAGTATTCAATTTCTCATTCGCGCGCACAGTGCCACAGTTGGAGCCTTGGAGGGCACATTTTCCCATTGCGCAGAGGCACCACGTGATAGCACAATTTCCCATTTCTCTATTTTAATATATTTTTAACTATATTGATCTTCTGTGGCAAATAAAAGCAGCATATCGTATAGCAAATCATCGGTAATGAATTAAATATGCACTGAGGTCTCGTATTGTAATTCCGAATCATTCCCGAATTATACCCGAATCATTCCCGAATTATACCCGAATTATTCCCGAATCACGAATTTTTGACCCTGCCGAACCGAACCCGAATTATTCATTTGTTACTATGATTCTAACAATTGAGGAATAGTACTGTGAAAAAGGAGTTACCACTTGGGATCCAAAAGTTCTATTTTTTTTCAAAGGGTGATATTTTCATATTCATTAACAGTAATCAGAATTTTTATAAAAGAAAGTACCATTATAATCAGAAAAGAAGAATATATTTATGTATGGCTAAATATGTCCAATTCTGAGCGACTACTAATTCTAGTATTGACTATTGACATATTTTCTGTTTTGAAGGTTGAATAAGATAAATTTATCTGAAATTAATATCCTTAATTATAAATAAAATTATACAGTTATATTTCATTATATTTATCTGAAATTAATATACTTAATTATAGAGAAGGGCTCAAATGCCCCATTGTTTTCATGCTCTAATTATTTTCCACATCTTTATCTCCGATTTCAAAGCCCAAACAAACGATCCGAACCGCTCAACATGATGATATCTACATTAAAATGTGCTTGGAGACCAAATTTTATACTTTTTAGAATTTGTTTATTATTATTTAAAATAGGTACAAAATCATTGTTTTCAGAAAAAATTGAACCATCTAAAAACAGTGATTTTGCACCTAGCTTAAAATATAATATAAAAATTCAAAAAAATATAAAATTTAGTATCCAAGCACATTTTAATGTGGATAAAATGTTAAGCGGCTCTGATCGTTTATTGGGCTTTGAATTGAAGATAAATATATGGGTTACGATTGGGGTATTGGGGTTTTCTTTGTGTGTGTGTGATGTTTACAATATAAATTGTTTCATTACTTTAAAACAGGATGGACTATTTCATGGCTCTTAAAATTTGGTACTAAAAAGAATAATACTACAATTAGTAACGGAAAGAAGAAAGTTAATGAAAGATCACAAAAGAGCTACATGTATACATGCTACGGCTCTTTATTATGGTGCTAGAGACTTCAAAATTGTGAATAGAAGCTATCTCTGGATTTCAAAATATCACAAAATTTTGATCAATTTAGAAGTGGCGTTTTCTTGTTTTCCCATTTGTTCAACCTTTTGTTAGCTTCCTCCACCTACAGTATCAAACAACCAACCAAATAAAAATGATTAACAAAATATTTCTAAAAATACAAATAAATGCATATATTTTTTTTAAAAAAGAAACAAATAAGCATAATTAAGCTGTTATGTACCTCTTTGTTCCAGTTTGTGCGTACAGTGACCCAAATTAGAATTACAGTCTGCATCAAAGTTCCTCCAATCATGCCTAACCATATTCCCTGTTTACCAAATATATGAAATTAATTTGATCAAATTATGGCTCTCATACAAATGCAATAATGAATAATTATATAACATTTTTGTTGTTAATTATGAAATTGAAAACTTAAAGTTGGTGACAACATCATTAACACACTGTTAACAAATTAATTGGCTGGAAGAGAAGTTGCAAAATGGCCCTTGTTATGATATCTAAATTCCAAGAAAATTGAAAATTTGTAATTTGTATATAAATCAATACTTTTCAGTCTATTTTTAAATAAAATTATACTATTACTAGATTTTCATACCCCAATTTCATTTTTCTAGTTTCGCCCCTGATTTTTATTGGATCTAAATTGCAAGGAAACAAATAGTTGTATGTATATAAATAAACATACCGATGCACCCAAATTGAAGTAGAAACCAAAGAGGCATCCAAGAGGAATCCCCACAATGTAATAGCAACCAACATTTACATATGCAACAAATGCTTGCCATCCACAACCAACAGCCACCCCTTTTCAAGAAAAATAAAACAAAGAAACAAAATTTTGTTAGTGAAGAATTGATGTGTTTGGCCAAATGAAGAAAGAGTTGATATAATCACAACTGATATTAGGTGTAGCACTTATTTACATCTTTATTTATTTTTGGGAGCTATTGAACTTTTCCAAGTATTAAACATATTTTTTGAATAACAATAATAAAATACAAATAGTGTACAATTAATTAATTAAATAATAACATGTCATTAAATCCCAGCAACTACCAAACAAGCAATAAATACTGTTTCTTACTGTTTCCAAGTAACCAAAATAGTAAACATTATATTGTTATACATATAAATGAAAAAATTATCATATATAATTTAATATTCATCAATTACCGATACGAAATACCTCTTAATCGTATATTTTCTCAATATGCTAACGCAAAGGTTTTAACCCTTACCAATATCCACCTTATTGAATACAATACGTATCGGTTAAACAAATCAAATGATTTAACAAGTAAACAAGTAACAAAAAGTGCAGACCTGATAGCACGGGTTGAATTCCGTTAAGGATTAGAGTGGCAGCGAGAAGCGGAGTCATGGCTGCGACTGCATCGGAAACATCTTCTCCTTCGGTAAATATGTAACTGATGTAGTTTCGGCAACATAATACGATAATTGACAGTATCACTGATATTACAAAAGACAGTGTCGTCACGACGACAACTGAGAAAGAGGCCGATTTCGGGTGTCCTGCTCCAAGCTCATTGCTCACTCTCACACTACATTCATTCAAACAAATTAAACTACATATATTACCACAAATTTAATATACATTTGATTTACTGGTAATCTAGTTCTTAATTTTAAGGGACTTTACCTTGCAGCAGCATTGAATCCAACTGAAATCATGAATACCCAACCAGATATTGTCATGCTGAATTAAATTAAAAGATCATGCATGTTAGATAGGTAATTAATGGTATAAAAATTTATACAAGTGCAAAACAATTGAAGGCCATGTACTTACCATACTGATAGCGAAGCGAGTGCCATTTCGGGGTCCGGTAACAACCCCGCAACGAGCACAAGTATCTGAAAGTACCATGTTTCTAAACAAAGCATCACAGCTGAAGCAAGTGACAGCTTGAAGAAATCTGGTAAACCTGAAAACGCTTGCGAGCTAAACCCGGTCCATGTAAGCTGGCATCTGGGACTCCAAGCAATGTACACGAACTGCGCTAACACAATAATCCACCAACTGATACTAAGCGTAAGCGAGGCACCGATCAAACCGAGTCCGAATTTGTACACCACAAGCCAACTCAATATCACATGCACCACAAGTGTACTTGCCGAAATGTAAGCGCTTGGTGCCATGATACTCTGAGCTTGCATGAACTTTTGGATCGGGAAATTTGCGGCGTAGGCAAAGATTTGAGGGATCAAACCGCAAACGAAAATCGCAGCGGCACTTGCGATTTCGGGGGATTCACCAAGAAGGATTAGAATGGGTTTAGAGAAACCGTAGATCATGGCCAAAGGGATACCGGTTGCCATTAGGAGAACGATTGATCGTTGGAGGTATACGCCGAGCATGTCGTATTTTTGCGCGCCATACGCTTGGCCACATAGGGTTTCCACAGCACTTCCCATCCCTAGCTGTCAATTAAATTGGATTTGTTGCCATAGATGTTAGCACTAGCAAAGTAATTAAGTATTATGAATTACAACTTTACAAGAGCCACATTTCATTTTAAGTCAAATAGGATATAAATTAGAGCTCTGTATAGCATATGTAAATCACAAATAGTCATAAATTATATGTATGTCTTACTCATAATTCATCAAATACGTTGCAATTACAATAATTCAATATATCTTATTAATGTTCGTGAAATGATGAATAATATTAGAATTGTAGGATATTTAATACACACCAGCTAAGATCACAATATTTAAAACTATTGTCAAAAAATTATTTTAAACTATTGTCAAAAATCTGTTAAATTTCGATACAATATTTGTGAAACACAACATATGTCACAATCAATTAATAGTGTGAATTTCCAACTACAAAAAATACAAAAGAAAAGCTAGAGAACCAATTAAGTTAATTTCTTAAATGAAATTGGTAGGAGTGATATATAGGTACTAGTTTTGTACTACTCTGATAGGAACACTTGTGCTCTGTGATTTCTTTAATGAAATAGGTGGGATCTCTATATGCACTTTTGTCAAAAAAAAATACAATAATAATAGATAACAATATATATACATTCAATTAAAATTAAGTTTGAAGTATTTTATATGTGTGCACGCACCATAAGGCCATAAGCGAACATTTGGATGCCGGAGTTGCCGAGAGAAGCTGCAGCGAGCTCTAACGTGCCGAGATGTCCACAAATAATTCGAGTGGAAACCATCATCGAAAAGTTTATCATGTAGACAAACACGGCCGGCGCCGCTAGCTTCCCCAGTAGTCGCATCTCGATCAAGGTTGCACGCAAAGTACGGCAAGACCATGGCACCGTAAGGTCATTCAAAACACTCTCTAGAGAAGCATTCGCTCCATGTGAAGCACTATCGCTACTATTGTTGCCATTTTCTAGCTTGTTATTAGGATTTAAGGAGGGAGAAAGGAGAGGTGTGTGTAGCTTTTGGGGGGAGTTCACCATGGTGCTCATAATCAGAGTTGGAGTTTGAAATGTGAAACTAAGAAATGGTGCTCATAATCAGAGTTGGAGTTTATATGTGAAGAGATACAAAGATTCAATGTTAATTTCATTTATTAATTGTCTCATTTCTTTCTCTTTTTTAAATTTACATGTTGCGCGCACATATCTCTTTTTTTAGAGGCGCGCGGAAAACATGATAGTATAATATTTGGATCATGTTTTAGTTGAGGCATATTTTTTAGCATGATATCAAACGTAAAAATTGTCAAATTATATATATATCCTCAGCTAAGATATTTGATTTCATATTGAAATATCCTAATTTTGTGTATGTGCGTAAAAAATAATATAAATTTATTTCACAATATTGCTTTGATATTTGAGTTTTAACTAGGGTGCTCCTAAGTTCACCAAGCCACTTTGTGAACTCAACTCTAAAACCTATCGGATTGGCTTCAAATGACGAATTCAAACCGTTGAAATTCTTCAAACTTACGGGTGATGTGTTTACATGTGAAAATTTTAAACTTTCGAATTAATTTAGTATAAAGTCAAGTTGTCAAACTTAAAAGGTTTATAAGTTAATTTTAATGGATTCATTTTTTGGACGCCTTCTGACCACTTGACTCTATACAAACCTAATTTTTTTATTCTATACAAAATAGCTGATTATATGATCTAGAATTATTTTGCACTGTTTTTACTGTTCACCCGGATCAGTAATTTTCAAAGTGGCTTAATAAATAGTAAAAAAATTCAAAAAAAAATGTAAAATTTGGTCTCCAAGCACATCTTAATATAAAGATCACATCTAACGGTTTGGATCGACCGCTTGGACTTTAAAATCCGAAAACAATTTGGTTGCACGAGGACTTAGAAACAAACGTTTTGATATTAGCCAGTGTATATATATATATGAGGAGGGATCCAATTACACCCTTTTTTGACACATCTTGACATTGTTTTTTTTATAGGTCAATTTTGCAATTTTAAAATTCAAATAGTCGATCCGAACCGTTCAACATGATCACCATATTAAAATGTGCTTGGAGATCAAATTTTACATTTTGTTGAATTTTTTTACTATTTATTAAGATGGTTACAAAATCGTTGTTTTGATTTTGTAACCATCTTAATAAATAGTAAAAAAATTCAAAAAAAATGTAAAATTTGATCTCCAAGCACATTTTAATATATCCATCATGTTGAACGGTTGGGATCTCGACTATTTGAACTTTGAAAATGATAGATGTCAAAGTGTGTCAAAAAAAAGGGTGTAATCCAATCCCTCCTATATATATATATATATATGAGTGAGGCTACGGTACTATGCATAGCACGGATTGGTCCATGCAAGTACATATTCATTGTTTTTGGATGGTCTAGAATTTTCAGATCAAGTGATTTTCTATCTATCTAAAAAAATAGTAAAAAAATTCGAAAAAATGTAAAATTTGGTTTGCAAGTACATATTCATTTTATTTATGTTGAATGGTTCGGATCGACCATTAGGATTTTGAAAACTCAAATATTAAGCCGTAGCACGAACCAATCCGTGCTATGCATAGTACCGTAGCCTCACTCATATATATATATATATATATATATATAGATGGACTTAGCTACTTCATGAAGTAAAACGACTTTGTACTTCACGCCATATCTTCATTTTCAAAGTTCAAATAGTCGATTCGAACCTTCCAACATGTTCTTCATATTGAAATGTACTTGGAGACCAAATTTTACATTTTTTGGAATTTTTTTACTATTTATTAAGCCACTTTGAAAATCTGAAAATCCTTATGAACAGTAAAAAAACAGTAAAAATTTCTGGACCGCCGGATCAGTGATTTTCAAAGTGGCTTAATAAATAGTAAAAAAATTCCAAAAAATGTAAAATTTGGTCTCCAAGCACATATCAATATGGAGAACAACTTGAGCGGTTCGGATCGGTCGTTTGGATTTTCAAAATGAAAATAATGAGGCGTGGAGCACCAAGTCGTTTTACTCCATGAAGTAGCTAAGCCCAGCACTATATATATATTAACATGAGATGAAAGGTAAAAATTATCAAATTTGAGAGATCTGATTTGATTTCAAAAACTAGGTCTCCGTATAAAAAGCAATATATTAATTAACTCTGCTAGTTGCATGCATTTTTTAAATGAGGTATGTTGTGAGAAGTGCCAGTATATATATACTTTAAAATGGTTAATTATATCATTTTTCCAACATCATGAGTTTTTTATATTGAGTATAGATCAGTCAACTAACATATACGACATATAAAATTTCAGGTTCCAATAAAAACATTGATTACTTAATTCCTTACCCGGCGTGATTTGCTCAAATTCCATGTGATACTCTTTAATTAACAGTTGGATATAATGTGTGTGTCTAAATATATTACTCCAATACACACATATTTAGACATCGTTTTGGTAGAAAATAATAAATAAAGTTAATAATTTTAGAAACGAGTGAGGCTACGGTACAATGCATATAGTGCAGATTTGACTGTATTATAGATCAATATTTCAATTTTTATGTCTAAATAGTTGAGATGGATCGTTCGACATGATTTTCAAATGAAAATATATTTGTAGAATAAATTTTATAAATTTTATAATTTTTTTTACTACTATTTTTCTTGAAAGTAGAAATTGACTACTTTTGAATGGTCTAGAATTTTAGAATTTTTAGTTTAAGTGATTTTCTACCTATCTAAAAAAATAGTAAAAAAATCTAAAAAAATATATAAAATTTGATCTTGCATGGACATTTTTATAAGGAATCATGTTGAATGTATCAGATCAGTTATTTAAACTTTAAAAATAGAGATATTGATTCATAATACAGACCAATATTATATATATACACTCTGCAATAGTTCCGTAGCCTCACTCACAATATTTTTTTTATTTCCGATCTGATCCGAACAGTTAACCCGATCTGATCCTGTTAGAGCAGATAACTAAATGGGTTAGGCAGCTGTCTGATCTGATTAAAAATAATAATATTAAAATAATTAAGTGAGCCTTACTGTTTGATCTGATATATATTAAATTAGGCAGGTTTTATTATTTATTTTTCACGGAATTTGTTTAACATGGTATTTTTTTTTTAAAGTTTTACAAGTAAACTGATAGAAGTAGTAGTAATAATAATAATTAAGATGATACACCAATTAAGATTAATTATATATAAATTGAGATTAAATTCAAAATAAATAAATATAATAGTTATGAAATAATTAATCAAGTTAAAATGGTCAGGTTAGGTCGACCCGTGACCCGTTTGGGCTAGAGTCTATTATAAGAACAATTTTATTTAAATCTTATTTAGCCATTTTTTTTGTTTTTGATATTACAACAACAATCAAGCTTTTAGTCCCAAACAAGTTGGGATAGGTTAGAAATAGAACACAACAGTAGACAATTTTAATAAATATTGTACGGAATCCTTATCAAAGTTCAAGATATTAATATTTAAAAAATATAGGGATAATAGATATATAAAAAAAATAAAAATAAAAATTATTATTATCTGTCTGATTTGCATAAAAAATATATATATATATTAAATAATTAAGTGAGTCTTACTGTCTGATCTGAATCTGATATTGAGTTAGGCAGTCTTACCAGTAGTTAATTTGTTTATTCCATGGCATTGTTTCAAGTTTTATAACTGATACCAATTGATTATGGGCTGTCAATTGTTGTACTACCATTTGCATATATGGTCCAAAATAGATTTCATGAGCATCAGATTTATTTTTAAATTTGATGAATTTTAAGACCCACTGATTCATATTAAGATTTGTGCACATAAAAATTAAAATAGATATACGTGAATATTAAAACGATACACACCGATCTTAACGTTGATCACGCAGTGTTAGAGTTCATCGAACTTAAAATAGGGCTAATGCCCATCGGACCTACTTTGCTCTAGATGCAAAAAATGTGTGATGTTGATGTAAAATGCATGACTAATCTAAAGGTAAATAACAAATAAAATTACTATGAGGGAGAGGCTATGGTACTATGGATGTAGATTTTCATTTTCAAGTCCAAATAGTCGATCTAAACCATTAAACATAATATTCATATAAAAATGTGATTGGATGTCAAATTTTACATTTATTAGAAACTTTACTATTTTTCTAAATAGGTACAAAATCACCTGATCTAAAAATTATGGACCATCTGAAAATAGTGATAATGTACCTATCTAAAAAAGTAGTAAATAAATTATATTTAAAAAATATAAAATGTGGCCACCAAATACTTTTTCATATGAAGATCATGATAAACGGTTTAGATCGACTTTTTTATTTAAAAAATAAAAATATAGATCTATAGTACAAACTAAAATTTGCTATGTATAGTACAAACTATTATTCGTCTCAATAAGTCTAGAAGAAAAACAAACAAAATACAAAAATGCTAATTCAAAAAGTTCGTAATTGAAAGTAGAAATTGACTACTTTTGAATGGTTTAGAATTTTAGAATGTTTAGTTTTAAGTGATTTTCTACCTATCTAAAAAAATAGTAAAAAATTTTAAAAAAATATATAAAATTTGATCTTGCATGGATATTTTTATAAGGAATCATGTTGAATGGATCAGATCAGTTATTTAAACTTTAAAAATAGAGATATTGATTCATAATACAGACCAATATTATATATATACACTCTGCAATAGTACCGTAGCCTCACTCACAATATTTTTTTTTATTGAACTGGAAGTGTTAATTTCCGACCAGATCCGAACAGTTTGACCCGATCTGATCCTGTCAAAACAGATAACTAAATGGGTTAGGCAGCTGTCTGATCTGATTAAAAATAATAATATTAAAATAATTAAGTGAGCCTTACTGTCTGATCTGATATTAAATTAGGCAGGTTTTATTATTTATTTTTTACGGAATTTGTTTAACATGGTATTTTTTTTTTAAAGTTTTACAAGTAAACTGATAGGAGCAGTAGTAATAATAATAATTAAGATGATACACCAATTAAGATTAATTATATATAAATTGAGATTAAATTTCATAAAAAATAAATATAATACTTATGAAATAATTAATCGAGTTAAAATGGTCAGGTCCGGTCAACCTGTGACCCGTGACCCGTTTGGTCAGGTTAGGTCAGGTTTTATTATTTTAATTTTATTTTATTCATGTTTGTGATGTTTGTCTGAATAAGTGTTTTTTTTTTTGTTTTTATCTTTCTGAATAGCACATGCCATAGTATGATAAGTAGCACTTTTAAAGGAGAATTAATCTAATATGAGAGAAGATTTTAATTTTAATATTCATTTATTTCTGTGTCTACTCACAGTGTATCAAGAACATTAATTTCTCTTTTATTTTATTGTGAAACATGTTTGAGGATCCCTTGCATCAGGCATTTCATAACCGCTAGAAGCATCACAAGGGTGTTCCTTATGAGTTCGTTCAAAAGGCATTTGGTGATATGTTGTTCCAAAATATCAGCCCAAAGGAGTTTCATCTGTTGATAAATAATAAGATCCTGGTGCCAGAAAATGTGGAGGTGCATCCACTGCCGTCATATGATAATGCTAGTTATTTGATCTTTAAATAGTCCCATGATATTATGATGTTTATTTGAGTATTGAAGTTTATTTGAATTATTTTTTAGTATTGTTCTTTTTAAATTTTCTTTTAGAAAATTAAATTAATATTTGATTTACTCTCATATCTAAGATGAAAATTATAAATGTTAATTAAAAATATTATTTTTAACAAGTAATATTTTAATGGTAGCTAACAATTTGAAATTACCAACAAAATGAATTGAAATTAAAATTAGAAGATATAAATAGTAGTTGTTCACACACAACTCATTTTTATGCACGACTTTAAAAGTATGTATTCAATTTTAAATTCACACAAAAATTATGAGGATAATCTAACAATTGAAAAATAGTGTGAAAGGTCACTCTTTACACCGAAATTTTTATTAATAACCTCAAACAAATGAAAAATGTCAAATCTAACCTCCATCTGAATTTTTTTTCAAAAGTAACCTAACCGCTCCATCACTGGGCGGTTCACCCTACCCACCAAACCGCCCAGCGATTGGGCGGTCTACACGGCCAAGAAAACCGCCCCCCAATCGGGCGGTTAGGCATTTTTTTTTTTTTTTTTTTTTTTTTTACAGATATGTTAGGATATTTATTTTAGTAAGATATATTTATAAGATATATATATTTTTTTAAGATATATTAAGACATGTTTGTTTTTGTAAATATATTTTCATTAAGATATATTTATTAAATATATATTTTCATTAAGATATATTTTTTATAGATATATTAAATATATATTTGTTTTGTAGATATATTTTTATTAAGATATATTTACAACATATATGAAGATATATTTTTTCTATTGTAATTTTTATATGAAAATGATTTATTTTTTTTATTGTAATTTTAAATAAAAATTGGTTGAATGTGGATGAGTCGTTTGACGTTAGAACTGTTGATTCTTTTATAATAATTGTCGATTTGGATAACGTGATAAACAGTGGAAAATATGTAATATAAATGGTAAGTCCACCAAAAAAAATCCAAACTACGTAATCTAAATGTCCGCAACATAAGATAAAACACTCCAAACTGAATATACAATAGTAGAAAAGCTATCAGACTACAAGAACAAAAAACCTAACGACGAGGACGAGGGCGACGACCGGAGAGATCCAACCTACGGGGTGGATGGCGGTCCCTATGCGGCTGTACACGCCTCACGTGAACCTCCTCCTCCTGTGCGGCTGTATCCGCCTCGGCCCATGGATCCTCCACCAGTGGGGGGATGGGCGGCATGGTATGCACCTCCCATGGCTCCCAGGTAGATGGATACGTAGGCGGAGGAGGCGGTGTGCCAAATATAGCAGATGCATAGGCATCTGCATGCTGTGCTCCACTCCCACTGGCCTCGTCATCGTGCTGTCTGGCCTCCGGATATCGTGGTATGTGGAGGCTCCGTCTCTCATCCCCGGCATAATCTCTGGTAAAGTCATCCTGTTACGTATCGAAAGTTTCAACAATAAAATAATTAGAATGTTTAAAAACATAATCGAAAATTCTATTGATAAACTAGGAATCAAAAATCTAAAATAATGTTCCCAGACAAGTATATCTAATTTGACCTTTAAAACACGTCCCTAGTTCGCTAAAAGAATAGAAACTGCGTTGGAAACACAAAATTCTGACACTCAGCAGTTTCACTGCGTCCGCACTGGTGGTGAGTGCGGGTGGTCCATCCGCACTGGCACCTTGTTCCTTTAACTCGTTTTCTGAATTTCTGTGAGTGCGGGTGAACCACCCACACTGGATATCAGTGCGTCCGCACTCATGAGTCTCCTGTGATATGATTTTTCTTCAAAACGACTTCTAAGTAGTGAGTGCGGGTGGTTGACCCGCACTGGAGGAGAATGCGGACGCATTAGGCTCGGACTTTTCTTGACAAGTGAAATTTTGACGAAAAATGTGACCAAGTACTGAGTGCGTCCGCACCCAGATCCAGTGCGGGTGAAGGATCCACACTGGATGTATTGAGAATTGACGAAAATTCGACTAAGTACTGAGTGCGTCCGCACTCAGATCCAGTACGGGTGAAGGACCCACACTGGATGTATTGAGAGTTGATGAAAATTGCCTAAGTACTGACTGCGTCCGCACTCAGATCCAGTGCGGGTGAACGACCCACACTGGATGCGTTGAGGGTTTATTTTATGAAATTTCTGTGTGTCTCTCTCTCACTCCCTCATTCCGCCCCTTCCCTGTTCTGGTGAGGTCCGCCCAACGAAAGAAAAGAAGAAAGAAAAAGGAGCTCCAAATCCTTCCAAGTCGCTCAAAAGTCCGAGAAATCGAAGTTGGAACCGAGAAAGTGGCCGTAGATCTCTTCTAACCCTCCTATTCGGTATTTCCTTCTCTTCCCTTTCCTCTCCAAAATCTCAGATTTCCCGATGGTTTGGATTTTCGTTTTTAACCCGAGATTTGGGCTTAAATTGCTGGTAGTCTATCTCCTTCGACCTCCTTGCTGATTATTTGTCGATTCTTTTCTCGAATTCCTCTCAATTTTGGATTTCCTTTTTCTAGGGTTTTTGGGTACCAAATCAGAAATTTGAGAAAATGTCGGTGATTGATTAGGCCAGTCCGACCGAATAGATTCGTAATCGGTAAACCTCTCCCTCAACCTTGTCAATTAGCGATTAATTTGGATTTCGACCAAATTAGGGTTTAAGAATAAGTGCTTGGAACAAAGATTTAAATCAAGTATGTATGTTGGTATAGGTGTAGGCTCGGGTGAGCAAGAGTTTGCGGGACCTTTCGAGACGTCCGAACCATAAGTGCGAAATACGCTCTTCGTAATCAGGTGCGGGGTTCTTGGACTTGTTTGATGTTTCATTTTCAGGAATTAAATTATTTTTCGATTGTCATGTTGTATGTTGATTGCTGCATAAGTTGAAATTGTGTGATTCATGTGCATAACTCAATTAAACTAGAACTGAATTGTTGTGAGATGGTTGATTTGCATATTCGTACGGTTGTCAATTGATGTGTTCTATTTATTATTCTATTGTGAATGAATCTGCCAGGCTGACCCGTAGAGGTAGCTGGATAAGGTGACGGTGACCTATCCGTTGACCTGTTTCTGAATTTGCCAGGCTGACCCGTAGAGGTAGCTGGATAAGGTGACGGTGACCTATCCGTTGACCTGTTTCTGAATTTGCCAGGCTGACCCGTAGAGGTAGCTGGATAAGGTGACGGTGACCTATCCGTTGACCTGTGTAACGAATTTGCCAGGCTGACCTGTTTAGGTAGCTGGATAAGGTGACAGTGACCTATCCGTTGACCTGTAAAATGAATTTGCCAGACTTTGACCTTATTTGAATGAAATTGCAAAGTAGAGCCAGATGGCTGACTTTGATTCCGTGTAGATGCATTTGTAAAGCCGAGCTGTATAGCTGACTTCGAACCAGACTTTAGTAAATGGTTAAGCCAAAGCACTGCAGATGGGTGTCAGATAAAGGGTCCAGCTCGGTGGGACATCTGTAGGTGCCAGTAACCCTACAGATGAGGGTTTGACAAAGGGTCCAGCTCGATTGAACATCTGTTGGTGCTACCAGTCATAATGAGATAAGTTAGGCCAAATACGTGTTTTGTTTGGATTTCATCTTGGAAATTCCGTAAATTGTATTTCATTCGATTATTGTTGTCCAGCATGTGTATCAATTTATATATTGTGTTTGAACTGTTAATGTAATTTTGTATGGATTTCATTTTTGGATATGAATTCTGATTGCAAGTCCAATAACTTGATTGTGGCAAATTCGCACTGAGAATTTATTCTCACCCCCACCCTTCGGGTAATTTTTACAGGTTCAGGTGCGACTGGTTCTGGGGAGGCACGCGAGTAGTTGGCCCTTGGTAGAGTGCCCTCATATGACCTTAGATATAGATATATATATATATTTTTGTTGTATAGTTCTAGGTTAAGCCTGATGGTTAGTATCCGGATGAGATACTTTTGTTGTATGATTACTCTGACCAGACTGTGTACTCTGATTTATGTTTATAAACTTGTTTTATGTCATGTGTTGCGTATTTTCTAAATGAATTATTAATTGCCTGGTAAGCATACACGGTGTTGTATGTTTACGGCGGGGGACTGTCGCGACCCTTGGCCGCGGGGTGTGACACATCCATAGTGAACTCCGGAGTGGAATGTCGTGGGGGAGCTCCACCCTTAATGGAAACAATGTTAGTTTTGCTACATACAAATAAGTAGTAAGTTGAATAAATAATAAATTTTTGCTACCTGTCCAACCTGCATCGGAACTCCATACTCATTGTAGTAAGCGCTCCACGCATTATTATTCAACACCCATTCGTGGAAGCCCCAACCTGATTCATCCACTGCATAATTGAAGAAAAATTAGTGATAATAGTTTTTGTACCGAGAAATGACTGTGTACGACAAAATCAAATTACCTGGAGGAGGTGGCGGCATCTCATCACCGTATATAGCGACTCTGGGCTGATCCGGATCTAGTGGTGTGGGCTCTATCTCGCGCCAGTTTATGTTCTCCCCACTGTCATGCAACATGCCAACGAGGCGGCCGTCAAAGCCGGAGTCCTCCACCATAGGAGCAGTGTGCTGGAGCATTGTACATCCCACTGCTCGCCAACCTTCTCGTGCCATGCACACCAAGCTGTGTGCCACTCCTCTGATACCGGTAAAAATCTGCACAAAGTGTATTTATTAATTTTTTAGGAAAAACTAAATAAACATTTAATGCTTTAAATATGTTAGTTTCATAAGTAATTACCTGGCGAGCCTGCATCGGTCCGAAAGACATATAACCACTCGACCCTGCACGAGAAAGCCTCCGTCGAAGGGTCTCACCCCAATGGCCCGTGAGGTATACCGAGGGCATGCCCCACCTCTGGTACCAGACTAAGTACCTCAATCCTCCAGGCCCTGCGCCCAGTGTGACATCATCGGCCGTAGGAGGCTGCCACATGTGAAACTGTGGAGACTGTGCTTGGAGGTAATGCTCTGCGTGGCGCGTGCTCCAGTCGACGTTGGGCTTATTGTGTTTAGTCGTGCAGTACATTTAAATTAAAAAAAGAATGTTAATCAAGTGCAGAACTGAACAAGTAACGGTAGGAGAGCAATTAAGTAATTGTAACTTACTTGTGCAACTTGGTGGTCTCAGCCTCTCCAAGGTCTGGGAACTGCGGGACAAATGCGTCTAGACCAAACTGTCGGGTCACGCGATCTGGATACGTGTACTCAACAATCCAGTAACATACACACGGCCCCCGATAAAACCAGAGATGCCTCTGCTCCAATGTCAGTCGACAAAATGCGTTCCTTTCGTAGAACTCCCGGTAGGGGAACCAGTCGACGCTGCTCTCGTGAAGCATCTGGAGCTGACTCCGGACATATGAAATCCCCACAGTTCTCCCCCTGCCCGTGTTCTCGTACCTAAATCGGTCGCCCCATATGGCACCGTACGCGGGACACCTCTCGGCATCCTGTCTCCTCAAGTAAGGGACAAGAGACGGACGAACTGGCCGACATACCGGAAAATGAGACCACGACCATTGCTGGAGTAGAAGAAGCGGTCCGTGGATCTGCTTGTTCTTCACCTATATTTTGGACATGAGGTGAATGTGTTGGTGATTATTGAACCCTAATTATTGTAATTTAAATTCCGAAATATTTGTGAAAACTTACCAAGCAAGCATGGCACAGGCTCCGGTATAAGTGGGCGATCACAGCTCCGCCCCAGTTCCAGTTCGATGGCTTCTCAATTTCTGTCAGCAGAGAGAGGAACATAATCGGAACCGAGTCACCGCTGGAGTCCACGAACATGACGCTGCCACAGAGATCCAGCACAAAGGCCCTGACATACCTAAAAATATAAAATAGTAAAGATAAATTTAATGATTTTCACTGTTGAGTTCGTAACATATTTTAATTTCAAGATTCTCAATTATTACCTCCTGACGGCCTCCAGATCAGTGGTCTCGGCTGTGATCCGATGCAGGAAAAAGTGATCACGGAGCGCCGCTAGGCTAATGCAGTACCCCGAATACCGGAACTCCTCATCATCCTTCTTCTTCTTCTTCTTCTGTAGCGTCTTTGGATCCGCTACCCCAAGAAGCCGCCGTATCATCCCCACATGAAGTGGACTGTCGGAGACACCGCTGATAGGCTCCCCATCGATCCGTGACCCCATAGAGCGCTCACATCTGCTAAGGTCACGGTCATCTCCCCAAAGGGTAAGTGGAACGAATGAGTCTCCGGTCGCCATCTCTCCGCTAGCCCGCTCATCAGAGCCTGGTCGATCTGACCCTGTGGCATGGTAGCAAGCTGGTACAATCCGAGATTCATAATGCACTGCTCCATCAGAGGATGACCGACGTACGGTATCCCAGAGGTGCGATGTCTCACAGTCAACATCGTCTCGTCCTGTATTTAACAATAATTTCAGTCTGAGCGACTTACTATATGCCATATTAAAAATCTGTAATTTGAACTGAATTGCTTAAAAAACAACGTACCTCCGTAGATGCGAGCGCGACCCTGTGCTGAACGTGTGGTATCCACAGAAGAGGGCTGAATGTATCAGCTGCATGTGTAGCGTGGTCTGCACCGAGAGGCTCTGCACCGGATGCACTGGGAGCCTCTGTACTGGACGAACTACCGCCCCTCTCCATAGTATCTGCAGTGCACAATTTAATTTATAAATCCCAATTTAATTTATAAAACCTAAACCCTAATTTAATTTATAGGCCCTACTTTATAAACTCTAATTTAATTTATAAACCTAAACCCTAATTTAATTTATAAAACATAAACCCTAATTTAATTTTGTACCCTAAATCCTAATTTAATTCGCTAAAACATAAACCCTAATTTAATTTGGTACCCTAAATCCTAATTTATTTCGCTAAACCCTAATTTAATTTTGTACCCTAATTTATAAACCCTAACTCCTAATTTTGTTCAATTCTATCTCGTCGGGAAAATCAACAACCTGCACAATTTAACAATTAAAATTTTAAACTAAAGTCTAAACCCTAATTAAACCCTAATTTAATTTGGTACCCTAAATCCTAATTTATTTCGCTAAACCCTAATTTATAAACCCTAACTCCTAATTTTGTTCAATTCTATCTCGTCGGGAAAATCAACAACCCGCACAATTTAACAATTAAAATTTTAAACTAAAGCCTAAACCCTAATTAAACCGTAATTTAATTTCTAACCTAAACCGCACAATTTAATCGCGTCGGGAAAATCAACAACCCGCACACGGTTAACACCTCAATTCCTACCAAAAATAAAATAATGAGTTACGATAACTTACCCGAAGACGATCGATCGAGAGGAAGAGATGGCCGAGAGAGAGAGAGAGGGAGAGAGAGAGGGTGGCCGAGAGAGAAAGTGCGGCCAAGAGAGAGAGAGGGGGGGTGGTGGTGGCCGGCCGGGTAGAGGGAGGAGGTGGTGGCCGGCTAAGGGGAGGGGAGGGGAGGGGAGGGGCGGGGGAGGGGAGGGGAGGGGCGGGGAGGGTCGGGGAGGGCGGGGCTGGACGGCTGGGGGCTGGGCGGGGGTGTGGGGAAGAGACAGGGGGGGCTGGGCGGGTTTTATTAAAAAAAAAAAAAATTTCCTACTAAACCGCCCCATGGGGGGGCGGTTAGAGGGGGGGGGGGGGTAGACCGCCCAATGATGGGGCGGTTAGGGGGGGGGATGCGGACCGCCCAATGATGGGGCGGTTGGGTCATTTTTGAAAATTTTTTGGAGTTGGGGTTAGATTTGATATTTTTCTTTTGTTTGGGGTTATTAATAAAAATTTCGGCTCTTTACATGATTAGGTGTAAAGATCACTCTTATACAAACCTCGATGTGGAGTAAAACACGAGGCATTGAGAGCAAAAGAGAAAGGGAAAAAATGGAGAGGACAGAGACAGGAGGCAAAACGGATTGGATTTGAAAGGTTTGAATATATATACATCCATTAGTGAAAACCAATAAACACGGAAGTGTAATGCACACTAGAATGCCATATGATATGCAATTCAAATCAACATTAATAGTTTAGTTTAATTATTGGACTAATTTATTCTACCGCTGCTTTTCGAAACAGCTATATAATAATAAAATGAAATATTAATCTCAGAAAATTTAATCTTATTCAAACTTCAAAACCAAAAATAATTTTCAATACTACAATTTATAGTCACACTGTTTCTATTCAATACTACAATTAATATTCAAACTTAATCAATTCATGCATGTGACCTTAAATGTTACCAATTATCATTCTTATTTGTTTAATCTAGTTTCTGGTCACAAAAGCAAACGCATGCGGTGTTGTCACCAACCGCATGCAAGTGCTAAACCTATCAATTATGGTCTCCAACTCCAATCGGTGTTGCATACGGTTCGGCCATAACTATGCACGTCATGTACTAGTACCAAATGCAAACCTGAGAGTTGATAACCCTACCTTAGTGCTAATCACTGCTACGCTATAGCATCCTAACTGAGAAATATTGGCAATGGGATGGTACCCAAACCTCACCCTAATCAATCTCATAAAGATCAATGATAGGTCTTCATTACCTGTTGTTCTATGCAATCTCTAATTGCCGTGTTCGACTAATTTGCAAAACATACAATAATTAAATTTAACCATTTCAATTTGATTTGTAAAGTAAATTTGAGATTGTTGATTTCAGGAGCTATCCGTTCGGTACAGAAGCCTAAGTCGATGAGCTATACTTATCCGATTGACATGATGTTTGCTCAAAATGATGTATAATAGTCTCAAAACATGTTTCCTGCACTGAAACATAAAGTAGAGCAACAATATCCTTTTTCTATAATTAAATAAACATAAATGTGAGATAATAAGCCAAAACCTAAGCCAAAATTCTACGTAATTTCCTATCATTTTGACATTAATCAATCACCTCCTTAGTTTTCTTTGGCCCAGATCTTAATCTTCTGTTTTCAATAGTGCTGAAAAATACTTCAAAACAACGATTTTCAACCCATCTTAATAAATTGTAAAAAACTTCCAAAAAATGTAAAATTTGGTCTCCAAGCACATTTTAATATAAATTGAACATCTAATGATTTGGATCGACTGTTTGAACTTTGAAAATTGGAAACCACTTGGTAGCACCGAGGAGCTAGGAACAAACGTTTTGATATTAGCCACACACTCTCTATCTCTCTCTCTATATATATATTACTTCAATACACACATATTTAGACATCGTTTTGATAGAAAATAATAAATAAAGTTAATAATTTTAGAAACGAGTGAGGCTACGGTACAATGCATATAGTGCAGATTGGACTGTACTATAGATCAATTTTTCAAGTTTTAAGTCTAAATAGTCGATATGGACAGTTCGACATGATTTCCAAATAAAAATATATCTGCATAATATATTTTACATTTTTTAGAGTTTTTTTACTATTTTTTTAGAAAGGTAGAAATTGACTACTTTTGAATGGTCTAGAATTTTAGAATTTTTAGTTCAAGTGATTTTCTACTAATCTAGAAAAATAGTAAAAAAGTTCTAAAAAAAATGTAAAATTTGATCTTACATGGACATTTTTATAAGAAATCATGTTGAATGGTTCAGATCAGTTTTTTTTTTTTTTTGATTAAAAGGCTAATGCCCATTTTCATTGAAGAAAATTTAACTTACACAATAAGCTGTATATGTGTATTCAAAAGAAAACGAGTCTAGCCCTGATATATCTATTGCATGCCAAAACACAAAAGTATGCAATCAACAAAATATTGAACCATGTAACTAGGTAAAAACATAAGCTAAGCCGCACACAGGGGCTAATGTGAATCCCTATATCAACTAACTGAGGCTGAGAAGCCCTAGAATCAGATTTGCGCTGCTGGATCATTCTCCACAAGTTGTTCCCCTGGGTCTTCATATGGTGTAGCTGCTGCTGCCATCTCATCATCGGGATGCCAAGTGGCCAGTGGGATTGCCTCCAGGTCAGCCGGGAGCCAGAGAGCCAAGGCATCCTTCACTTCCTGTCTCACTTGTCCTGCCCAGTAATGCACCAAAGAAAATATTAGTAAAATGAGTTGTCGGGGGGAATGTTTATGTTTACCTGAGTTGAAGCATAGATCATTCCGATGGCGCCATAGGGTCCAGCACAAAGCACTGAGCACAAGTAGCAATGCATTTTTCTGAGGCTTAGGCAGTTGTTTAGCAAAATGCACAACATCAGAGAATGATTGCCAATTATTACGAACCGATTGGCAGGCCCCCATAAAAAACCAGATTTGTCGGGCATATGGGCAAACAACAAAAAGATGGTTAATGGATTCCGGTTGGGAGCAGAATTGACATTTATCGCAACCTTGCCAACCCCTTTTGAGCAGGTTATCGGTAGTGAGGATCCTATTTTTATAAGCTAACCACATAAAAATCCGAATTTTGAGTGGCACAGGTACTGTCCACCAGATCATAGTATTTCTAGGTTTGACTCCTCTAAAATTGAGAAATTTATAAAGGGAGCTAACAGTAAATTTGCCTTGTGAATTCCAGCGCCAACTAAGTTTATCTTCTGCATGAGTAAACGAAGAATGACTAATAATGTTTAATAGTTCAATCCATTCTGAAAACAGAATCCCATACATTGTTCAGATCAGTTTTAAACTTTAAAAAGAGAGATATTGATTCATAATACAGACCAATATTATATATATACACTCTGCAATAGTACCGTAGCCTCACTCACAAATATTTTTTTAATTGAACTGGAAGTGTTAATTTCCGATACCCGATCTGATCCTGTCAGAACAGAACAGATAACTAAATGGGTTAGGCAGCTGTCTGATCTGATTAAAAATAATAATATTAAAATAATTAAGTGAGCCTTACTGTTTGATCTGATATATATTAAATTAGGCAGGTTTTATTATTTATTTTTCACGGAATTTATTGAACATGGTATTTTTTTTTAAAAGTTTTACAAGTAAACTGATAGAAGTAGTAGTAATAATAATAATTAAGATGATACACCAATTAAGATTAATTATTTATAAATTGTGATTAAATTTCATAAAAAATAAATATAATAGTTATGAAATAATTAATCGAGTTAAAATGGTCAGGTCAGGTCGACTCGTGACCCGTTTGGGCTGGAGTCTATTATAAGAACAATTTTATTTAAATCTTATTTAACAATTTTTTTTTGTTTTTGATATTACAACAACAATCAAAAGCTTTTAGTCCCAAACAAGTTGGGATAGGTTAGAAATAGAACCCAATCGTAGAAAATTTAAATAAATATTGTACGGAATCCCTATCAAAGTTCAAGATATTAATATTTAAAAAATATAGGGATAATAGATATATACAAATAATAATAATTATTAGAGAGTGGCTAAGATACAAACGTTTGTTTCTAGGCCATGGAACAAACGGTTTGGTTCTCTGATTTTCAAAGTCCAAACAGTCGATCCAAACCGTTAGATATTCAATCTATATTAAAATCAGCTTGGAGACTAAATTTTATATTTTTTGGAATTTTTTTACTATTTGTTATGATGGTTTGAAAATCGCTGTTTTCCAATGGTGCAGAAATTTAATAAAATCATCGATTTTCATACCATCTTAATAAATAGTAAAAAAATTTCAAAAAATGTAAAATTTGGTCTCCAAGCTGATTTTAATATAGATTGAATATCTAACGGTTTGGATCGACTGTTTGAACTTTGAAAATCGGAGAACCAAACTGATTGTTCCATGGCATAGGAACAAACGTTTGTATCTTAGCCACTCTCTAATTATTATTATTATTATAATTATGAGTTAGGCAGCTGTCTGATTTGCATAAAAAATAATAATATTAAAATAATTAAGTGAGTCTTACTGTCTGATCTGATATTGAGTTAGGCAGTCTTACTAGTAGTTAATTTGTTTATTGCATGGCATTGTTTCAAGTTTTATAACTGATAGAAATAGTGACCATGAAACTGACACGTGTCGGGATTATACAAATGAATTCTAGAGGGTCTAATTGTTTTGACCGGTAGTGCAACCTTACATATATATAAGTTAGGCAAATTCTTTTATGGACATAAGGATCTATTTGTAAAATGAACATATTTTCATTTTCAAAGTTCAAACAGTCGATCCGACCGTTCAACATTATCTCCATATTAAAATGTACTTGGAGGTCAAATTTTACTTTTTTTTTGAATTTTTTTTACTATTTATTAAGTATTTTACAAAATTCAATGGTCTGAATTTGACTAGTTTTTGTAAAATACTTAATAAATAGTAAAAAAAATTCAAAAAAATGTAAAATTTGACCTCCAAGTACATTTTAATATGGAGATAATGTTGAACGGTCGGATCGACTGTTTGAACTTTGAAAATGAAAGTATGTTCATTTTACAAATAGGTCCTTATGTCCATAGAAGCATCACTCTATAAGTTATTGCTGTGTGGGATCCTAAAGATCTCAGTGTAATAGTGTATATACATTTTATAGTATGAATCTACAAAGATACCAATTGACTAGTGTATATATAATGCAGAGGATATGAATTCAATTGACTATGGGCTGTCAATTGTTGTACTACCTTTTGCATAGTGCATGTATGGTCCAAAATAGGTTTCATGACCATCAGATTTATTTTTAAATTTTGATGAATTTTAAGACCCACTGATTCATATTAAGATTTGTGCACACAAAAATTAAAATAGATATACGTGAATATTAAAATGATACACACGGATCTTAAAGTTGATCAGACTAGAGTTCATCCAACTTAAAATAGGTCTAATGCTCATCGGACCTACTGTGCTCTAGACGCAAAAAATGTGTGATGTTGCTGTAAAATGCATGACTAATCTAAAGGTAAATAACCAATAAAATTACTATGAAGGAGAGGCTATGGTACTATGGATGTAGATTTTCATTTTCAAGTCCAAACAGTTGATCTAAACCGTTAAACATAATCTTCATATAAAAATGTGGTTGGATGTCAAATTTTACATTTATTAGAAACTTTACTATTTTTCTAAATAGGTACGAAATCACCTGATCTAAAAATTATGGACCATCCGAAAATAGTGATAATGTACCTATCTAAAAAAGTAGTAAATAAATTCTAAAAAATATAAAATGTGGTCACCAAATAAATTATCATATGAAGATCATGATAAACGGTTTAGATCGACTTTTTTATTTTCAAAATAAAAATATAGATCTATAGTACAAACTAAAATTTGCCACGTACAGTACAAACTATTATTCGTCTCAATAAGTCTAGAAGAAAAACAAACAAAATACAAAAATGCTAATTCAAAAAGTTCGTAATTGAATTATTTACACAATTTGTTCAATTAAACGGTAAATTAATTGGTCGAGCAATTTTCAAACAATTTTTAACTAGTTAATTAGATGATCAGTTTGTCTAACAAAATTAATATGAAATCAGCCAATTTTAAACCAATTTATTTTATTTGGAGCATTTAAAACTTTAATTTAATTTATACAACTGCTCTTGTACTATATATGCGTTGAGATTATTATAATTTGATGCTATAAATTTAAATATATTTTGCAAAATGCTACAAACAAAAAATTGACATTGAAAGCGTGATGAGGAACTCACACGTGTCCACAGCATCCACATGATGCCCGTCTATGTGAATTCACATCCTCCCGGGTCCCGGCCAGTCCTGTAATAGGGAATCTTTTACAATTACTGGATCTGGACCGTTCTTTTTAACTTGGTACGAATCTCAAAGTCCAATAATACTGCTCCTGTGCTAGCCCGGATCTCAAAGCAGCTGAGAGTACTTAATCTCAAACCGTAAAGTGAAGAGAATCTTTTACAGTAATGGAGAGGATACTTGATTGTCCCGTCTATATATATATAGGTTCATATGATCTCAAACCGTAAGCGTGTTCTAAGGAAGCTGAGAAAGGTTTAATTTACAAATTGATAGAATATATAGTTGTACATTAATCCAAAACAGGCATGCATCTAGTTATTGAAATAACAATGAAGATTAAAAGTTAATCTTCGTAATACAAGATGGTGCTGAACTTTACAGTATGGGTGGAACCCTAGCTTCAAATTCAAAGGGATTCACGTCACGCTCACCTTCACCTAGAAGTGAGTATCATGATATCATCAAAGCAAGACTCGATGCCTTGAAGCATGTGATGAGCTCAAAATTAATTGATGACCATACAATTTCATATTTCTAGAAATTCTATCATGTGAAATAATAATGCTTTTACTCATTAAAATTTGAAATGGATTGCATGTAAAAGGTTCCTGGTTGAACCGAGTGTTGAATCTGGATCCCACCAACAAATCAGCCTAACAAATTAAAATTACCTGTTTCATTAAAACAAAGCTTGTAAACCAAAGTATCAGTGGAATGGTTCACCATGCACCAAACTCAGCCAAAACCCTATACACGAATTAAAATCCAGTGCTGAACGCCTCTGACCCCGAGTTCAGATTCAGTAAAGTAACTCAAAAATTGGGTTTTGGATCTGAACCGTCCGATTCGAATCCGTGATCATCTAACTAAAGTGGAGTGCACGTATTCCGAGAGATAGGTTCGAATCCAGAGTCGATCTCGAGCGACGGATTTAATTCGGACGGTTCCAATCCAAAACCCAAACATTGGGTTACTTTAGGGGATCCGGACCCTCTGACCCCTTGGTGTACACCGATGGACTTTCTTGTTTTGGGAAGATGAGAAGAAGCGAGCGGGTTGCGAAACAACTGCTTGGGGCACCCAAGCCCGTCACCTCGCAAAAAGACCAAATATGATCTATAAAACACTTGCTCGATTGCGCGTGTGGCACGATCCATAAACTACGTGGGATTAATTGCTTGTTTTACAGTAAGATCACGTGTTGCATTCTAGTAAAATTTTAAAATGTACCTTTTAGCGTGCACCGTATTATAAGATTATTAAAGTAATTGTGACTAAAATATTGACATGATTTTCAAAATTGGAAGACTATTAATTAACAGAGCATATCATATGTACTTAAAAATATTTACATTCCTACAATCACAAAAGCTAATCTCTTTAATCTGATCATATATATAAATATCTTTTAAAGATTATTAATTTATTAAGCATTATGAAATTATATTTACTCCTATAATTTATTTTAATTTCAGTTTGTATCCATTTAATATGTATTTTAATTCAGAATAGAAAGAAGGAATCATAATTAGTTGTACTTTTTTTCTTTTCAGTTTAAAATATTTTGTTACCTTAGGTGAATGGCCGACATTTTTAAAAATACCCTAAGTTAATTACAGATTAATAAAAATGCCCACGACTGTTCTGAAATTTTAAATATGCCCAAACCGGCCATTAAATGGCCGGTCCCAATTAAAAAGCCCGACCGGCCATTTAATGGCCGGTCCTGTGAATTTTTTATTTTTGTTTAGACAAATAGATAAAATGCTGAAATCTAAGACTAAAAAATCGAATTGTTTTTTTAAATATTTGTTAGATTACTTTTTTGATAGCATATTGATACTAAAATACGCTAAATTACTTGAAATTATGTTAATTTATGCTGATTGACACTAAATTACTTTAAATTATGTTAAATTTTTTTAAGAGACAAATAGCTAAAATGCTGAAATATAACACTAAAAAATTGAATTTATTTTTAAATATTTGCTAGATTACATTTTATATATATAATTAGCATATTTATACTAAAACACGCTAAATTACTTGAAATTATGTTAATTTATGCTGAATTACACTAAATTACTCTAAATTACAATAATTATGTAGAATTATGGTAGTATACAGTAAATTACGCTAAATTACGTATGAATAGGGATGATATCTTCACTGAGAAAGCGAAAAACGACGGCGAAACTTCAAACGGCTATAAAACGGCGCTCGAGTGTCCGATTTTAGCAAATGTCCACTTTTCAGAAAGCTTGCGAAAATGCGCATGCGTCCAAACTAACTTTGCTAGACTTTCAAATTCAAAATCGCCAAAAAACAAGCGAAAGAGCCTCAAAACTTCAGTTGAAGTTTCCGATTAAGATTTTCATTTCTATTCTCCAATCTACGTAGCTTAGTAAATTAGTTATATAATGAACTTGTAGAATACCAATTTTTATTATTTTTTGGAATTTTTTTACTATTTTTTATGATTTATGAAAGATGGCACAAAATCGGCCCTATTCATACGTAATTTAGCGTAATTTACCGTATTTTAGCATAATTCTACATAATTATTGTAATTTCAGCATAAATTAACATAATTTCAAGTAAATTACCGTATTTTAGCATAATTCTAGTGTAAATCAGCATAAATTAAAATAATTTCAAGTAATTTAGTGTATTTTAGTATATGCTATTAAAAAAATAATCTAACAAATATTTAAAAAAAAAATTCAATTTTTTAGTGTTATATTTCAGTATTTTAGCTATTTGTCTTAAAAAAAAAAAAAAAAGCACAGGACCGGCCATTAAATGGCCGGTCGGGCTTTTTAATCGGGACCGGCCATTAAATGGCCGGTTTGGACATATTTAAAATTTAGGAACAGTCGTGGGCATTTTTATTAATCTGTAATTAACTTAGGGTATTTTTAAAAATGTCGGTGAATGGTGATACGAATTCTTCTCCTATATATGGGGCTCACACAGCGCTTCAGTGGGCTCTATGATTAGCTACGACCTAGAATTATGTATTTTTCGTGTAAAAGATGAAATTCTATTGTTTTTCTTACTATCAATTGTACTGATGTGCTCAATCACTGTCCGATTTGCTTTAAGATACGTTCACTCTGCTTTAAAATTTGTGTGTGTCTGTTTCAATTTTCATGCGCACATATCTGAAAGTGAATCGGAAGGTTTTGGAACTCAATATACCCAAAAGTAGATTCAATGGACATCGGACCTACTCCGTTTTCCCCAACAAATATCATCATAATTCTTATGTTCATTAAAAAAAACAAGGATAAACATAAGTAAAATAACAATATATATGTGTAAACTAAAAACATTCTACAAATTAGCAAATAGCTGATAATTTAAACAAAAATCTTTCTTTATCATGTTATGGCTAATTAAAATCAATCCCTTTTTAAAACATTAGCCGATATATATTGTTAAATAAGAAATGTTGTGAATGTTATGTCATTTGATTAACAATAAATTTGCACAAGTTTTTCATTACTTTTTATGGATGACATGTATAAAATTAATTTCCCATTTTACTTATTGGATTTTAAAAAAAAATTCAAAATTCTAATTACATAAGTTAATTTAGATACTTGAACTTGTATCTTGTAATATGAATGCTCAATTGATTTATTTTTTGGCACTCAATTGAAAGAATATATATATTTCAGTATATTTTTGCTACAATTCTCGATAATTTGTGAATACTTTGATTGTTTTAATTTCCGTAATTTAAGTAATTTAGAAACATATGTACGTCATATTTTTTCAGAAAATTTTCTGTTTTATAGTTAAAAATTATCGCATGCTCTTTTGGACCGGAATTTAATTTGATACTTTAATATATCATATTTTATCATTTTTCTAAAGAGCCTTTAGAAAAGATTGTGACGAAATTATTTTTAGTGAATTGATTCCTATATTTTATAAACATTGTTATAAAAGACGTTCCTAACATGATATTCTTGTTAATTGATATAAAAAAAATGTTTGTTTCATATTGGAGTCCTCAATGAAAAAAATTGAATCACTAAGTCCAATCAAAATGTAGAGGTTGGCTAAGATACAAACGTTTGTTCCTAGTCTCTGGAACAAACGTTTCTGTTTTTCGATTTTCAAAGTTCAAACAGTAGATCCAAACCGTTAGATATTTAATCTATATTAAAATGTGTTTGGAGACCAAATTTTACATTTTTTGGAATTTTTTTTCTATTTATTAAGATGGTTTGAAGGTTGTTGTTTTTCAATGGTGCAGAAGTTTAATAAAATCAGCGATTTTCAAACTATCTTAATAAATAGTAAAAAAATTCCAAAAAATGTAAAATTTGGTCTCCAAGCACATTTTAATATAGATTGAATATCTAACGTTTGGATCGACTGTTTAGACTTTGAAAATTGGAAAACCAAAACGGATGTTCCGAAAGCTAGGAACAAATGTTTGTATTGTTGTTCGTACAATAATCTTTTACGTCTATTTGACTAATTTGCAAAAAAAAACATACAATTATTGAATTTTACGATTTCTTCTATTTTGAGAACATATAGGTCCAAGAAGAATAAAGAACTGCGATGTAATATGCCTGGACTGAAGAAATCATGAAGACATTTATCAAGAATATAAAATGTAAATTCAAAAGATTGATAAAGTATGTGTGTGGTTGTTCAAAGTGGGATAAAACGTTATGAACGTTTATAAAACGTTGTAACGTTTTACAATGATCAGAAGCTTCAAAAATATCAAAAGAAAACCAAGGTATAACGTTATAACGTTTTATAAAACGTTGTAACGTTTTACAAACGTTATAACGGTTAATGAAACGTTGTAACGGTTAACAGACTCAGAACAACTGAAGAACAGGTGTTCAGTACAAACTAGAAACGTTATAACGTTTATAAAACGTTGTAACGTTTCTCTAAGCTGTCAGAGAATTAAAACCCTAAATCGCATTTGAATAAAACGTTGGTAACGTTTTACATCAAACAGCTCATTTTTGAGCTGCCACTATAAATAGATTGAGGGGATCACTTTCAAAATCACCTCAGCCGACCCTAATTATTCAAAACTTGATTTTCTGAGAGCTTAGCCTACTCCATTGTTGTGAGACCCTAAAACTTCAAAATCCCTCAAGCAACCTCAACCTACTTCACTAATCTAGCTATAGATTAGGTTAGAGAGATCTATTGAGTGTTTCTCTTGAGTTCCTAAACAATCGAGACCTTGTTCTCATCTCTTTGAGTTGGCCGTTTGATTTCCCGCTAGGTGTGTAAGGGCTCAACGGTTCACAAGTTGTAATCCTTTCGTATTGGGTAATAGGAAGGCGCACCTCACTAGGTTGCGAAGCCCCGGAGACGTAGGCCTTTGATTTGCCGAACTCCGTTATCACCCCGCGTGTCAAATTTCTCTAAACTCATCTCTTTACTTTCAATTGCAATTTAATTTCAGTTTTTGAGCAATTTGAGGTGCCCCTAAGTGTAACAAAGTGGTATCAGAGCAAGTTACTCGAATTAAGACACACTTAATTGGAGATTAGATCAACTTGACAAATGGCACCCTATAGATCCGTGAAAGAACCCCTAGTTTTTGGTACTACTACCAAAAACTTCATGCATTGGAAGAAAACCATGATTAATTACTTGAGTATCCTTGAGGTATGGTATGTGGTTGAAAGGGGGTATACACCAACATACACAAATGTTCCTACCGAGGGTTCAATTGATGCCAAAATTGAGACCGTCGATTCCAAACAAACCAAGAAAGACAATGACCTAGCAACCAATGCCATATTCAATTTGGTTAGTGAATCGGTAGCCTCACTCTTTGGTAGTGCATCAAGTGCAAAAGAAATGTGGGATGCTCTTGTAAACCGGTATGAAGGAAATACTCAAATCAAACGAACCAAAATAACCGGTTTAGAAGCAAGATTTGAAACCTTTAAGGTTGAAGATGGTGAAAGCATTGAGGATATGTATAATAGACTTATGCATATCCAAAATGAGTTTACCGAATTGGGAGAACCACTTTCTAACAATAAAATTGTAGGAAAGCTATTGAGGGTGATGCTCATGAGGGATAAATGGTCCGGGTTGGTGAGTGCTCTAGAGGCAATCCAAGGCACGCATGACACATTCACACCGGATGACCTCTATGCCCACTTTAGAAGTTTTGAAGAAAAACTTCGACAATCCGGTGATTTGAAGCAAAACTCTAAATCCAAAACCGTAGCTTTTCCGGCACAAAACCGTAACTTTCCAAGCTCCTCAAACACCCGTCTCTCAAATGATCAATTTATCAACAAAATTGATCATGAAACATCCAAGGATGCTCTTCTCTTATCCAAGATGTTTCAAGGAATGCTTGATTTTGAAAGAAAATACAACAAGGAACGAGAAGAGAAGAACAAAAGGGTAATGTGTTTCGCATGCCATAGAGAAGGGCATTCCATTCAAACATGTTTCAAGCTATTTCCACAATTGAAAAACACGGATGGCAAAACACAACAAGATCGAAAACCAAGGCAAAAGTATGATGGGTATAAGAAGAAGAAGGCCAAAGCTATGCAAGCTTTGTTCTCGGATAGTGAGACGGAACAATCCGACACGGAATCGGAGAATGAAGAGGAGATCAACCTTGCATTGATGGCAAGTGTAGATGAAGATTCCTCAAAAATTGACATAGCCTCAATTATAGCTAGCAAGAACATCACCGATGAAACAACCATTAACTTTCTCATGGAGCTTGTTAAATCAAGGAATGCCAAGGAGGGAGATGAAGGAGTCAACACCTCAACAAACTTTGCTAGTGAGGTGTGTTTGATTTCATCTCAAAAGGAAAGTGCTTGGATCATTGATAGTGGATGCTCACACCATATGACCGGTGACAAATCTAATTTTAAATTCTTAGAACCATATGATGGAGGTACGGTTACCTTTGGAAACAATCATAGAAAGAGCTCTATTATTGGTATAGGCTCAATTGGTAACCAACACTTGACCATATCCAATGTATATCTAGTTGATGGCTTAGACTATAACTTACTTAGTGTAAGTAAGTTATGTGATTCGGGATACTATGCCAAATTTGATGCTAATGCTTGTCACCTAGTTAGATCTTCGGATGATGCTCTAATCTATTCGGGTAAACGAAAGAAAAATGTTTATTACTTGTATTTTACTCATTTTGATTCCGGTGAAACTTGTCTAAGTGCCGTATCTAGTGGATCATGGTTATGGCATCGTAGGTTAGGTCATGTTTCAATTGATACTATTAAGAAATTGGTCAAACTAAATCTTGTGCGTGGTTTACCAACACATAAATTAGAACTTGAAGGATTATGTGATGCATGTGTTCAAGGTAAACAAACCAAGAGTAGTTTTAAATCCAAAGACATGATTTCAACCGATCAACCTTTGCAATTGTTACATATGGATTTATTCGGACCAATTAGTGTACCAAGTTTGGCCAAAAAGAAATATGCATATGTAATTGTAGATGACTATAGTCGCTTTACTTGGGTTTTATTCCTACAACACAAGGATGATGCAATTAGCAACTTCATTGAATTTTGCAAACGTGTTGAAAATGAAAAGGGGTCAAAAATCATTAGGATTAGAAGCGACCATGGGGGGGAATTTGAAAATGCAAAATTTGATCAACTTTGCTCTAAAAGAGGATACAAACATGAGTATTCGGCTCCTCGCACACCTCAACAAAATGGGGTAGTTGAGAGGAAGAACCGAACCTTAGTTGAGCTTGCCCGAACCATGCTAAATGAATACTCCTTACCCAAACATTTGTGGGCCGAGGCGGTAAATACGGCATGCTACGTGGTAAATCGCGTAAGCGTAAGGACCATATTGAATAAAACACCTTATGAGCTATGGAAAGGGTACAAGCCTAAGATATCTCATTTTAGAGTATTTGGTTCAAAATGCTTTGTTCTTGATGAATCTCCCAAAGTAACTAAATTTGATTCTAAATCTATTGAGGGAATGTTTGTAGGATATTCAAATTCAAGTAAAGCCTATAGAATTTACATTCCATCTCAAAGAATTGTAATTGAATCCGTGCACGTTAAATTTGATGAAAATGCTAATCAAAAGGTCGAGAAAGGTATTGAGATTGTAGGTGTTGAAGTGCCAATTCTTGATCAAGATGAAATTGAGACAAGAACCGACACAATTGAGAATCAACCCGAGCAAACTCAACCCGAAATGGATACAACCAACATTATTGAAACGGATCAAACAATTGAAGATGCAATCAATAATGAGATGGATCCAATAGTTGAAGGAATGCAAACCGAAGAGATACAACCTTCACGAGTTGAGTATCAAATTCCTCAAGACCTAAGGGAAGTATCTTCTCATCCTCTTTCTAATGTAATTGGTGATCCTAGGGAAAGAGTTAAAACAAGATCCGAATTAAATCAAATGATTAGTCATTGTGCATTTGTATCTCATATAGAACCTAAAAATTTTAAAGATGCAAATGTAGACCCAAATTGGATTTGTGCCATGCAAGATGAACTTGCACAATTTGAAAGGAACAAAGTTTGGGAACTTGTACCTAAGCCAAATGATAGAATGATTATTGGAACCAAATGGGTCTTTAGAAATAAAAAGGATGAAGATGGAAATGTGATTCGCAACAAAGCTAGGTTGGTAGCTCAAGGGTACAAACAACAAGAGGGTATTGACTTTGAAGAAACTTTTGCACCCGTAGCTCGTCTTGAATCCATTAGAATGCTTTTAGCATATGCCTCAAACAAAAATTTCAAATTATTTCAAATGGATGTTAAAAGTGCATTTTTGAATGGATTCATAGATGAGGAGGTGTATGTTAATCAACCTCAAGGCTTTGTTGATCCAACATTTCCTAATCATGTGTATAGACTCACCAAAGCACTCTATGGACTCAAACAAGCCCCTAGGGCATGGTATGGTAGGTTAAGTTCCTTTCTAATTGACAATGAGTTCATTAGAGGCAATAATGATACAACTCTTTTCACTAAGAAAAGAGATGGATCACTATTGGTGGTGCAAATCTATGTAGATGACATAATTTTTGGTTCACCTAATGCGGCACTTGCCGAGGAATTTTCTTCTCTTATGAGTAGTGAATTTGAGATGAGCATGATGGGTGAATTGAACTTCTTCTTGGGGCTTCAAATCAAGCAACTCATGGATGGCACATTTGTGAGTCAAACCAAGTATGCGAAGGAATTGATCAAGAAATTTGGGATGACCGAAAGCAATACAAGCAAAACTCCAATGGCTACAAATGCAAATCTTGACTCGGATCCAAATGGCACATCGGTGGACATCACTCAATACCGAGCTATGATAGGTAGCCTACTCTATTTAACTGCTAGTAGACCCGATATAATGTTTGCGGTATGTCTATGTGCTAGGTATCAAGCAAATCCCAAAGAATTGCACTTGAAAGCCGTTAAAAGAATTCTTAAATATGTCAAGGGTAGTTTAAATTTGGGATTATGGTATGGCAAACAATCGGATTTAGACTTGATAGGATATGCCGATGCCGATTTTGCCGGAGACCGTATGGATAGAAAAAGCACAAGTGGTACATGCCAATTTCTTGGTGGTTCACTTATATCTTGGTCAAGTCGCAAACAAACCTCGGTTGCCCTTTCCACAACGGAAGCCGAGTATGTAGCGGCCGGTAGTTGTTGCACACAAATTCTTTGGATGATTCAATCCCTAAATGATTATGAAATTCGCTTCCGCAACGTACCAATTATGTGTGACAATACTAGTGCCATTATGATATCCAAAAATCCGGTCCTTCATTCTAGAACCAAGCACATAGAGATAAGGCATCATTTTATTAGAGATCATATAGAAAAAGGTAAAATTGAACTCATACATATCGACACCAAAGAACAAATTGCCGATATATTCACAAAACCCTTAAATACACAACAACACAATGAATTGAGATTTAAATTAGGCATGCTTGAGCTTAGAGAATAATCATATTCATAACTTGTTTCAAAATTAATATTTGCAATCAAAATAGGTCATTTAAGGAGTGTTCTAAAGAAATAAAACGTTATAACGTTTCTGAAAACGTTCCTAACGTTTTGTGAAACTTCAAAAAGTCCGAAAGCAGTGTAAAAACGTTACATAACGTTTTTAAAACGTTACATAACGTTTTTAAAACGTTGTCAACGTTTTCACTTCCAATACTTAGCCAAAATATTGACAAATTCCAATATAAACGTTGTAAACGTTTTGAAAACGTTGGTAACGTTTTCCTGGACTTCAAAAAGTCCGAAAGCTTCACAAAAACGTTAGATAAACGTTACACAAACGTTATAATGTTGTAGGTAAAAACAATGCATTTTAAACAAACGTTGGTAACGTTTTATAAACGTTGGTAACGTTTTATAGCGAAAAGAGGTTATTTTAGCTCCAGACCCGACCTTTCACCTTATTTTATCTCTTCTCTCTTCTCCTTCCTCCATTTCTCTCCTTCTCCCTCTACTTCGCCGTTCTCTCTCTCTCTACTCATTCCGGCCATCTTACTCCACCAAATCAAGAAATTTTTCTTGATTTCTCTTCTCCTCTCTTCTCTCTACTCAATTCTCTTCTCCAAATCTCCTTTCCCTCTCTCAATCTCTCTCTCTCTCCAAAACCCAAGCCAAAACCCTAGACGCAAATTTGACGATCCGACTTCACCACTGCACTTCTAGGGCTCTCCTCTTCTCGGTTTAGCACGTCATCTCTCAATCGGTAAACTTTTTCTTTAACCCTAATCTAATGGCTCCAAAGAAAGATGCCTTGCCTAAGGGTAGTAAGAAAAGACGTGTGGATTCGGAGGTTGGTCAAGGAAGTAGGGGAAATATAGAACCAAATTGGAACATTCACCGGTCAAATAGATACATATTCTGGGATATTGTTGCATATGATAACTATGTGGGTTCTTTTATGCATAGGAAAATAACCGATTGCTACGTGTTCAACAAAGCCGTGGTTACCTTCTCCCAACCCGAGGATGACAAAATCATTTCTTATGTGAAACATTGGGGATGGGAACCTATTGTCACTTGTTTCGAACCATACACTGAACTCCTTACCCGAATATTCTATGCAAACATCCAAACGAGTGAAGAACCCTTCAGGATCACATCTTGGATTGGCGGGAAAGAAATTGTCCTGTCAATGGATAATGTGGCACAATGGCTTGGGGTTGAGAATGACGGGGAGGAAACCTACCCCAAAAGAAGTTGGCCTTTCTATGCCGATGGAACCAATCTTGATTATAAGAAATGGTTTGACCGAAACTACATATCCGGGGCTAAAATCTATGTGTCTCATCTTCCGTCTCTACATCGGTTACTCTTTCTTCTCATCAACAACATCCTCATGCCCAAAGCTACAATCAAAACCAATCTTGAATGGGGACCCATGTACTTTCTTCGTCATCTCATTCAATTGGACGAGAAAAGGATCCACATACCCTACTTCTTTCTTCGCCACATCAATGGTGCCTTTACAACCACAGTCCATTCTCTGCCATATGCCCATCTCATTCACAAAATCATCCGCCTCAACGGTATCGCAATTCCTCAAGAAGAAGAAGTATCCTTTCCGACCAACTTGGTCGACCACCTCACAAGAATCGGGTGGGTCCATGGACATTCAGACTCAGGTCTGAGGCGTTTTCAACCCGATGCAAGACCAATCAACCAATGGATAAACCATATAGAGGCACAACCCAATCAATATTGGGATCCGGAAGAAGAAGTGGTACTGGCTCAACCTCAACCTCCACTTCAACCACAATTTGTGCAACAAGGAGGTGCGTTTGTCCCTCCAGTAGGTCAAGAAGCGCAAATGTTGTAGCTTTGTCAACAAATGCATGCCCAAAGTCTGCAAATTCAACAGAATCATCAAGCAACGGAAAGGAGGTTCGACAAGTTTGAAAAGGGGCAAATGAAGATAAGGCAACAACTGCGCGCACATGCTCGAGCTCTCAATACGCTTGATGAAGCACAATCAAGCCTCTCTAATCGCTTTATCAAGCAATATGGTCCCTCTGGAAGCCCGGCACGAGCACGTGAGCGTCTGGTTGAAGAAGAAGACCTGGATGATGAAGAAGAAGACATCCCAGTTGAAGCTCAAGAAGAAATGGCCGAAGAACCAAACGACTCCATGAATGACGACTAAATCGTACTAGTTTTAGAGAATCAAAACTTTCTAACTTAAATTGTGTGTTATTTGCATGAATTGTTTGTTGATTGCATGTTTAATTTGACTTGTTTGAATTGCTTTGATTTTTGAAATGTGTTGTTGTTTTGAAATGTTGTGAATTGTTAAATTGGTGAATTTCAACTAGTTTAATTTGATTGAATTGCATGATTTGATTGAATTGTGGTATTTGAAATTTGGTGGAGATATGTATGAGATATTGATATCTTAAAAATGGTGTATGAATTGCTAACTTGTAAGGGCCTACTTTGCAAAATTGCAAAAATTGGATATCTTGGCGCCTTGACAAGTTTTATTGAATTACTTGGATTGCATAAGTTGAAATGTCGTATATGCATGAGCTATGCACATGGATATATACAACTTGATATGGTGAATTGAAATTGAATTGTTTTGCATGTAATAGTTATGCCCTCAACTTTATTTTTGTTTGTAAATTATTGTTGCTATATTACTAAATTGAGGGGGAGTGCATAATTTGAGGGGGAGCACTTTAAATTAGTGCTAATTTTTCACCCTTTCGTCGATTTCCAAAAGGGGGAGAAATTGGTACAAATGGATTGAAATGCAAAATCAAAACTGGATTAACTAATGTTTGAAAATTTTCGATTTATGCACTCACTCACATTGTATGTTTTTGCAAATCGCCAAAAGGGGGAGATTGTTGTTCGTACAATAATCTTTTACGTCTATTTGACTAATTTGCAAAAAAAAACATACAATTATTGAATTTTACGATTTCTTCTATTTTGAGAACATATAGGTCCAAGAAGAATAAAGAACTGCGATGTAATATGCCTGGACTGAAGAAATCATGAAGACATTTATCAAGAATATAAAATGTAAATTCAAAAGATTGATAAAGTATGTGTGTGGTTGTTCAAAGTGGGATAAAACGTTATGAACGTTTATAAAACGTTGTAACGTTTTACAATGATCAGAAGCTTCAAAAATATCAAAAGAAAACCAAGGTATAACGTTATAACGTTTTATAAAACGTTGTAACGTTTTACAAACGTTATAACGGTTAATGAAACGTTGTAACGGTTAACAGACTCAGAACAACTGAAGAACAGGTGTTCAGTACAAACTAGAAACGTTATAACGTTTATAAAACGTTGTAACGTTTCTCTAAGCTGTCAGAGAATTAAAACCCTAAATCGCATTTGAATAAAACGTTGGTAACGTTTTACATCAAACAGCTCATTTTTGAGCTGCCACTATAAATAGATTGAGGGGATCACTTTCAAAATCACCTCAGCCGACCCTAATTATTCAAAACTTGATTTTCTGAGAGCTTAGCCTACTCCATTGTTGTGAGACCCTAAAACTTCAAAATCCCTCAAGCAACCTCAACCTACTTCACTAATCTAGCTATAGATTAGGTTAGAGAGATCTATTGAGTGTTTCTCTTGAGTTCCTAAACAATCGAGACCTTGTTCTCATCTCTTTGAGTTGGCCGTTTGATTTCCCGCTAGGTGTGTAAGGGCTCAACGGTTCACAAGTTGTAATCCTTTCGTATTGGGTAATAGGAAGGCGCACCTCACTAGGTTGCGAAGCCCCGGAGACGTAGGCCTTTGATTTGCCGAACTCCGTTATCACCCCGCGTGTCAAATTTCTCTAAACTCATCTCTTTACTTTCAATTGCAATTTAATTTCAGTTTTTGAGCAATTTGAGGTGCCCCTAAGTGTAACATGTATCTCAGCCAACCTCTATATATATATTGCCTCACTATATAAATAATGAGGAGGGTTCCAATGCACCCTCTTTTTTGTGCTCCCAATGCACCCACATCCTTTATCTCCGTTTTTAAAGTCCGAACAATCGATCCAAGCCGCTCAACATAATCTTCATAATAAAATATGCTTGGAGACCAAATTTTATATTTTTTAGAATTTATTTACTATTTTTTTAGATAGATACAAAATCACTTTATCGGATGGTCCAGAATCTCCTTAAAACAGTGATTTTGTATCTATCCAAAAAAATAGTAAATAAATTCTAAAAAATATAAAATTTGATCTGCAAGCATATTTTATTATGAAGATTATGTTGAGCGGTTCGGATCGACTATTCCGACTTTGAAAATGAAGATATATATATATATAAGAGTGAGGCTATGGTGCTATGCATAGCACGGATGGCTAGTGTACTACGGCTCAATATGGTACTTTTTAAAATCCTAACGGTCGATCCGACCGTTCAATGTGATAACCATATGAATATGTACTTGCAAACTAAATTTTATATTTTTTCGAATTTTTTTACTATTTTTTCAGATAGGTAGAATTTTGATGGTCCAGAATTTTCAAAAAACACTGATTTTTCTACCTATCTAAAAAAATAGTAAAAAAATTCGAAAAAATATATAATTTAGTTTGCAAGTACATATTCATATGGATATCACATTGAACGGTTGGAAGTACCATATTGAGCCGTAGTACACTAGCCATTGGTGCTATGCATAGCACCATAGCCTCACTCTATATATAATGTGGGTGCATTGGGAGCACAAAAAAGAGGGTGCATTGGAACCCTCCTCATAAATAATTAACCTTTTTGTTAGAATACTAGAGGCTCATGATACCAGGTTTCCAATTATGTGTAGTTGATTTGTAATAAAAAACTTATAATTATATTTTTTTCTACTGCTCATAATATAACATGATAATTATTTTTTATTGTTTAAATTATTAATTATTAGCCAGTAGGGAAATATATATATTTTCAGCACAGTGATGGAGAACTATTTTGAGAAGAAAAAAAAAAAACATAAGGTGCCCCCTTTTCTCTCTTTCATTTTTCCTTCCCATCATCTTTCTCAGTTTTCAAATCATCTAATAGTCAACTCTTCTGACTCTTTAGATAAGTAAGGGTAGCTACTAGCTACGTGACAGGTTATAATGTTCTCAGAGGTAGTTGTGTTGTGCATAAGCAGTAATCAGCACAATGATGGAAAACCATTTTGAGAAGAGAAAAAACCATAAGCTGCCCCCTCTCTCTCTTTCATTTTTCCTTCCCATCACCTTTATCAGTTTTCAAATCATCTAACAGTCAACTCTTCTAACTCTTTTAGATAAGTAAGGGTAGCTACTAGCTACGTGACAGGTCATAATGTTCTCAGAGGTGGTTGTGTTGTGCATAAGCAGTAATCAGCACAGTGATAGAAAACTATTTTGAGAAGAGAAAAAACCATAAGCTGCCCCCTCTCTCTCTTTTATTTTTCTTTCCCATCACCTTTCTTAGTTTTCAAATCATCTAACAGTCAACTCTTCTGATTCTTTTAGATAAGTAAGGGTAGCTACTAGCTACATGACATGTCATAATGTTCTCTGAGGTGGTTGTGTTGTGCATAAGCAGTAATCAGCACAGTGATGGAAAACCATTTTGAGAAGAGAAAAAACCATAAACTGTCCCCCTCTCTCTCTTTCATTTTTCCTTCCTATCACCTTTCTCAGTTTTTAAATCATCTAACAGTCAACTCTTCTTACTCTTTTTGATAAGTAAGGGTAGGTACTAGCTACGTGACAGATCATAATGTTCTCAGAAGTGGTTGTGTTGTGCATAAGCAGTAATCAAAGTTTTCCAACTAATTAGTTGTCAATTGATCTCCATCCCTAAAATATCATGCATGTATGCATACCTATTTCTCTAACAATCCACACATCCTAAATTAATTATAATGTTTTTATTATGAGATTAGTAATGATACAAAAGTACGTTTTAAATACACACGCATATATACATATAATTACGATAGTATAAACAAAAAAAAAATCATCGTAAGCAACATTTGCATTCTTTTAAAATTACAAATGTAAAACTTTAGCAAATCACATTAAATTTATATAACGATATATAGAAAAAAAATCCTGAGCAATAAATTTACACACATATATACAAAATTTCGTAAGCAACTAATTTCTACAAAACAACTAGATGCTAATGGATTTTGTTCTCTGATAACTGACTACATGCTGATGGATTTAATTGAGTAAGGCTAAGGTGCAATGGATGCATGCATAAGGCCTTCTGTGCAACTGTCTCAACAACTTATCGTATAAATTTCAAATTTCGATTTAAGTAGCTCATTAAATTGTTTATATAATGAACTTGTAGAATACCAATTTTTACTATTTTTGAAATTTTTTACTATTTTTTATGATTTATGAAAGATAGCAAAAGATAGCCAAAAACATTGAAAATTTTCTTTTATTTTTAAGTCATTTTTTGCCATCTTTCATAAATCATAAAAAATAGTAAAAAAATTTCAAAAATAGTAAAAATTGGTATTCTACAAGTTCATTATATAAACAAATTAGTGAGCTACTTAAATCGAAGTTTGAAGTTTATACGATAGGTTTTTGAGATCGTTGCACGGAAGGCCTTATGCAATCCATTGCACCTTAGCCTTACTCGATTTAATTTTAGGTGTTTGGTTTCAAAAAGAACAATGCGCCAATTTTAAACTATTGAAATTACAAATTTGTTTATATTTGGAGAACATAAAATCATCTCATATAACCAGATTAATAGTTCAGATTAAACATGTTTAGGTTTGAATTTTAAATTGTAAATTAAAAATTAGATTATAATATTGTATGGCACAGTAAAACCCTCTTATTGTACCATGTTGAGTTGTTTGTTGCCAACACCAACAAATTATATGTCTATACCTAAATATTGTATTCATTTCTTATTAGGATATAACCAAAAAAAGAAAAATGGACTGAACAAAGTCAAATAATTTAGCAAGGAAACAAACAAGAAAAAAAGTAAAAATAGTAAAATGAATTGCTATTACAGTTCATTGCCTCTCAGTAGTAACCTCTTTTTAGCATTCTGGTTTTATCAATTTAAGTATTAATAAGCATGCATGGAATCATGTGTAAAATAACCAATTCATTTTAATTAACACAAAAAAGAAAATGGTTCGATCAAGCTTTGTTGTTTATTTATGCCTTTGCTTGCTCATGATCAGCATGACTGGTGATCTACAGAGTAAGATCATGTACTCTTGTATTTATTAATTTTTCTTTATGTAATATCTAGGAGTGTGTTATATATGTATATGCCTATACCTTTAGTTCATACTTTTTATTATTTCCATAAAGAAAAGAAAGTGAATCTTGTTAAAATATAGATATATACTGATCACTATTCAAAGATCAAAATGATTCAATGATCTGTGTGCAACCTTGTTAAAATATGTAAATTGGTACCATTACAAAAATAACTGAATATTTTTAAAATAAATATGTAGGTGTTTCAGGTCAAGATTGTTGCACCGACCATCGTAAATGGAATGGCAACACAAAGTGTATTAGTAATGCAACATGTAACAGTTGGTGCTTGACTGGTTGTTCAAAAGGAGGATTTTGTAAAAAGAATAAGTTGGATTGTCATTGCATTTGTTGATGGTCTCCAATTAAAATTCACTGTCACATAGAACAAATGTTCTAATTAATAAACTATGATGGCATGTAATAAAGCTTTGTTCTCAAATTCAAAGTTGGATACTTAATTAAATTTCCCTATTCTTCGTGTATAAATAATTCCATTTTTCTTTTAAATTTTTATTTTATTACTTCATGTTGAGAAACATTAATTCCTATGGTGACGCACTCATAACAACATTTTAACGGCATCATATGAAGAAATTCCTTTGTTTTTTTTTCTAAAAAAAGAAATATTTATTGGACCGTAGTTGTTGAAAATTATTTGAATATAACAATCAATTTCATAAATTGAAGTTATTGTTTGACTAGAATTATGAGGATATATCCATCATTAATTTGTTGACTGGAGAAAGTAAAAAATTGTGATGGAATTCCACGTTATTGTTTTGATCGTGTTTGATCGGCGAACTCTATTTAAGAGGGTTATAAATTCTATGTTTATTGGACAGTAGATGTTTATTTCCGAGTGTGAAGAGAAAGAAGAGAGGAGACTCTTTGAAGTAAACTGAATTCACAAATTCTATCTATTTTCATCAAGACTCATTAATTAGGTTTCAATAATAATTTGGATCATAACATAACATTTTCTACCTTGAGCAAAATTGCATATTATAAATCAAATTAACTAAACATAAATTTACAATAACAAGATGGATGGTGAATCCATTACCAGCACAACCTGACCGAAAAGCCAGCATTGGTAATGCTTTAATCGATGAATATTGGAGACGGGGAATAGCAACGGCTGCAGTACGTATATAGATAACGCAATTCGTACGTTATATCAAAATAAGAATTAGGATTTGTAGTGGAGAAGTAATGTAGCTTTCACAAATTAATGTTTACTTTTATGAATTGGTGACTAATTGATCATATTTAGGTTATAAGTTTGATATTTGATGATAGTTGCAAAAACTGAAATGGCTGGAAATCGTAACGGGTTTCAGAGGAGGATGTTATATTAATTCTAATTCAGGGGTAGAGACTAGAGAAGATATGTGAGATTACTCAGCTCTTGTTGCTTTATTTTTGTTAGACTAGGGGATTTTGATATCAGGCCACTTAACTTAAATTTACTTACCTTAAAAGGTTCATATATAATGGCCCAATTCTTCATAAAGTCCTAAGTTTAACAATGTAGGGAAAAGGAAGGATACAAAACACATGGTAGCATCGGACGGGGATATGAGTTTCTACAATTTTCATTTTTTTTTAATCTAATTTAAGAATATATAATAGTAGTTTTGGTAGACTAAACAATCAAATATATAGTATACCTAAATCAACTCTGTGCAAATAAATATCTACTGTAAGGTCATCCTCCTTTATTTTGTTTCTTGTAATAGGTCACTCTATATAAACTTAATTGGAATAAATTGCACATCAAAATGGAGCAAAAGGGACAGTAAATAATGTCTGACATTATATTTAATTTGGTCCAATGTTCGGTTTGAGGGAATGGGATTCATTGACTCTCATTTTTTTAATTTAATTCAATATTTTTTTTGAAATATCCTTTATTTTTCTTCAAACGCACGACCGTTTGAAGAAAATGTGAGCAAGTTAAAGTTGATTGATATCTACAATTCTAACTTGAAGAGGAGTGTTGAGAAGTTAGATGATTAGAGCACTAATTAGGCCTCAGAACCATTAGGGGTACTTCCGTCATTGACCATTTTAAGAAAAAAAAGAGTTACTAATTTTAGAAAAAAAGGCAATTCTATCTATTTTCTATTTTACCGTTATTGACACTGCCCGTATCACATATCAATCCACGTCAGCAGCATGTATCATGTCCCATGTTAATATGAATCCAATTCAGGTCAGAAATGGACCATGCTCTCTGGACCAATTTCTGAACAGTTTGACACGCTTCAGTATTTTGGCCATAAATTATTCATACAAACTTCGATTAAGGTGATCCAAAATTATGTAGAAAGTTGACAACAAGCTCTACAACGTTTATGTGATACATTTTTCCAGAATCAGAATATATCATGATCAAACATGGGTGCCATGAGAACTAATCTGTTTTGAGTCAGCTTGTTAGTAATTAGTTAGGTGAGAGTTATGAGTGAATTTTAAATATGGTCAAAAGTGTGTTTGAATTTTGTTCATTTGTGGATTTCTAGGAGATTATAGTATCTAGGAAGTTAATTAAGAGTATTTTGAGAGAAAAAAAGTAGTTGAAGTGGTATTAATTGTTAGGTAACTTTTAGAGGGAGAAATATGACTATATAAGAGTCTAAAGTCATTTTGTAATCAAATTATTGAGTTATTACGAATTTTGTCATTTGAGTTGAGTTTATCTTCTCTTTTGCCTTTTTGGATTGAGCTTTGCTCCTCTTGAGTGATGTTTCGTTGAACTAGCTAGTGTCCTTGTAAATATCCATGGCCGAACTATGTCAGTTATGTAACATTGGTTGCCGTTAGAACCATAGGCTACCGTTAGATATTGGATATAAAAGCCCTCAATGTATCAGGAAACATTAAATCAATGAAATGAATTCAAATTAATCATTTTCCGCACACTGTTTCTAATAAATCAACAATATTCGATACAAAATTTGAACTTAAGAACAAAAAGTTTAGTATAAAACCCCTAGCTCGAAATCAACTGTTAATTATTTATTGAATCTCCAAATTAAAAAAAAATGATTTACTGAGAACTGTTAAATACACTCTGTTTGATGACATGTCTCAGTCGATTCTGGCAACAACCACTTATTAACCCGTGCTTTAGCAATGCCCACCTGTACAGTCCATTAAAATGTTTTGAATTACTCTCTCAACTTATGTAGGGAACAAATCATCCGATACAATTAATGAGGTATTTTACCAGTATTGTTTGACACTGGCATGTTGTTCCTTAATTGACAGTTAATGTACTAAAATGATGCCAGTCAAAAAATGTTTAAATAGAGTTATTTGCTTTGAGAATTTACCTCTTTGTGCCAGTCAATTTTCCATATAATGAATAGGAGAACCAACGTTTGGATTAGGGTCCCAAAAGTCATGCCCATCCAAATTCCCTATTGAATAGAGAAAAAAGAAAGAAAGGCAGAAGTATAACACTGGGTACTTTCATTTTAATCAAAAAAGGCAAAATCAATTGATTATTAATAAATGGTACATAATATTATTTTACCTTAACTTCATAACCAATTAAATATCCAAGGATAACACCAAGTGGAACTCCTTAATTTCTTACTCGTCTTTACTGAGACATAGAAATGAAGTTTGCTTTCAAAAAGAAAAAAATATTCATTACTGGACAGGTCGATCATGTTAAGGAGAAGGTGATGCAAGGAGTGAAGGAATCGATGCGTGATGATTTGTGCTGGTAAGAGGCTCAGAGAATGAAGCTGATGAAGAAGTCTAAGTTGATCTACTTTTTAATTCTTTTTGTATTGAGCATGCATGTTTGGTCTTCTGAATTCTGATCATGTTTTTAACAGAGCTCTGTTGCTCTCTTGTTTTGAGTTGGTATACTGAAGCGGCCACATCCTATCAAAGTTTGCATCATGCTATATTTTTTTATTTTTTATGAAAACTTGCTCCTTAGTGACATACAGTGAATAAAGAAAAACACATAACACGCGAAAACAGCACGCATGCAGGGCTCAAACACAGTGAAACACGGCACCCGATGTTAGGAATGCCGTGTCAAGACGTGTCCGTGCCGTGTTGTAAGGAGTGTTGTGTTTATTTTAGTGAATTTCAACAAGACGTTTAAAGACATGTTTAGCACAAACACGGCTAAACACGCAATGACACGTCAAATCACACAATGACACGTTTACAATTCACTTGTGACAATGTGACATACTATCTAGCCATATTAATTCATTGAAAAAAACTCATTGGGCTGTGCTCTCTAGGGCTGCACAAAAAATTCGTAGTTCGTAATTCGATTCGAGTTTGATTCGAAAAAGTTCGTAAAAAATTCGATTCGAAATTGAGTTCGTTCGAAATTATTTCAAACCAAACTTAGTTCGAAATTAATTCAAACCAAACTCAAACTGGACCTAGTTCGTTCGAAATAGATTCGCAAACCAAATTTAGTTCGAAATTAACTCACACGTGAACCGTTAATTTCTGCTAATAACTTATGTTCACTGATGAAAATATAAGCCGTCCAGTTCATAATTGCTTTGAATTCTGACTTCTGAAACAGAAAGCCCGGTCCAATTACAAGCTCAAATAAAAAAATTCAACAACAAAGCCCAAAATAGAAAAATTAAACAAAACCAGCCTTAGCCCATAATCGTTAGTTGTGAACTTTTGACTTAGCCCAAAGTCCAAACCCTAGAGTTTTCCTTTGTTGGCTACTTGGCTGCAATACCAAACCGGGACAGGCCGTGAGGCGAGGCGAGGAGACCCTTATTGATCTCTGCTTTGTTGGTTGATTATTGGGACCGGCCGTGAGGCGAGGCGACCCTTGATACCGGCCGTTTCTTTGCCCATCTTGCAATTTGCTCCTCTCTCGGGTAATTAAAAAACACACCTTTTTTATTGTTGCTTGTTTTATAGATCAAATAGATGACACACGCCAGTAAACCTATAGATCAAATAGATGACCATTTTTATTGTTATGATTTCCTCCTCTCTTTGCCTTAAAGATGGCACACGCCAGTTTAATTTTGTTTTTTTCTTTTTAATCCGATCTCTTGTCATACCAGAAATTTTCCATACAATAGTCTAAACCAGAAATAAAAAAAATAAAAAAAAATCAGCAAAACCAGCAACAGAGATCTGTCATTTACCAGCATCAGAAAATCAAGAAAATAAAAAACAGCAAAGCTGATTTGGCACTATGGACCAGTCATAAGTCATAACTCGTAAGTCGTAAGTGCTGTAATTTCGCACTATAGAGTAGTCATAAGTCATAACTCGTAAGTTGTAACAAAGTTCGTAAACGTTCGAAATTGAGTTCGTAAAAAATTCGGTTCGAAATTGAGTTTGTTCAAAATTAATTCAAACCAAACTCAAACTGGAGGTAAGTTCGATTCGGTTCGGTCCGTTTGCAGCCCTAGTGCTCTCCCAGTTCCCATAAATGGCAATTAATAAATGTCAGGGCTGTTTGTTGAAATCAGAATATTAAAAAAAAATGGGATTTTTTTCCGAAAAGTTTAGACAGTAAACCGTATAAAGTCAAAATTAAAGTTATCTGTAATTGATCTATGTTGTCACTTATTTACATTTTCCACCTCTAATTTTTTATGTTGTGTTGACAGGGGTGAAAACGGAGCGAATACAGAGCGGATAGTGATAAAACCATATTCATATCTCTTTTTAATTTTCCGGATACGGATACGGATCAGATCGGATATTTATTAAAATAATATTAAAAAATACCAAAGTTCATAATATTTATCTAATTTTAATAGTGAATAACAATATTTTTCATAATATATATTAAAATATATGATATATATATCTACTATTCGGATACGACCGGATAATTGAAACGTAAAACCATATCAGTATCCATATCCACACGGATATTCGGATATCGAATATCCACATCTAATTTTTCGAATACGGATCGAATATGGATCGGATATTATTTATACCGTTTTCACCCCTATGTGTTGTAAATAATTATATAAGAGTGAGGCTATGGTGCTATGCATAGCACCAATGGCTAGTGTACTACGGCTCAATATGGTACCTTTTAAAATCCTAACGGTCGATCCGACCGTTCAATGTGATATCCATATGAATATGTACTTGCAAACTAAATTTTATATTTTTTCGAATTTTTTTACTATTTTTTCAGATAGGTAGAATTTTGATGGTCCAGAATTTTCAAAAAACACTGATTTTTCTACCTATCCGAAAAAATAGTAAAAAAATTCGAAAAAATATAAAATTTAGTTTGCAAGTACATATTCATATGGTTATCACATTGAACGGTCGGATCGACCGTTAGGATTTTAAAAAGTACCATATTGAGCCGTAGTACACTAGCCATCCGTGCTATGCATAGCACCATAGCCTCACTCATTATATAATGTTATGATTTTAATTCTAAAAAATTTTAGTTGTAATTTTTTTTTGTCTGCGCATTAGTATGCCATCTACATTTAAATTTTTTTCCCTGCAAAAATGAATTTATTTTCTGTCCATCCAACCAATCCTAAGAATCCGTACGGTTAAACCATAACATCTATAGTTTTTAGAATTTAAATTAGTTTGTAATTAAAAAGCTGGCTTATTTGATAGTCCGACAAAAAAGTGGAACAAATTGCTTGCTTTGAAAATATATTGTACTTATCAAATTGTCATCTTCAATGCAACAATATATTTTCTAATCAACACAAACATAAAATACATCAATATTTATCCAAAAATACAAATTCAATTGATTGTCAGAAAGGAGAAATAGAAAGTCAAATATATATCTAAAAATGGTGCTTCTACCTGGGGGTGTTTATTGGGTTCAGTTCGGTTTAATTGGTTTTAAAACGAGCCGGAAATTAAATGATTTAGTTTTTTCGGTTAAATGGATCGGTCTGGTTAATTTTTAAAACTAGTTTAATTGTTAGTTAAATTCGGCTAGATTTAGAAATTTTAAAATTGATTAGATCTGTCTGACAAAATTTTTTAAACAATACTATACTTAGTCTCGAGATTTGCGAGAGTTTTTTTCTGATTTGTTTTTTCAAGGAGTGCGGAGCATGCATTAATTTAGTTTACCAAGGAAAAAAAAACGGATTTAAAGTTCCTAGACAATTAGACATGCAACAGGTACCAATTATGAATGCTATGTAACCAAGGTTCTAAATAACGTTTATAGCGTCGTAGCGGGAAGGCTAAAAAAAAAAGCTATAGCGAATAGCGTCGCTATAGCGGAAGCTATTTCAAATAGCATTTTTTTTTTACATTTCGTATATTCAATATTTGTACTAAATACTAACATTATCTAAAGTCTCATAGAACAATAAATAACACCAAAGTAATTAAGAAATTATAATATTCATATTGAACCCGTACAAAGTCCAAATTGCGGTTCAAAATATCCATAGTAATATCATAAACTATCGATTTTTCCTATTAAAAATATCTTAAGCATCATGATTCATGACATAATCTATTTTTTTTTTCTATTCAAATTTTAATTTCGGTTTGGACTTTTTTTCTATTCAAATTTCAATTTTTATTCCCAATTTCAAATTGATTTATCTGTAGCAAGTAGCAACAAATTCAATTTCGGTTTGAGATTTTTTTTATCTTTATTTAAAACCCATATAAATTGCTTAAAAAAAAAAAACTCATATTGCATAGCGCAAATAGCGGACCGCTATAGCGGCCGTAGCGCAAATAACGCATTTTGATGTCATAGCGTAGCGTTTGGAGTCTAAAAACGCTATAGTGCGCTATTTAGAACACTGCCTGTAACCATAAGAATAATAAGGAAAAACTATACCAACTTATATCACAAAAATGGGCTTAATAACTATACCAATTATGATCCCACTTTAGATAAACAATTTTTTTTAGATATATATATCACAGAGTAATTATAAGCTACCCAATATATATATATATAAAAAAAAAAACACTTTCCAGAGTAATTATTGGGCCAGGAAATGCAATGAAATATAACTATATGTCGCTGACAACATTTGTTTGGCACAAAAAAAATTATATACACATGTTATCCTCAAAATTCAATTTATATACATACATATAACATTTGTTTAAGAGAGAAGATGAAGAAACATCAACTAAGTGTGGGCCGCATTACATCTTAATGCGGCATGTATTAAAGCACCTCTTCAGATTGGGCAATTACAAACTGATTACAGATTAGATTTCTTGAACTCCACTCATCAATAGACGTCCCCTAGATCCTCCAGAAGGTCATAAAAAGGTAGAGAACATACGAGAACATATCTCCCCACTTCTCTATTCAAATTTAGTGAAATCTAGGATTAGATTAGGATCATATATAGAGTGCCATTGGAAGTACTAGAGAGGTATTATCAGAAATTGTTGTATTCTTCTTATCTTTCATTGTTGTGATCATGTCTTTTAGAGGTTGATTTACATATTCTTAGAATTTGACACTAAACTTTGTTACTCATGGAATTTTAATATAAGTTTATTTGATATCTAAAATTGATTTTGTAAGCTTTGATTTCCTCTTGCATTTTATGTTCATCTTTACTCAATGTATGTGTCAGATCTAGTCTGCTATGGTGATAGGCACACCTAGAAGAATGACAGCTTTCGATAAACAAGTTAGGATAAAGAGAATAAAGATGTTAGATTAATGATGTAAACCTTAGCCGGATATGTCATTAGTTGGAACTGATCTATTAGGCATTTCTGGCTGGTAACACGGAATAGGATGTATCAAACCAAATTGTCGGTACATCCCAAGGTGTATTGAAAATTGTATGGTGCACAAATATATACCATTATTATTCTACTAGGAAATGGACTTTCAGGAAGAGATGGGAGAATAGAGGAGTAGAGAAAAGATATATCTTCTCCCTTGCAGCGAAAACATCAAATTGAAAAAAAAATAGCATTTTTTGTTGGTAAATTGAAGTGCCCAAACAAATCAACGGTTTATATATACATGTAGTGTTTTGCAAATACCCCCACGGGTCAGACCCGTGCCCGCCCGCCCGGGACCCGTGCCCGCCCTGCCCGTGCCCGTGCACGGGTTTTGCACGGGTTCACGGGTTAAACGGGTACGGGTTGAGAAGGGAAGGGTGCGGTTTTTTAAAAAATTTACCCGTGATACCCGTCCCGTTTCAAACCCGTACCCGCCCGTACCGACCTGTGTACCCGTATTACCCGTACCCGCAAACCCGTACCCATCTACCCGTAGACCCGTGCCCGCCTACCCGTGTACTTTTTTTTTTGAAATTCAAATTTTTTCCCCCCAAAACAAACAAAAACAGAAAAAAAAACAAAAACAAAAACAGAAAAAAAAAACAAAAACAGAAAAAAAAAAAAAAAAAAAACAGAAACAGAAACAGAAAAAAAAAAAAAGAAAAAAAAAACAGAAAAAAAGAAAAAAAAAAAAAAACAGCAGCCCAAAAAAAAAAAAAAATACCCGCCCGGACCTAAACCCGCCTACCCGTGACCCGTGTTGCCCGTGACCCGTGTTGCCCGGGGGGTTTGAGAGAGGCCGGGTAGGGTTTTTCAAAAAAATACCCGTGCTAACCCGTCCCGTGTCGCCCGTGACCCGCGTTACCCGCGACCCGCGTTGCCCGTGACCCGCCCCGGGTTTTGCCCGTGCCCGCCCGCCCGTACCCGTTTGCAAAACACTATATACATGTGCATTGAAGTGCCAAGATTTGATTCCTACGAGATATTATTCTATCCGCACATGTGCATTGAAGTGCCAAGATTTGATTCCTACGAGATATTATATTTAAAAAAAAAAGATTAGATTATTATTTTTAAAACTAGTAAATACCGAAAAAAATTACCATACACCTTTGAAAAATTGGCCGGTAGCTTAATAGGATGTATCAATCCAAATTGTTGGTACACCCTAGGGTGTATTGAAAATTGTATGGTGCAACTTGGTAGCCTCTACCAAGAGTTTCAAAGAAAATTGTATGGTGCATAATATTAGTTTACCATTATTATTCTCTTAAAACACAATACGACATGGATCCGGATTTTCTGGAAGAGAGATGGGAGAATAGTGGAGTAGAAAAATTAGTCTCAAAGAAAATAAACAATCAGAGTCGCACACGGTGAAAAGCATATTCCTGAAATATTAATTATATATTCATCATAAAAACAAAACAATATAAAATGTTATATCAATTAATTATGTTGTAACAATAATTTAAAAGATATACAAATATTTTACAAATCAATTAATCATAATATAATAAATAAATACAATTATATGCTAAGATTTAAAAAAATATCATATATGGAAAAAATGGACCAGTGCTACATATTCATATTTTTGTTTTCAAAATTCAAATAATTCATTCGAACTGCTCAATATATTATTAATATGGACCTATACTTGGAGACCAAATTTTATATTTTCTTTAGAAACTTTTTATTACCTTTTTAGATGGCTATAAAATCACAAGATCTAAGGATTGTTCAACACTTTCTTATTTAAAAAGTTCCAAAAAATGTAAATTTTGTATTTCACAAACATTTTCTTATGGTGATCATGATGAGCGGTTCAGATCAGCTATGTGGACTTTAAAAATGAAATTATGGATCTATAGTACAGACTATCTGCTCATTGCAAAGTACCATAGCCTCACTCACAAATTAATTTACTATAATCCGTACACATGAGTTTACACGAGAATGGTTATAGGAATGTGCTGGGATGAATATTCAGTTGTATAATGAGAATAATTGTACTAAATCCGGATTTGAGAAGGGTTTTGGTGGAAAACTAACATCCTTTTCGAAAGATATAGTATCAGTAGTTTTTTAAATAATATTTATAAATAATTTTCTTATAAATATATAAGCAAAAAAAGAAACATTTTAATAACTTCTTTAAATAGATGGAAAATTATTTATTTTTATAATTTCATTGCAAATCTACATTTTTATAGATAAACATACCTCACAAAGAAAAGATTTGAATGAAGACAAAATATTATACGTGGATAATAAAATTAATAGAGAAAGTACATAATGGAAGAGGCCAAGAGCCGTGATTTTTATTTATATCCAAAGTTAATTAGAAATTAATAAAAATGTCCAGACCTATTAGAATTTTTAAAAATGTCAATACCGGTTATTTTTTGGCCGGTTTTCATTTTTTTCGGTACCGGCCAGATCCTTGACAAGTAGGAGATAATTAGACTCTATAGACTATTATATTTCTAAACTTGACAAGTAGGAGATAATTAAATAACTTACACATGAGCCACTCATATAAGAAAGAAGGGCAGTGAGAGCTTACTTAATAAAAGAGAGAGGAAGAGAGACAGCGAGAAAGAGAGATGGAATACTGTGTGACAGGAGGAACAGGTTTCATAGCTTCTCACATCATTATTTGACTTTGCTCCTTCTGAAATTTTTTTTCTCTCTCTAGACGTTTGATTTGTAATTCGGATTAAATTTAGGGTTAAAATTGAAATAAATTTGTTAAATTTTGATTGGTAATTAGAATTATAAGTTAGAGCATCAGAAATTACAAGTTAAAGCATTATTTTTATCGAGTACATAATTGATTAATGGATTTAAACCTGATTCGATATTTTTTTGCTCTCCTGACGAAAATCTTGAATCCGCCCCTGATTGCTTAGTATTGACCGAACGTAGCTGCAAAATAATAAATCAAACTATATAGACTTCGGATGCACAATCAAATTAATATTAGATTTCCAAGTTCCTATTATTGTATTGGGACACATTTCAAAACCTTTGCAGAGCATCTTGTACAATAAAAATTAAATTCCTCGTAGATGGCAATAGAATACAGTACGCCGAGTCTATTTCACAAACTCACAATTCAAGAAACCCTAGCATTGAGGGGTCCGACTCTGCTGCTTTTCTAGCAGAAAAGGATGACCCTCCTCTTCCAAATCCAACGATTCAAAATTTTCATTCACGTATCTCGATAAAAAACTTGTTTCATACACAAATCTCAACAAATTTTGAATTGTTGAATTTAGAAGAGGAGGGTCCTGCTTTTCTTCTAGAAAAGCAGCGGAGTCCGTTCCAGCATTGAGCATCTTGCGAGGAAATTGCATATTCTTTCTCCAAATTCAAGAACAAGTGAGGGAGTGCCTCTGACACCTAATTAAAAGATTTTGAACAGCGTTTTAGAAATACTTCATCACATTATCTCCACACCAAATTTCAACACTCAAGATATGCGGTTATCATATTATAATTTTATAAGCAACTATAAACAAACTGAGAGACGCACGATGTACAGTGGCACAAACCCTTGTCTCACTACGGACAGATGCAGGTTCAATTTTCGAGAATATCATATAAAAGATGTTCGATTGTACCGCAGCCATTTAATATATAAAAATAAAATACATTTAATTAGACTCTATAGACTATTATATTTCTAAACTTGACTAAGTAGGAGATAATTAAATAACTTACACATGAGCCGTGATTTTTATTAATATCCAAAGTTAATTAGAAATGAATAAAAATGCCCAAATTCACTGGGAATTAACAAAAATGTCCATACCGGCCAGAAAATGACTGGTTCCTATTTAAATAGGGTACCAGTCAGAAAATGGCCGGTACTAAATAATTTTTTTTTTAGAGACAAATAGCTAAAATGCTGAAATATAACACTAAAAAATCAAATTTTTTTAAAATATTTGTTAGATTATTTTGTTTGATATATAATTAGCATATTTATACTAAAATACGCTAAATTACTTGAAATTATATTAAATTACACTGAATTACACTAAATTACAATAATTATGTAAAATTATGCTAAAATACGGTAAATTACGCTAAATTACATATGAATAGGGCCGATTTTGTGCCATCTTTCATAAATCATAAAAAATAGTAAAAAAAATTCTAAAAATAATAAAAATTGGTATTCTACAAGTTTATTATATAACTAATTTACTGAGCTACGTAAATTGAGCAATAGAAATGAAAATCTTAATCGAAAACTTCAACTGAAAGTTTGAGGCTCTTCCCTTTGTTTTTTGGCGATTCTGAATTTTGAAATCCAGCATTGCGGCACTAACACAGGCGTATTTTTTCAAACTTTCCAAAAAGTGGTCATTTGCTGAAATTGAACACTCGAACGCCGTTTTATGGCCGTTTGAAGTTTTGTCGTCGTTTTTCGCCTTCTCAGTGATGATATCCTCCCTATTCATACGTAATTTAACGTAATTTATCGTATTTTAGCATAATTTAATATAATTATTGTAATTTAGCATAATTTAGTGTAATTCAGCGTAATTTAACATAATTTCAAGTAATTTAGCGTATTTTAGTATAAATATGCTAATTATATATCAAAAAAAGTAATCTAGCAAATATTTAAAAAAATTCTATTTTTTAGTGTTATATTTCAGCATTTTAGCTATTTGTCTCTAAAAAAAAAAAAGGAAGGTACTGGTCATTTTCTGGCTGGTATCGAGAAAAATGAAAACCGGCCAGAAAATGGCCGGTATGGATATTTTTTAAAATTCCAATCGGGTCTGGGCATTTTTATTAATTTCTAATTAACTTTGGATATAAATAAAAATCACGGGGCCAAGAGGGTGTTAGCCAGCGCCATCAATTGGGAAATATTTTTGGAAAAAAAGGACTTCTTTATTTCATAAAACGGATTTGGTGGTCAAAATTTCACATACACTGGAATATTGCAATGCTAAACTAATAATGCATTACCGGGATCTTAATTAATTAATAAAAAAATGTTCCTGAAATTTTATATATTCATCATAAACACAAAACAATATAAAATGTTATATAAATTAATTATGTTGTAAATAATAATTTAAATGATATATAAATATTTTACAAATCGATTAATCATATTGATAATAAATAAATACAATTATTTGCTAAGATTTGAAAAAAATATCATCTATGGAAAATGGACCAGTGCTACAGATCCATATTTTTGTTTTCAAAATTCAAATAATTGATTCGAACTGCTTAATATAATATTCATATGAACATATACTTCGATACCATATTTAATATTTTTTTAGAAACTTTTTATTACTCTTTTAGATGGTTATAAAATCACGTGATCTAAGGATTATACAACATTTTCTTATTAAAAAAGCTCCAAAAAATATAAATTTTGTATTTCACGAACATTTTATTATAGTGATCATGATAAGCAGTTCGAATTGACTGTTTAAACTTTAAAAATGAAAATATATGAATCCTAGTAGAGACTATCTCCACATTGCAAAGTACCATAGCCACACTCATATAATTTTATATTTATCAATTGTCTTATATTGACCTGTATGATTGTCACACGATAATACGTGATGAAATTTTGGCAACTCACAAATTAATTTACAATAATCCGTACACATGGATTTGCACGAGAACATTTATGGGAATGTGGTGGCAATGAATATTCAATTGTATTATGAGAATAATTGTACAAAATCCTGATTTGAGACAGGTTTTTGTGAAAAACTAATATACTTTTTGAAAGATGAGGAGGGATTCAATTACATTCTTTTTTTTTGACACACTTGACATTGTTTTTTTTGTAGGCTAATTTTGTGATTTCAAAATCTAAACAGTCGATCCGAACCGTTCAACATGATCACCATATTAAAATGTACTTGGAGATCAAATTTTACATTTTTTTGAATTTTTTTACTATTTATTAAGATGGTTACAAAATCGTTATTTTTCAATGGTCTGAAAAAAACGATTTTGTAACCATCTTAATAAATAGTAAAAAAATTCAAAAAAATGTAAAATTTGATCTCCAAGCACATTTTAATATGGTGATCATGTTGAACGGTTCGGATCGACTGTTTGGACTTTGAAAATGGTAGGTGTCAAAGTGTGTCAAAAAAAAGGGTGTAATCCGATCCCTCCTCTTGAAAGATATAGTATCAATACTAGTTTTTTAATTAATATTTATTAGTAATTTTCTTATAAATATATAAGGAAAAAAAGATACAATTTTATAATTTATTTATATAGATGGAAAGAAGATTTATTTTTATAATTTCATTGCGCATCTACATTTTTATAAATAAACATATATATATACCTCGGAATGAAAAGATCTCAATGAAGACAAAATATTTTACATGAATAATAAATTAGAGAAACTACATACTGGAAGAGGGTGTGAGCCAGCGCCCCGAGATTTTTATTTTTACCCAAAAAAATATATATTTTAATATAATTAACCAAGTTTTTGAAAAAAATAAATTTATACTCAAACCGTAAATAAAATTTACGGTTTGAAAACGGGTTTAAACCCGCCCCGACTTCTCTCCCTCTCTGTCTCTCCGCCATACCATAAAAAAAGAGAAAACCCCTCCCCCCCCGCCTCCGCCCCTCCGCGCCTCCGCCCCTCCGCCCGAAGACCGGCGCCGCCACCCTCTCCCGCTGCCACCCCCTCTCCCCGCCGCCACTCCCTCTCCCCTCCGCTGCCACCCCTTCCTCCTTCACCGGCAGCCTTCACCGCCTCGCCTCCCTTCTCGCTCATGGTCCTTGCTGCCTCCGTCGCCTCCTCGATTTGAAATTTCGTGTAAGTTTTTGTATTTTGATTAAAATTTGATTAGGATAGGATTAGAGTCAAGGATTAGGGTTTATGGCACAAATTATTGTTGCGAAAGGCATCGTTGATATTGTTAGTTTGCGATAATTGGACTTGAATGTTTGAATCGTATCGGGTTGTTAATTTTCCCGAGCGATTGATCGATCTTATTAAATATTTATTGTATTTTGATTAAAATTTGATTAGGGTAGGATTAGAGTCAAGGGTTAGGGTTATTGGCACAAATTATTGTTGCGAAAGGCCTCGTTGATATTGTTAGTTTGAGATAATTGGACTTGAATTTTTAAATCGTATCGGGTTGTTGATTTTCCCGAGCGATTGATCGATCGTATTAAATATTTATTGTAGGTAAGTATTTAAATATTCTTTCTTTATGTATTTTTTTTTTCATGTAATGTACTCATTTTTTTCAAAAGAACACACACAATTTAGTGTAAATAATTTAATTCACCCAAAATTAAACAGTTAACAAAACAAATGATAATTAAAAGTTTTAATCACAGACTAAATTGAATTTTACTCCAATAAGTTTTGCAATTTTTTATCTAATTAAAAAGTTTGAATTAATTAACAATTACCAAAAAATAGTTTTCCAAAAGAAGTTACTGTGAATCGAAAAATTTCATTGTTTGTAAATTCATAAAGAATGTGTAAATAGATGTTCTAGATTTTAACATTTCTATGCTTGGTAAAATAATTTAAATGTTTGAGATTTTAACCAAATTTTAATTTACCTATATTATGTATTGTACACATTCTTTGAATAGTTTCATTGTTCCTTATTACAAATTTTTAATTATCTTCTGAACCGTGAAACAAAATCTGGAGTCTCAAAATCTTGTACTCTTCTAGAAAACAACAATATTAGTATCTATTTGGAAAATAAAAAACTAAAAAATTGTAAAATTTGGTTTTCAACCAGATTATAACATAGAAATCATGTTGAACTGTTTGGATAAACAGTTCGGACTTTGAAAACAAAGATGAGGATGTCAGACGTGATTAACACAAAACCAACATAGCATTTTAATCACACTCATAAAAATTCATGGAAATAAATATGGAAGAGTTGCATTGTTTTAAATTTATTGCACATGTCATATATTAATTTTTAAGAATGACAAAAAAATTGTGAATATAATATTTTTTTTGAATAAATAGGCGAGAAAATAAAAATACGTTAATTTCTTATTATTTTTTTTCAAAAAAAAGAACGGATAATTAATTATCTAATTTAACATAACTATTAAAGGATTCTGTCTTTATCTTTCATTTTTGTTAATGTCGGTTCCTTTTCAATTGCTTAGGACGGGAGATGAGTATTGATTTTGTCGGATCTTTAAGGTTGATATTTAAATGAAGCTATTTATTTCTACAGTTTTTTATGTTGTTAGAAATTAGTATATAACAGTATAACTTAAATGTGTTGAACTAAAATTTTTTTTACTGTCCAATTTTTTAGATTAATATTTTGAAAAAATAAATTTAGCTCTTTGATAATAAAATTATAGTATGACATAAACAGTAAGAATCACGCAAAAAAAAATATACTTGAGAAATGATTATAGAAAGTATAGATGCTGATATGCATAAATTATTCTTAGAAAAATCATTCTAATAATTATACTATGAGGAGGGATCCGATTACACCTTTTTTGGTGACACACTTTGACACCTACCATTTTCAAAGTCCAAATAGTCGATTCAAACCGTTCAACATGATGGATATATTAAAATGTGCTTGGAGATCAAATTTTACATTTTTTTGATTTTTTTTGCTATTTATTAAGATGGTTACAAAAATCGTTGTTTTCAGACCATTGAAAAACAGCGATTTTGTAACCATCTTAATAAATAGTAAAAAATTCAAAAAAAATGTAAAATTTGATCTCCAAGCACATTTTAATATGGTGATCATGTTGAACGGTTCGGATTGACTGTTTGGATTTTGAAATCGCAAAATTGATCTATATAAAAAACGGTGTCATGATGTGTCACCAAAAAAGGTGTAATTGGATCCCTCCTCTTATACTATTAACTATTAACGTAGGATGACTAGGGGACGGCATAGGAGACCACCCGCAGCCGACCCGGTTGATGAGCCCATTCCCGCAGACAGCAAGGACCATTTCAGTCCTTTATTATGGATGCCTCACGATGAGCACCGAGTCTCAGAAGCATCTAGAGAGGTACTTGAATTCTTTTTCTTTAAGTTTAAATTTTGTTGAGTTTTCGTATTTTTAGATTTTCATGTTGTTTACTTTTTCCAACGCAGAGTGAGGCAATTATAACTGCCAGGAGCCGGCATTATGACTTCCAGTACTACTCGCAGATGGAGCCATATTTGCAAAATTCGGGGGTGCAACATTTGGTCGAAATTCTAGAGTCGGAGAGTAAGGCCATTAACGCGTCCCTCATTTCAGGACTAGTGGAGCGATGGCGCCCCGAGACGCACACGTTCCACTTACCTTTTGGAGAGATGACAGTGACTCTCCAGGACGTTAGTGCTCTATGGGGTCTGCCTAGCCAGGGCGTGCATGTTGGTGGCATATCTGACCCCACAGATCCATATGACATCACAATTAATTACATGCTCGCGGAGTTGTTAGGAGCGGAGCCAGATATACGTGGCAATGGGGGGGCCTCCAAGTACTGTCTGGACAAGAAGAAGCTGCGAGCTATGTTTGCGAGAGGTCTGGGTATGGATTCCACTCAGCTCGAGATTGAGAGGTACTCATACAAACTATTCATATTACATTTATTTGGTACTCTGTTTCATGGGGAAAAATGAGTTGCTCTGTAATTTCGATATTACAGATACACACGGGGATTCGTGATGGACCTATTTGGTTCTGTCATGTTTGCTGATTCAACTGGTGATACCATCCCGATGATGTATCTAGAGCTGCTGCGAGACCTTCAGCCGTCGAGCTGCATGTACAACTTGGGTGGGGCTGTCCTAGCACATCTTTACTCCAACTTGTGTCACGGTTGCAAGGTGAGTATGTTATTTCTCGAGATTTTTGTATATAAGAAAATAAATAAATAAAATATTAAAAATAAGAAACTGTTGACCAGAATTTCAAAAATAAGAAGGCCGCCACTCGGGATGGCGTCCCTGAGGGACGCCATCTCAGACTACATCCCGCAAAAAAAAAAAAAAAAAAAAAAAACGGGACGCCATCCCAGACAACGTCCCGCGTAAAAAAAAAAAAAAAAATCAAATATTTTTTTTTCTGCTGTGCTCAGTCAGAAATCCAATAATTTTGATCAGATTCAAAATTCATTTTAGAGAAACTGGCTACATGGATTTTTGTGTTCTTTATATAAAAATAAAGGTATGAAAGTCTAGTTTCCAGATAATATAATTTCTCTATACAAAATTATTACAGATTGGTATAATTTTAGCGATTAATTGATAGAGGTCAGAATTCAGAAAAGCTGAAATTCCAGTGAGCAGTCCTATAATTTTGATCAGATTCAAAATTCATTTTAGAGAAAAGGGCTAGATGGAATTTTGTGTTGTTTATATCAAAATAAAGGTATGAAAGTCTAGTTTCCAGATATTATAATTTCTCTATACAAAAATATTACAGATTAGTACAGTTTTAGCGATTAATTGACAGAGGTCAGAATTATTGGACTGCTCACTGAAATTTCAGCTTTTCTGAATTCTGACATCTGTCAATTAATTGCTAAAACTGTACCAATCTGTAATATTTTTGTATAGAGAAATTATATTATCTGGAAACTAAACTTTCATACCTTTATTTTTATATAAAGAACACAAAATTCCATGTAGCCCTTTTCTCTAAAATGAATTTTGAATCTGATCAAAATTATTGGATTTCTGACTGAGCACAGCAGAAATTTTTTTTTTTTTTTTTTAATTTTTATTTTTACGCGGGATGTTGTCTGGGATGGCGTCCCATTTTTTTTTTGTTTTTTTTTTGTTTTTCGCGGGACGTAGTCTAGGATGGCGTCCCTGAGGGACGCCATCCCGCGTGGCGGCCTTCTTATTTTTGAAATTCTGGTGAACAGTTTCTTATTTTTAATATTTTATTTATTTATTTTCTTATATACAAAATTCTCGGGAAATAACATACTCACCTTGCAACCGTGACACAAATATTAGACATGTCGAGTCAAAATCTTCGAACATCTCTTTCAGCCTTCTCGGCTTCCTCTTCCTAGCTCCTAGTTTGAACCTAGTTCCGTACCATTTGTCCTTCCCACACGCCTGGACTAGATTGTCAGCAACATGCTGGATATACGAATCACATTAATCCTAAGCCATTGCAAGAAAAAATCCCAATTCTCTTCATTCTCTTTATGCATAATTGCAAATGCTAGAGACAGCAATTGGTTTTCGGCATCATAGCCACAAGCCATCAAAAGCCTGCCCTCATACCGCCCAGAAAGGAAGGCTGCATCTATACTGATCACTGGTCTCAAGTAATCAAATGCGGTGATGCATGGTCCGTAAGCCCATGACACGGCCCTGAATTCCTCAACACCTTGCTTTACCAGTCCTGTATTTTTATCGATGCTCGGACTTGTCAGAAATTGGTATTTCGAGCCGGGATTCGTGTAACATATCCCGATAAGCAATAGTTTCATAAAATTGTATGACTCTTCCCAACTCCCAAATTGACGGGCTACTGCAATCTCACGACCTCTCCAAAGTTTGTTGTACTTCGGGGTTATACTGCCAAACCTAATCCTCACACAGTGTGCCACACTCCGGATGCTCATAGTGGGGTCTTCCTTAATGCTGCTATCGATGATATCTGCGATGATTGATGCCGTGAGTTGTGCATGGTCGGTCCTGGTGTACTCAGACGTGCATGTGTGAGGCGTGTCTTGCTCAGTTATCATCCATGTATCTCCAGCATTTGTTGCTCTTGCCTTCAGTTTGAAACGACAACCCGGAGTGCTGCATCTAATTTCCAGCCGGGATGTGTCACTTCTCTTCGTGTATATCTCCTTGTTCTTGTCAACATGGTACTCTCTGATCTTTTTCGTCAGTTGATTTTTACTTACGAAGTATTGTCCTTTTGCGAGCTCACTCTTGTATTCAACCCGATGACCATAGTAAGAAACATCTGCTTCTCGAAAAGCAGATGTGTCATTGAAGTTTACAAACGGGTGAGTCTCAGAACGGCCACTTAACGGCATATTCTCCCTATTTTGCCTCACAGTGGGCTGTGTGTATTCTTCTTCATCTTCTTCATCTCCTTCATCATTAATGTCCCAGTCTCCTTCCCCCCATTCATCACCAGTTTGTTGATTCTCCTCCTGTACCTCGTTCATAAATTCAAATTCTGACTCGTTTGGATCTTCCTGTACTGGTGGCGGTCTGGGGTGAGGATTTGGTTCAGGCCCAGGTAAGGATGAAGGACCTTCATACACGGATATAGGTGGGATAAAAGGTGGAGATTGTACTCGTGGTGGGACAAAAGGTGGAGATTGGGGTGAATTACTGTATATTTCTGGTTCCGGGTCTAGTACAGGCATTGTGATAATAGGAGTGTATGGTTCATTATTTGCTTGATCCATTTCTGCAAACCGAATTTTGGCCTGAACTTCCGGCCCTTGACTCTCCGCGAATTCTGCATGCAAAAACTTCCAATAATGATTCGCCAGACCTCAAAACCTGCGCGATTAGGCCTCTCAATGCCCCGTCATCTCCTAATGCAATTCTGACATACTTTCCTGCGTGGACTACTTGGGCCATTATTTCTAATTCCCAGCGATTTCTATTGTAGCCGCTCGCTCCATAAATAAGCGATTGCAACTGCTCGAATGATAAATTTTCATCAACCCAATACGTATTTACTGGAGGTTTGGAGTAACGTGCCCCATTCTCGTCAAAAATGAATTTCCCTCCAAAATGTATTGAAATTCCAATAGGCATGGCCAATAAACTACATTTGTAAAATGGTAAATATTTTGTCAGTTTACTGATTTCAATCGTGAACAGTTGTAAATAGTCATATATGAACTTGAACAGTAGATACGTACATGATCAGCAAATACGTATATGAATGGTACATGAACAGTAGATACGTAAATGAACAGTACATTCATATATGAACAGTAATGAACAGTAAATACGTATATGAACATTAATGAACAGTACGTATATGAACAGTAATGTACAATAAATACATTAATGAACAGTAAATACGTATGTGAACAGTAATGAACAGTAAATACGTATGTGAACAGTAATGAACAGTAAATACGTATGTGAACAGTAATGTACAGTACATACGTATATGAACAGTAAATACGTATGTGAACAGTAATGTGCAGTAAATACAGTAATGTACAGTACATACGTATGTGAACAGTAATGAACAGTACATACGTATATGAACAGTAAATACGTATATGAATAATAATGAACGTATGTAAAAAGTTACAAAAAAAAATACCTGATTCAGCAGACTTCTCCTTCTTCCTCCTCTTCCTTCTCCTTCTTCTTCTTTCTCTGTTCCTCTCTTTCTTCTTCTTTCTCTCTTCCTCTCTTTCTCTCTTTTCTCTCTTCCTCTCTTTCTCTCTTTCTAGCTTCTGATGCTAACTCCCTTTTATAGCCAAAAAAATGATTTAAAAAAAAAAAAATTCAAACCGTAAATAATATTTACGGTTTGAAAAAGAATTCAAAAAAAAAAAAAATTCAAACCGTAAATTTTATTTACGGTTTGGGTATAAATTTAAATTTTTCAAAAACTTGGATAATTATATTAAAATATATATTTTTTTGGGTAAAATAAAATCTCGGGCCAGCGCCATCATTTGGGAAAAAATTTCCAAGTCAGTTCTTATTAAAGAATGTGAAGAAAGGAGGGAAATAGAACCCGTGCCCACGGTAAAAATTTAATTTATTATGAATAAATTAAATTTTATTTAGAGACTACTGTTGCCTATAAAATGAATGAATTGTTTGTTCTTTTACAAAACACCCAAGCACTTTAATTGGTACAGGTAACGCTGTAATTACGTTGAACTTTTTACCGACTGTTCGGTTTAACCAACCGATGACGTTTATGGCCCCCCTCCTTTGCCATCGGTTAACTTTTAAGAACAATCAGTATTGAGTGACTCTTCAACATCGATTTGGCTTAACGGACGATGGTATTGAGGGGGTGACTTTTATCATCTGTGTGTTACATGATTCGTTGGTGCTACTACAAAGCAATAACAACTCGTTACTATATTGGACCAAAGGTACATATTGTCACACCCCAAATCTCTAGGTGCGACGATTCTTACCACGTCTATCTTACAATTCAATATACGTAACTTAAGGCATGGATCTTTTTATGCATTGCCAATAGCATCCATTATTTTTCCCACATCTCAATTTAATTAAAATAATTATCTGACATTTTATAGTGGATGATGCTAGAGATATATTCTCTGCAACCCTGTCAGATATAATAAACCTGAATCCCCAAACCTTTAGATGGCCTTGCTGTCAATTATAACCCCAAAAGCGTTTCTCTGTCTTCGTCTAACAAACCTGCGAATCCCACAAGGGGAAACGGGTGAGAAATAATAATTTTATTCCTCAGTGCGAATTTGCCACAGTTAGATTATTGGACTTGCAATCAAAATCTATATTCAGAAATGAAACCATACAAAAGTAGTTCAGACAGATGCATATTCATAATAAAGCAAGTGCATATGATCGACAACAATTTACCAAATGAAACACAAGTTACGGAATTTCCAAGATGAATCTCAAACACGCACGTTTTTGGCTTAACTCAGTTTATTACAGCTGGTAGCACCTACGGATGTCCCACCGAGCTGGACCCTTTATCCAACCCACATCTGTAGTGTCACTGACACCTACAGATGGCCCACCAAGCTGGACCCTTTATCTGACACCCATCCGCAGTGCTTTGGCTTAACCATTAACTAAGGTCTGGTTCATAATCAGATAAAATTTCGTATGCAATAAGCTCAGAATCGTCCATTCGCAACACGTCAAACCAAACTGTCATTCCTGTCCCAGACTGGATATGACACCATTTCATCGTCTCCTCACAGTCACCCAAAGTCTCCGTCACGATCAGCCATTGTCCAGCATTGACTGATCTTAATCAATCACTGCCCAGCAGTGATTAATTATACTCATATGCGCACATGGTTTCGAGTCATCGCCCAGCGTTGATTTCGAAACGTTACCGACCATCCTAGATAGTCATAAATTGTTGGGGACTTTCGACCGTAGTTCCAAAACAAACGATATACCATTCAACATGCAAATACAACTATGATATTCATTTCGGACTGAAATGGGGTTATTGTGGCTCGCAACTTAATTACCCAAAAATTTCCAGCTCTTATTGGCATTTTCCAGGCTCCCATTGCGGCCCGCAATGGCTGTGGTTGCGGCCCGCAACAAAGTACTCCATTCTCAGCCAGAGAGTATTTCATTCTGCTACGTTCATTGCGGCCCGCAATGAATTTATTGCGGCCCGCAACAAAGTATTCAGAGAGTCAGTCAGCCTATATTTTAAGCTACGCTGGTGATTGCGGCCCGTAATGGGAGTTGTTGCGGCCCGCAATAAGGCGATTTCAGTACATATCAGTTCTAATTTAATACGGTTATGCATATGATTCAAACAATTCGATTATGCAATCAATCAAGCAGTTCAACATGACAATTGGAAGCAGTTTAATTCATGAATATAAATTATCAAACAAGTCCAAGAATCCCGCACCTGATATCGTAGGGCACTAAATAAGGTCACCATTAATCTGTTCTCCTGAACATTCTATCTCGTCTGTCTTTCTCATAATTACGCCTATATCAGAATAATATATATTCTGATCAATCTTTATAACAATCAAGTATAATAACCCAATTTACGTGTTCTATTATTTTCTTAATCCTTTACTTATCTTTATTTTAATCCAATAATCTCAAATCAAGTCCAACCTAAATAGTTACTCATATCCCCCTTGATTTAATTATTTACGTTCAGGTCCCTGTCAGATCAAGGCTGGTAATCAGTCACAAAGCAACCCCATAAAATCAGCAGCTTCGCTGGGCTACGACTACTGGTACAAGCATCAAGTAATCACAGCCGCAAAATAACAAAATCAGGTACCAGCACCGGTACTGGTAATGTCAGAATAGAAATAAGCAAAAACAGCACAGCACAGCATCACAGCCAGCTCAACAACAAAAAGAACTGGTACCAGTATGGTACCAGTTCCGCCCAGTCACAGCCCAGCAAAAGCAAACCAGCAAGCACACACAAGGCAACAAACCAGCCAAATACACAAGGCACAAGGCCACAGGTCAAAGGCACAGCCACTCAACAGAAGGCACGAAGGCCGACAGAACATAAAAGGCTCCAAGGCCACAAGTCAAGGCACAACCACCACACAAGAAGAAGGCACACGGCCACAGGTCAGAGCAAAAAGGCACAAAGGCCATAGGTCAAGGCAACAGCCACACACAAGAAAAAGGTGCACAGCCACAGATCAGAACAAAAGGCACGAAGGCCACAGGTCAAGGCAACAGCCACAAGCCATAAGGAAAAAATCCAACAAAGAAGGGTCAAGATTACCGGGTGAAGAGCAAAACCGCACGGCCCGAGTCACTCGGTCGGTTCCGGGGAACCTCGTCTCGCCTCCAACCGTAAAAAATCAGCAACACCTCCACACGTCCGAGGCAACAGCAAGTCAGGGCCAGCACCACGCACAGCAGCGAGAGAGAGAAGAGAGAAAAGGGAGAGGGGTTCAGAGAGAAGAGAGGGAGTAGTATGGAAAGCCACGGATCTCAAATCAAAAACCCAAAAATCAATTCTCAATTCCTTTCAAGTCCGATCTATGTGACCAAACGTGTCACGGGTCATGTCCAAGGAAGTTCAAATTTGAATATTAATCTAATCAATGATTTCTTGATAGTTGTTTGCGTATAAAATTTTAATCGTTCATTTCGTTAATAAATATTTACTAACTACATTTTATTAACTCTAATCATTTTTATTTAAATTTTAATTAGTCGTAAACTTTAATTATTAGGCAAATTAATTGTACTTAGAGTCACGGGATATAACACATATTCTCAGAAGCAACGCTGTAAATAATTGGAACCTCAGTTTTAGTAAACCCTAGGTCGATCGATTATCCCTAGCCCTTAATTTGTATCCCCAAAGTACAGTAGCTTACTACGAAAATTGACAGACTAAGAAGCTAGCATTTTCTCTCCCAGCGTCATTTGTATGTTAGATCACTCTTCTCTCATTTATTTTATGTTTATTTTAATCGTTATTTTGAATGGTTTCTTAAATTAGGGAATAATTTAAACTAGGGTTTAGTTATTTAATGTTATTTTTTTGTTTTGTATAGGCGAAATGAGTAGCCAAAATAGTAGTTACTCATCAGATCCTTATTGCAATAGATGTCTTAAGCCGAGTGTTATGATGCTTTCGATGACCCCACAGAATGTAGGGAGGAAATTTTATAGATGTCCACAATGCAATAAATTGATGGACTGGTGCGACAACGCTGCCAACTTAAGTAACGTAAGTTTAAGTTCTCATATGCAACCTAGTAGACAAGTTGCAAGATATCGAAATGAGGCAGAAGTATCTTTGATTCTCAAGAAACAACTAGTAGTATTAATTGTACTTTGTGTGTTGATGCTTGTGGTCTGTTTTTTAATTGTTGTGTTGTTGTTTTATATGAAGTAGCTAGTGGGGTTACTTAATTTCTATGTAGTGAAATGAGTCACAAGCTGTCCAACAACATGCAAAACAAGGATGTTCCGAAAATTAAATCATGTTGAAAACCAAGTTTTCAGCAGTGTAGGTAAGATACGTGATAGTGCATTGTGTTTAATCTCTTACACAAACCCCCTTTGAATTAAGTTGTGGTTTGCGAAAGAGTTTAAAAAACAATGTAAGTCCACTGTCATGTGTCCATTTCTACACTGCCTTAAGTTTGGGTTTCAAACATGATTTAATTTTCAGAACATGCATGTTTTGCTAGTTGTTGGGCATGCAACTTGTGATGAATTTCATTTTCTTTTGATTTTCACTATATTTTATATTTGATACTTTACAAGAACATGCTTTTCTTTGATTAGGTTCCAAAGAAATGGGTCAACGTACTAACTTTCAACTAATAAAACATGTTCTTAATTAAATCATGTTTTGAACCCAAATTTTTGGCGTGTATGAATGACATGTTACAGTGCATTGTTGTCTAATTGCTTACACAAACCCCCTTTGAATAAGATGTGGTTTGCGAAAGAATTTAAACAACAACGTAAGTCCACTGTAACATGTCCATTTCTATACCGCCAAAAACTTGGGACCAAAAACATGATTAAATATTCAGAAAATGCTTTATTAGTTGAAAATTAATTAGTTTGACCTATTTCTTTCGAACCTAACCAAGATAAACATGTTCTTGCAATGTGTCAAACAAAATATAGTGAATTTAGTAAAATCAAAATAAATTGTTTAATATGGTGTGTTGTAATTAATTGTTGTGTTGTAATTGTAAATAAGGAGGTGAATTTCATGGATGTTTATTTGAGTAGATAACTTTGTTTATGTTGTTTGCACAACTTGGTAACTTTTATGTGGATTAATTGCACAATTAGATAATTAAGAAAATGTTGCTTGCATGTACAATTCGATCGGTGTTGTCAAACTCCACGTATTGAATTAGTGAAGGTAAACTTCTATAGAATTGGCAATACAAATTAAGCAATTTCTAAGAAATGTCAATGTAGGGCAAAGTTTGTTGAATTTGTATCCTCTAGATACATCTCAGTCATTCTATTTTTTAAGATTCGTGCGAACTACAACGCACTAATATTAATGCAGATGATGTGCATTTATCCTCATTGAAGATTCGTGCGGACTACATCAAGTTTGCTATCCTATTGGCATTTATCCGCATAATGCCATCGATGGAACTACTAAATAGTTGGGATAATCACTACGGAGCCGATCACAAGTTAAGGGTTTCAATATATATATAGAGATAGGCTACCATGCTTTGCAAATTAAAGCACCTCTTGTGCTTTGCGCTCCTTTTCGATTTTCAAAATTCAAAATGTCGATCCGACCGTTCAAGTTGTTCTCCATATTGAAATGTGCTTGGGGACCAAATTTTACATTTTTTGGAATTTTTTTACTATTTATTAAGCCACTTTGAAAATCGCTGATCCATGGTCACAGCTCCAAAACATGAAAATTCTGGACTAATGATCAGCGATTTTCAAAGTGGCTTAATAAATAGTAAAAAAATTCCAAAAAATGTAAAATTTGGTCCCCAAGCACATTTCAATATGGAGAACAACTTGAACGGTCGGATCGACATTTTGAATTTTGAAAATCCGAAAAGGAGCGCAAAGCACAAGAGGTGCTTTAATTTGCAAGCATGGTAGCCTATCTCTATATATATATATGAAACCCTTAACTTGTGATCGGCTCCGTAGTGATTATCCAACTATTTAGTAGTTCCATCGATGGCATTATGCGGATAAATGCCAATAGGATAGCAAATTTGATGTATTCTGCACGAATCTTCAATGAGGATAAATGCATATCATCTGCATTAATATTAGTGCGTTGTAGTTCGCACGAATCTTAAAAAATATCGAATGACTGAGATGTATCTAGAGGATACAAATTCAACAAACTTTGCCCTACATTGACATTTCTTAGAAATTGCTTAATTTGTATTGCCAATTCTATAGAAGTTTACCTTCACTAATTCAATACGTGGAGTTTGATAACACCGATCGAATTGTACATGCAAGCACATTTTCTTAATTATCTAATTGTGCAATTAATCCACATAAAAGTTACCAAGTTGTGCAAACAACATAAACAAAGTTATCTACTCAAATAAACATCCATGAAATTCACCTCCTTATTTACAATTACAACACACATTATTCAACACATATTACAATTTATTTTGATTTTACTAAATTCACTATATTTGTTTGACACATTGCAAGAACATGTTTTATCTTGGTTAGGTTCGAAAGAAATAGGTCAAACTAATTAATTTTCAACTAATAAAGCATTTTCTGAATATTTAATCATGTTTTTGGTCCCAAGTTTTGGCGGTATAGAAATGGACATGTTAAGTGGACTTACGTTGTTGTTTAAATTCTTTCGCAAACCACATCTTATTCAAAGGGGGTTTGTGTAAGCAATTAACAACAATGCACTGTAACATGCATTCATACACCGCCAAAAATTTGGGTTCAAAACATGATTTAATTAGAACATGTTTTATTAGTTGAAAGTTAGTACGTTGACCCATTTCTTTGGAACCTAATCAAAGAAAAGCATGTTCTTGTAAAGTGTCAAATAAAAATATAGTGAAAATCAAAAGAAAATGAAATTCATCACAAGTTGCATGCCCAACAACTAGCAAAACATGCATGTTCTAAAAATTAATCATGTTTGAAACCCAAACTTAAGGCAGTGTAGAAATGGACACATGACAGTGGACTTACATTGTTTTTTAAACTCTTTCGCAAATCACAACTTAATTCAAAGGGGGTTTGTGTAAGAGATTAAACACAATGCACTATCACGTATCTTACCTACACTGCTGAAAACTTGGTTTTCAACATGATTTAATTTTCGGAACATCTTGTTTTGCATGTTGTTGGACAGCTTGTGACTCATTTCACTACATAGAAATTAAGTAACCCCACTAGCTACTTCATATAAAACAACAACACAACAATTAAAAACAGACCACAAGCATCAACACACAAAGTACAATTAATACTACTAGTTGTTTCTTGAGAATCAAAGATACTTCTGCCTCATTTCGATATCTTGCAACTTGTCTACTAGTTGCATATGAGAACTTAAACTTACGTTACTTAAGTTGGCAACGTTGTCGCACCAGTCCATCAATTTATTGCATTGTGGACATCTATAAAATTTCCTCCCTGCATTCTGTGGGGTCATCGAAAGCATCATAACACTCGACTTAAGACATCTATTGCAATAAAGATCTGATGAGTAACTACTATTTTGGCTACTCATTTCGCCTATACAGAAACAAAAAATATATTAAATAACTAAACCCTAGTTTAAATTATTCCCTAATTTAAGAAACCATTCAAAATAACGATTAAAATAAACATAAAATAAAGAGAGAAGAGTGATCTAACATACAAATGACGCTGGGAGAGAAAATGCTAGCTTCTTAGTCTGTCAATTTTCGTAGTAAGCTACTGTACTTTGGGGATACAAATTAAGGGCTAGGGATATTCGATCGACCTAGGGTTTACTAAAACTGAGGTTCCAATTATTTACAGCGTTGCTTCTGAGAATATGTGTTATATCCCGTGACTCTAAGTACAATTAATTTGCCTAATAATTAAAGTTTACGACTAATTAAAATTTAAATAAAAATGATTAGAGTTAATAAAATGTAGTTAGTAAATATTTATTAACGAAATGAACGATTAAAATTTTATACGCAAACAACTATCAAGAAATCATTGATTAGATTAATATTCAAATTTGAACTTCCTTGGACATGACCCGTGACACGTTTGGTCACATAGATCGGACTTGAAAGGAATTGAGAATTGATTTTTGGGTTTTTGATTTGAGATCCGTGGCTTTCCATACTACTCCCTCTTCTTCTCTTCTGAACCCCTCCCCCTTTTCTCTCTTCTCTCTCTCGCTGCTGTGCGTGGTGCTGGCCCTGACTTGCTGTTGCCTCGGATGTGTGGAGGTGTTGCTGATTTTTGACGTCGGAGGCGAGACGAGGTTCCCCGGAACCGACCGAGTGACTCGGGCCGTGCGGTTTTGCTCTTCACCCGGTAATCTTGACCCTTCTTTGTTGGATTTTGCCTTATGGCTTGTGGCTGTTGCCTTGACCTGTGGCCTTCGTGCCTTTTGTTCTGATCTGTGGCTGTGCACCTTTTTCTTGTGTGTGGCTGTTGCCTTGACCTGTGGCCTTTGTGCCTTTTTGCTCTGACCTGTGGCCGTGTGCCTTCTTCTTGTGTGGTGGTTGTGCCTTGACTTGTGGCCTTGGAGCCTTTTCTGTTCTGTCGGCCTTCGTGCCTTCTGTTGAGTGGCTGTGCCTTTGACCTATGGCCTTATGCCTTGTGTATTTGGCTGGTTTTTTTGCCTTGTGTGTGCTTGCTGGTTTGCTTTTGCTGGGCTGTGACTGGGCGGAACTGGTACCATACTGGTACCAGTTCTTTTTTGTTGTTGAGCTGGCTGTGATGCTGTGCTGTGCTGTTTTTGCTTATTTCTGTTCTGACATTACCAGTACCGGTGCTGGTACCTGATTTTGTTATTTTGCGGCTGTGATTACTTGATGCTTGTACCAGTAGTCGTAGCCCAGCGAAGCTGCTAATTTTATGGGTTGCTTTGTGACTGATTACCAGCCTTGATCTGACAGGGACCTGAACGTAAATAAATTAAATCAAGGGGATATGAGTAACTATTTAGTTGGACTTGATTTGAGATTATTGGATTAAAATAAGATAAGTAAAGGATTAAGAAAATAATAGAACACGTAAATTGGGTTATTATACTTGATTGTTATAAAGATTGATCAGAATATATATTATTCTGATATAGGCGTAATTATGAGAAAGACAGACGAGATAGAATGTTCAGGAGAACAGATTAATGGTGACCTTATTTAGTGCCCTACGATATCAGGTGCGGGATTCTTGGACTTGTTTGATAATTTATATTCATGAATTAAACTGCTTCCAATTGTCATGTTGAACTGCTTGATTGATTGCATAATCGAATTGTTTGAATCATATGCATAACTGTATTAAATTAGAACTGATATGTACTGAAATCACCTTATTGCGGGCCGCAACAACTCCCATTACGGGCCGCAATCAACAGCGTAGCTTAAAATATAGGCTGACTGACTCTCTGAATACTTTGTTGCGGGCCGCAATAAATTCATTGCGGGCCGCAATGAACGTAGCATAATGAAATACTCTCTGGTTGAGAATGGAGTACTTTGTTGCGGACCGCAACCACAGCCATTGCGGGCCGCAATGGAGCCTGGAAAATGCCAATAAGAGCTGGAAATTTTTGGGTAATTAAGTTGCGAGCCGCAATAACCCATTTCAGTCCGAAATGAATATCATAGTTGTATTTGCATGTTGAATGGTATATCGTTTTGTTTTGTTTGGAACTACGGTCGAAAGTCCCCAACAATTTATGACTATCTAGGATGGTCGGTAACGTTTCGAAATCAACGCTGGGCGATGACTCGAAACCATGTGCGCATATGAGTATAATTAATCACTGCTGGGCAATGATTGATTAAGATCAGTCAATGCTGGGCAATGACTGATCGTGACGAGACTTTGGGTGACTGTGAGGAGACGATGAAATGGTGTCATATCCAGTCTGGGACAGGAATGACAGTTTGGTTTGACGTGTTGCGAATGGACGATTCTGAGCTTATTGCATACGAATTTTATCTGATTATGAACCAGACCTTGTTAATGGTTAAGCCAAAGCACTGCGGATGGGTGTCAGATAAAGGGTCCAGCTTGGTGGGCCATCTGTAGGTGTCAGTGACACTACAGATGTGGGTTGGATAAAGGGTCCAGCTCGGTGGGACATCCGTAGGTGCTACCAGCTGTAATAAACTGAGTTAAGCCAAAAACGTGCGTGTTTGAGATTCATCTTGGAAATTCCGTAACTTGTGTTTCATTTGGTAAATTGTTGTCGATCATATGCACTTTCTTTATTTATGAATATGCATCTGTCTGAACTACTTTTGTATGGTTTCATTTCTGAATATAGATTTTGATTGCAAATCCAATAATCTAAACTGTGGCAAATTCGCACTGAGGAATAAAATTATTATTTCTCACCCGTTTCCCCTTGTGGGATTCGCAGGTTTGTTAGACGAAGACAGAGAAACGCTTTTGGGGTTATAATTGACAGCAAGGCCATCTAAAGGTTTGGGGATTCAGGTTTATTATATCTGACAGGGTGCAGAGAATATATCTCTAGCATCATCCACTGTAAAATGTCAGATAATTATTTTAATTAAATTGAGATGTTGGAAAAATAATGGATGTTATTGGCAATGCATAAAAAGATCCATGCCTTAAGTTACGTATATTGAATGGTAAGATAGACGTGGTAAGAATCGTCGCACCTAGAGATTTGGGGTGTGACAATATGTACCTTTGGTCCAATATGGTAACGAGTTGTTATTGCTTTGTAGTAGCACCAACGAATCATGTAACACACAGATGATAAAAGTCACCCCCTCAATACCATCGTCCGTTAAGCCAAATCGATGTTGAAGAGTCACTCAATACTGATTGTTCTTAAAAGTTAACCGATGGCAAAGAGGGGGGCCATAAATGTCATCGGTTGGTTAGACCGAACAGTCGGTAAAAATTCAACGTAATTACAGCGTTACCTGTACCAATTAAAGTGCTTGGGTGTTTTGTAAAAGAACAAACAATTCATTCATTTTATAGGCAACAGTAGTCTCTAAATAAAATTTAATTTATTCATAATAAATTAAATTTTTACTGGGCACGGGTTCTATTTCCCTCCTTTCTTCACATTCTTTAATAAGAACTGACTTGGAAATTTTTTCCCAAATGATGGTGCTGGCCCGAGATTTTTATTTTACCCACAAAAATATATATTTAATATAATTATCCAAGTTTTTGAAAAATTTAAATTTATACCCAAACCGTAAATAAAATTTACGGTTTGAATTTTTTTTTTTTTGAATTCTTTTTCAAACCGTAAATATTATTTACGGTTTGAATTTTTTTTTTAAAAAAAATCATTTTTTTGGCTATAAAAGGGAGTTAGCATCAGAAGCTAGAAAGAGAGAAAGAGAGGAAGAGAGAAAAGAGAGAAAGAGAGGAAGAGAGAAAGAAGAAGAAAGAGAGGAACAGAGAAAGAAGAAAAGGAAGAGGAAGAGGAGGAAGAAGGAGAAGTCTGCTGAATCAGGTATTTTTTTTTGTAACTTTTTACATACGTTCATTATTATTCATATACGTATTTACTGTTCATATACGTATGTACTGTTCATTACTGTTCACATACGTATGTACTGTACATTACTGTATTTACTGCACATACTGTTCACACACGTATTTACTGTTCATATACGTATGTACTGTACATTACTGTTCACATACGTATTTACTGTTCATTACTGTTCACGTACGTATTTACTGTTCATTACTGTTCACATACGTATTTACTGTTCATTAATGTATTTATTACATTACTGTTCATATACGTACTGTTCATTAATGTTCATATACGTATTTACTGTTCATTACTGTTCATATGAATGTACTGTTCATTTACGTATCTACTGTTCATGTACCATTCATATACTATTTGCTGATCATGTACGTATCTACTGTTCAAGTTCATATGACTATTTACAACTGTTCACGATTGAAATCAGTAAACTGACAAATATTACCATTTTACAAATGTAGTTTATTGGCCATGCCTATTGGAATTTCAATACATTTTGGAGGGAAATTCATTTTTGACGAGAATGGGGCACGTTACTCCAAACCTCCAGTAAATACGTATTGGGTTGATGAAATTTATCATTCGAGCAGTTGCAATCGCTTATTTATGGAGCGAGCGGCTACAATAGAAATCGCTGGGAATTAGAAATAATGGCCCAAGTAGTCCACGCAGAAAAGTATGTCAGAATTGCATTAGGAGATGACGGGCATTGAGAGGCCTAATCGCGCAGGTTTTGAGGTCTGGCGAATCATTATTGGAAGTTTTTGCATGCAGAATTCGCGGAGAGTCAAGGGCCGGAAGTTCAGGCCAAAATTCGGTTGCAGAAATGGATCAAGCAAATATGAACCATACACTCCTTTATCACAATGCCTGTACTACCCGGAACCAGAAATATACAGTAATTCACCCCAATCTCCACCTT
>JAJGRX010000982.1:600000-782614 GCA_025461125.1 Carex kokanica
TGCGGATTTCTTAGAACTCCCCTTACCTCTACCAAATGACGAGCACGCAGATCTTGCATCGGTCCTCGCTAGTTTCACTGCATGGCCGATGTCCATGATATTGACATGTCCAGTTGAGGTATATTGTTATTACAACTTCTTATACTTCTTAATTTGTATCTATATGATAGAGTTGTAGTTGATCCTTGATTTTATTTCAATTTATTGTGGAATTTGCAGGAACCAGGCAATGAGTTACAAGCTCCTGGAGGTGGGAAAGCAACGAGTCACATCAAGGCGTTTGATCCTATCAATTTTGACAAGCTGGGACGAACATTCAAGCAGCTGCGTGATCGGTTTTCGGAGCTAGATGGCAGTCCATTCGAAATCGATCCGCCACTTGATCTTTTCTGTTCGACAAGCTCCATACACGTTTATGCAGATGATTATGCGACCTTGCTTACACCAAAGGAGTGGCTCAGTGTACCAGTTATTCAGATCTGGATGCTGTGAGTTAATATTCGTAATAATTGCAGAATCTAGTACTTTCAATTTAATTTTAATCACCTGTATACCTTTTTTTTGCAGGCATTTGCACAAATTCATAAAGGAGGAATTTCCCGATGAGCAGATTGGTTTCATGGACCCCGGTCGAACAAATGCCATGATATTGAATGAAAATCGAGGTCGTGTACTTCAATACATAGGGACAGTGCTCAAGGAAAATCGGGACAAGCGATTGATATTCATACCTTACCATCAAGTGTTAGTGTTATATATATATTCTAATTTTATTATATTTCTTTCAATTCATACAAATTGTAGAATATGACATGCTACAAACCTAACATGCAGAGATCATTGGATATTGACCGTGCTTATGCCAAGAGAAAGTGCTTTGTACGTGTACGATTCCAATAAGAAGTTTAAAATAATGCTAATGATCACTGCTGCGATCGAGGAGTAAGTGCCTTCCTAATTTTTTTATTATTTTGTCATTTTAAATTTCACTCATAAGTACTGATTGTTCAATGTGTTCATATTTCAACAGTGTCTTCATCAAGGAAATGGGTACTCCTTTAACGGTTCATCAAGATTGCAAGGTAATACTTTCTATTGAGATATGATTATAGGGACTTAGATGCAAAAAGTTGTGAATATCTAGACATATAAGCCATTTGTAGGCTTATTAAGTTATTAACCTACATTTCAATTTTCTCAAACTTGTTATATAGTGCCCGCAACAACCGGCCGGTTGGGAATGTGCATATTATGTTATGTTGCTTATGCAAGACATAATAAAAGAACACCTCAATGATTTTCCGAACTTAACGGTATGTATGCATTTAAATATTATCCAAAAGTAATTAAGCATTGTTGCTTCACTTATAATGAAATAGACAATTAATTGTGCATGCTCTTCTATCTTTAAAAAAATGCAGGATATTCCTCCTAGACATACTATACAACGCGTGAGCGAATTTCGGAAAATGTGGGTTCAAATGTTCCTAGATGAGATAAAGCCGAGAAGAATTTAGGATGGATGTGTAAGCTTAATTTGCATGAACATGAATTTTTTGTAACAATTTTTATTTTTTGTGTGATATTTAATTTAGTATGTTGTAGTTGATAATTTAGGATGTGATTTAATTTAGTATATTGTATTTGATAATTTAGGATGTGATTTAATTTAGTATGTTGTATGCAAAAAAACAATATTTTGGCATTTGCGGCCAGCATATATGGAAGCTGGCCAATTAATTAAAAAAGTTTTTTTTTCATTTAATAAAACAACAGGATCGGTTTCTAGTTAAAAACCGATCTAGATACCTATTTTTATTTATAAAAAAAATTACAAATAACTATCAGAATCGGTTCTAAAGAGAAGAACCGAGCCTGCTATGTATCTGGATCGGTTATAGATTTTAAACCGATCCTGATTTATGGATATTAAAAAAAAAAAAAGTTTTAGAATCGGTTCTTAGATTCGGAACCGATTCTGATTGTTTGATATAAAAAATTCAGTAAAAAAGTATTAGAATCGGTTTAAACAACAACCGATTCAAATAGTTATCAGAATCGGTTCTTAAATTGAGAACCGATTCTGATTGTTTTATATAAAAAATGAGTTTAAAAACTATTAGAATCGGTTCCAACTAAAAACCGATTCAGATAGTTATCAGAATCGGTTCTTAGATTGAGAACCGATTCTGATTGTTTGATATAAAAAATGAGTAAAAAAACTATTAGAATCGGTTCTAATTATCAGCCGATTCAGATAGTTATCAGAATCGGTTCTTAGATTGACAACCGATTTAGAATAATGTTTATTAGAATCGGATAAATTTAAGAACCGATTCTAATAGTTTCTAGTTTAGATCGGTTATTTAGACAACCGATTCTAATAGTCACTAATCTGGATCGGTTATTTAACCGATTCAGATTATTATCGTATCAGTAACGCCTGGGTCAGGATCGGTAGTAATCCGATACTGATATGCGTATATAACCGATTCTGATACCTTATTTTCCACTAGTGGATCCATGGAGGACAAAACTGCTAAGAAATTAACGAACCATGTAAAATTGTAAATATCCAATTTTGTGAATTTAACAAGTGTGACAATTTTCCAAACATCTCCCATTGCCAATTCTCTTCAGTTCCCCTATCTACTCTTCAAATAACAATTCATTCACTAAATTCCAAACACCGGGAGTTACTTAGCCACTCAGGGTGTGTCAGCGTGTGCGAGAGAGAGAGAGAGAGAGAGAGAGAGACAGAGAGAGAGAGAGAGTGGTTTCTGCTTGGCAGGAAGATGGGCTTTGCGTTAATCCAGCTTGGCCCTGATTTGGAAAAAACGTGGAGTCGCTCGCTTGGGAATATAAAACAAAGGGGAGCACAGTGGAACAAAGGAGGGGCATCACTGCTGCTAGGTGCTATGTGGATGGTCTGGAAACAGCGCAACGCGAGAATTTTTGCTGGTGAGCATATGTCTCCTCAGATACTGGTAGACAAAATCTGGGAGGAGGTGACGCTATGGATGCGATTTTGCTGATGGAGCGGTTTCTAAAAGAGTTCAAGTGCTAGGCTGTAGTTGTTTTTCTCCTTTTTTCAGTTATATAGCTTGGGTTGGTTCTGATTAGTGGGTCTGTTTTTCCTTTTTTGCTGTTTTGGTGGATGAACTAGGGAGGAAATATGTTGTAAGTTTGCCCATTTAAGTTTTAATAAAATATCACTTGGCAGCCGCTGCCAAGATTTCTCAAAAACAGAGAGAGAGAGAGAGAGAGAGAGAGAGCCAGTACATTGGCAGCCGCTGCCAATATTTTCAAAAAAAAAAAAAAAGAGAGAGAGAGAGCCAGAGGACGGGAGAAGAGAGGCCTATGGACAAACGTGCTTCTAAGAAACCTGATCAAGGCCATGGCCGGAATTGGAAGCTTGACCTCTGATCTCTACCGAGTAACCGAGTTGCGCTGCGCACTTCATACTGTCCAGGAGGGATAGGAGTAGGTCCGATGGGCATCGGACCTACATTTAGGTTCAATTAGCTCTATAACCGTACGATTAGCATCAAGATCTACACGCACGGAAATTTATACATACTTGCACGAATCTTGATGCAGAGTACACGAACTTAATGCAGATCGGATGGTCATCACACCCATAGGTCCGATGCCCATCGGACCTACTCTGGTCCCGTCCATAGGAGTGTCGATCCTCATTAAAGAAATAATAGAGAAGGAAGTTGGAAGGCCGCTAACTCCTAATTAAAAAACTATGCGTTTCAGATCCAGGATATAATGAAACAAAATGCGGCCCATAAGCCTGACTTCTGAAAGTATAAAATAAAAATATAAAGGCCCACTCAAGAAGTTACATCCGGACCGTCCCTATAATAAATAAAAGGGAAAGACGATCTTTTTAGCGAACCCTCGTACACCCTAGCACCGTGCGCGCCATTTCTCCTCAGCATCCGTCATTCGCCATGGCCATGGAGACGAGAAGAACAGTGAAGGATGTTTCTCCGCATGAGTTTGTCAAGGCATACGCTGCTCATCTCAAGCGCTCTGGAAAGGTTTGATTGGAATTAACATTTCGATTTTCTGGAAGAATAACCTAGAATTTGCGCATACAATGTCTGTTGGTTCTTCAATTTCTATCGATTTCATGGAGATAGACTTGCGTTGGAACTTGTATTATAACTTCATATCGGCTCTACTTGTGACTAGATTTGCAGAGCATTTTAGGTTCCAGTCGTTGCTGTTGATGTAATTAAGCGTAATCAGATCTCTCCTAAACATTTAAGTAAATTAGGTTTTCTAATTGCTTTACTAGTACCATTCCAGGTGGCTTGTACCTTTTGCTTTCTTTTATGGGGATGCTGTTTAGCATTAATTATTTAGGGCTGATAACTTTCTGTCATTTTTTTAGGATTGCTTGATCTACTTCTGACATCTGGATATAGTTATTAGATTATCCATCGTCTGTTAAGTTACTTAAGATAGGATTATAAACTTTGCTGTAGCTAAATGCTACTAGTAGATCAGGGATTGCACTTTCCAGTGTTTTCTATTTTTTGAACAACTACTGCCTTCATGCATTTCCCCTGGTCTCTCATAGTTGAAATATAAAGATATTCTACGTTCATTTCTGAAATTTGTTCTAAACTTAATATAAGTAAAAACAGCACCTTGTACTTTTCATTGAGTCTAATTTGTAAAAACCAAAGCAATCAAGTTGGTTTGGTAATTTTTTTTTTTTTTATTTATGGTTTCTAAAAAAATTTCAAACATGTGTCTCCTATGCAGAGCCAATGAAGAGACATCGCAGCATTTGTTTCAGGAATGCCCTTTCATATTGCAATTATACAACACTCTGGTAACACGAAGGACGTATCAGGGATGGCCGCATAAGCCCACCATAGAGATAACAAACGAAACTAAGGCAAGCAAGCTAAGGAAAGAACAGAACTGTGAGACCCTTCAGTCTTCAGTGATGCTCCAGCGCCGTCTCTTTTCCCAACTCCACCGTCATCTCTCCTCTAGCGGCACCAGCTCCGCCACCGCCTCCTCCATTCCCCTCCCACTCGACCCCGATACTGTTTTCCGCACTCTCTCTCTCTACTCCAACGATTGGCGGCGGGCGTTGGAGTTCTTCCACTGGGCTTCCTCCCCTCCGTCGCATTTCCACCATACACCTTCAACCCTCTCTTGCACGATCGACATCCTCGGGAAACACCTCGAATTCGACCAGTCGCGTTCTCTCATATCCTCCTATGCATCCTCCTTTTCTTCCCCTTCCCTCCTCCTCCCTTCTTTCAGATCTCTCTTCAACCGCCTCGCGGCGGCGCATCTCATTGCAGATTTACTCGACGCTTTCAACCTCGCGTCAAACCTTGGATTGAAAGACCGCACCACTTTTCACCTGATGATAGATGCTTTGTGTGACCACGGGCACGTGTCTGACGCTGAGAACCTATGCCTTAGGTCAGAGTCACCCCCATTTCTTTCTCTCTTTCCACCTGATACCAAAACCTACAACATGCTTCTTCGTGGGTGGCTAAAGTTGAGAGCTTTCGGCCGGTGTCGTGACTTCTGGCAAGAGATGGATCAGGCTGGAATTAACAAAGACCTCCACTCCTATTCTATCTATATGAATGCTATCTCCAAAGGGGGGAAACCTTGGAAAGCGATGAAATTATTCAAGGAAATGCAAAAAAAGAAAATTCAACCAGACATTGTTGCATACAATACAGCCATCCATGCAATTGGTCACTGTGAGGGTGTTGATTTTGCAATCCGGTTATACCAAGACATGGTTGAGGCAGGTTTGAAACCCAACTCTGCCACATTAAATACCATTGTCAAACTATTCTGCATGGATGGGAGGTTCAAAGAAGCATATTGCTTTGTCAGCCAGATGAGAAAGAAGCACGAGTGTGAGCCTGATGTGTTAACATACCACTGCTTCTTTCAGTACCTGACCCGGCCACAGGAAATTCTCAGTCTGTTTGAGCAAATGGTTCGGGCCGGTTGTCGGCCTAGGATGGATACATATGTCATGTTGATCAAGAAATTTGGACATTGGGGATTTCTCAGGCCTACTTTTGATATATGGAGGGCAATGGAGAAACATGGTTGTAGTCCTGATGCATTTGCATATAATGCATTTATTGATGCACTGTTGCGGAAAGGGATGGTGGATGAGGCAAGGAAGTATGATAAGGAGATGGTTGGGAAGGGGCTTTCTCCTAAACCTAGACGGGATTTATGGACTAGAGGTCTTGAGGAAGAGGAGGAATCCAATCCAAACGGTCTAAACTTTTGAATCCAAATGGTGTGAACCTTATGTCAGGGAAGGGTTGTGGAGATATATGGTCCTGAAGCATCTGGCAAAACCACCCTTGCACTTCATGTGATTGCTGAGGCACAGAAAAATGGTGATAAGAATAAGATTTTAATTTTACATTTAATTAAGAAAAATGACAGGGCCATCTGTTGAGTGTTTTATCCTGATATTATGAGTTCATGTGAGGTTAAAGTTATACTTGATAGCAGCTTGTATTTTGAGAACGGAGCATCTACTTGCTACTCTGATATTATGAAATTCACCTTGTATCATGTGAAAATACTCTGCCTGTTTTCTAAGAACATTTTTTGTTGAAACTGCATGAATTGAATGTCGGCTTTTATGTTTTGGAAATACTTTCCTATCCTTCATAAAATAAATGGGATTTGCTGTTTGATTTCATTCCTGTAACTTATTTTTTGTCAGAGTTATATTTTGTTAATTTGTTTATATATGTTTTTTATTATATTAGGTTGGAAGCCGGTTAATTGAGATACTAATGGAGACAGCTTATATTCAACCTCCAGCTGACCAGTCAGCTGACAGCCCACCAGATATCCGACCAGCTTTCAAGCATTCTCTCAGAACCATAGTTCTTATAAATAACCAGTAATATTTTATTTCTGCACTCAACATTTAGTCCTCTAATGTACCTGTTAACATCAATTGTACTTTCCATTACAACTGTTTACATTTGTTTATTGTGGCATAATTTTGGTTAAATAGAGGTTTAATGTATAGATTATGTCTTGAGCCTTAAATAAGTCACCTTTGGATAACAGTTTACTGTACTGATACTATATTTGTATGGTTCTTTTTGAATGAAAATACAAAGTTATTTCCTTTTAAGATGGGCATGACAGGTATTATTGCTAATTGCTTTAACTAATTTGATGTCTCCTTGTTATTGAATAGAAAGACAACGCCTAAAAACCATGCAATACTTCATTGCAGGTCTAATTAAGGACTTGCCTTTTGGTTGAACAGGTCTAATTAGACATTGCAGGTCTAATGAGACTATTTACACTAATCTCATGGTATAGGCACTGTGTTCCTGCATGTCTAATTAAGGACTTGCCTTTTGGTTGAACAGGTCAAGACTTCATTGCAGGTGCTGACCTTGCAACATGAAACGGACAAGGTTTCTCTACTATCTGTTAATTTCTCTTATTCTGTTAGAATCTGGTACCAGAAATTAGTGTCCCTTTGGAATGTGCATCTATTGTAAACTGTTCTCAAAATGTTAGATTGATGGAACGGTTTTTTGTCATTAGCTCTGGTACAAATTGTACCATACACTGGTTTGTATTGAATAGTAACTAAGTTCAAACAAGTCATAAGAGTAGACATGTGAAGCTGCCAAAAAATATAGTAATGTAGATAAAATTAAAAAATAAAATTTGTAAAACATTTCTTAATATATCATGCTTATTATGGCTGAAATTACAGGTGATGTTGAAGAGGCAGAGAACAGCTTTCCCTCCAAACTTTGTACACTCTCTTGATAGTTCTCATATGATGCTGACAGCCATTGCATGCAATCAAGAAGGCCTTACTTTTGCAGGTTTATATTATCAGCTTTTATTTTTCTCCCCCGTCTATGCTATCACCATTTTGGCAGGTTGCTGTGTTATGTCACTTTGAAAATTGTGGACGGTGAAGTGAAACTTTGGAATGGGTGCTCTTGGTTTCCCCAATAGTAAATTTAAGCTAATTATTGAGAATTGTCAATTTCAAATCATGTTTTAACCCTTGATTTGGCAATGAAGTGGCTATCGAGGCAAGTAATAGTATAATATGTTAAATATGAACTTCAAAGCAGATGGACTGCGCAGTACTTGTGTGTGCATTAATCCGGTAGGGTAGTGCCTGATATGTGACACATTACTGCTTGCATTTCTTTAATGTTTTGTTTCGGTAGAACTGAGTTTTGCAAACCTGTCGAGAATTCAGCAACAAAAGAGAAAAGGAAAGAAAGCCAAAACTAAAAGTGTGCTAGCATCTATATTTATGTGGTGTTGATATATTAATCGAGAAGATATGACTAGCAGGGGACCATTTGTGGCACCATTATTTGGGATTGATTTTGTTGGCAGTGTGGACTATTTTCTGTTGAAGAACTTGTGGATTGATTTATCCTGTGCTGATCTTTCAGGAGTTTATGATTCCTATTGGACACACGCCTGTGATGTAGATCGTATGAACATAATACTCCGTGAAAAGTTCGTGGAGCTTTATGAAAGGCCTATTTTGGAAAATGTAAGAACCTTTTTATCTTTCCTAGCTGGTGCATACTGGTATCGGGCCGGGCCTATTTGGTATCTTTGTGGTACCAATTACCTCAAATGCTTAACCTTAACCCCGTAACCCAAATTAAGCCTCAATTAATCCTTCTCTGGACTATTCAACATTTTTACATTCTATTTCAGAAATCTCAACTGCTATTATACCAAGTCTGTACCAAGATGAACATTTAGTTTCTTGACTTTCTCTCCAGTTCTTATTTTAATTTTACTCGGCGTCATCTTTTTTTTTTTTTTTAAATCTGTGAATGCGGTTCTTGTGAGCTAGACTATTTTTAGGCCTTAAATTTGAAGTACAGCCCAACATTGTATTATTATTATTACTGCCCCAATTGTCGTTTGTTATTTCTCCATATTTATTGTGCAATGTTTGGTTATTTGCAGTTGTTAAGTGGCTTTCAGAAAACGTTTCCAAACTTGGGTTTTCCACCTCTACCAGAGAGGGGCGATTTTAACCTCAGAGAAGTACTGGATGCTAAGTATTTCTTCAATTAATTTAAAAGGAAACTTAAGGTTCTTTCCTTTAATCCTAAGTCGTATACTGAGTACGCACTATGCAAGTTGTTATTTTAGATTCATCCTATGCATTGATGGAGAAAGAGAAATCTTCTTGAAAATGAAGAAATTTCAGGATGTTTTTTTGCACGGTCTTTGTAAATTTTATCTGATGTAGTACTCATATGCTGTAACTTAGGTTTTTATTTTGTGGGCGATATATAAAATAAAAATATAGTAATAACTATAAGTTATATTGGACGGTGAGAGAGTAGAGTAAGAGATGTATCAATTTGGCAATGCCAACGTGTTGTAGCCTTGTAGGGTTTTCATATTTATTCATTAGATCCAAGTGATGTTTTTTGTAAATACGAAACTCATGGTTTTTGTCGTCAAATAAATTTTGGACCTACTTACCTACTGTATTAGCTCATTAATCATTGACTGCATGTGATAAGCATTAACCATTCTGTGCAAATGGCTATTAGGATTCTATGATTGCTTTCAAAGACCCGCGGACCCACCCGATGAAAATTTTCAACCTTGGACACTTTTTTTTTTCGTTTTTAGTTGCAACGATTTTGTTTAGAGTCTACACCAGTGATATCAAAACTGGACCAGACATTGACATGTTATATACTGATTGGACCAGTAGGTCAATGATTTACTGATTGGACCAGTAGATCAATAGTTTCAACCACGTTTTAAAAATAATTATAATTTATTGATTTATAATCCGAAACCCAAAATGTATTTACTATTATATACTATTATATACTTGATCCACATATTTTGAGGAGAATATTTTTTTTTGGATAAAGATTTTTTTCTGCCGGCTCCTATCTCCCATTCATCCCCCAATCGTTAATTATGTAGGGGACGACAACTTCAAGTACAAAAAGACAAAAGAAAACGTGTATGAATCATTAATTACGTGGGGGACCGCTTATATTTGAAATTTTTTATAACTGATGTGCACAAGTATTCATATATAATACATCAAGTATTCATATATAATACACTAAGTATTCATATTTAAGATATCAAGTATTTAAAAAAAAACTGGACACATCACTCACCCATCTTTTACACGTTTTTAGAAGTGATTTTTTTTTCTCCGTTCACTCTAACTAATATTTCTTACAATTTGTGAAGAATTTTGCGAATCTAAAATCACAAACGTCTTCTACGCAATTTTCTCTTTCAAATGAGATCTATGATGAAATACTTTTGAGTTATCCGCCGCGCAAGTATTCATAACTCGTAAAATTATTTATATCTCGTCATGCAAGTATTCATACCACGTCGAGCAAGTATTCATACCTCGTCGAACAAGTATTCATACCTAAGATAGAGTGTATTGGATACTTCCAGTAATTGAGTGGTAACGAAATTTCAATCGGTAAAAAATGAGTGAATTATGTGTCCAGTTTTTTATTTGTGAAATACTGATGAGGTATGAATACTTGTTCAATGATGTATGAATACTTGAATGACAAGGTATGAATACTTGTGCAACGAACAACTCGAAAGTATGTTATCATGGATCTCATTTGAAAGAGAAAATTGTGTAGAAAACGTTCGTGGTTTTATATTTGCAAAATTCCTATTAGATTGTCAGAAATATTGATTAGAGTGAACGGAGAAAAAAAACCCACCTCTAAAAACGTGTAAAAGATGGGTGAGTGATGTGTCCAGTTTTTTTTTGAATACTTGATATCTTAGATATGAATACTTGCACTCGCCGCGATAATGACACGTTTTGTTTTGTCTTTTAGCGTTGAAATTTGTGGTCCCCTCTTAATTAGCAGTCAACAAAGACAGTTATTGACTAGAGGATGAATGGGAGATGGGAGCTGGGGGATAGTTAGTCAGTCCCTTTTTTTTTCATATCTTTCAACCAATCAATATGACCATACAAAGCAGTTTTTGCGATTTTAATAACATTGGTCTACACATGTTCCCCGTCCACATCTCATGTACCATGGTACATCGGTCGTGATTTCCAGCATTAGACGGCGGCAAACATTACTTGGGTTCTTCTTTGGTTTTTTGGTGGTTGATTAAACGCAGTGCGTTTGTGTTTTGTTTAGTTTTAACTCAGTTTAGCTCTCGTATTTTGGTACTTAAGGTGAAATGTGATCTTGAACAATTGGATGTAAGTTAACTTGATTTCATGAATAATGAAATGGGCACAGTTTGCCTTTTTGTCAAAAAAAAAATAATAAGAGTGGAATGGCCAATATGATCAGGTGTCCGACATAAAAGCACAGTACTGAATTCTAGACGGCGAAATACGTGATTTCGAGATTTTTGAAGGATGTATATCAAATTTCTCTTTTGAAGAAACTAGTCCCAGTTAGAGCCGACATTTTTATTTATACCCAAAGTTAATTACAAATTAATAAAATTGCCCAGAAGCGTCAGCTTTTATTTAAAAATACCCAAAACCGGCTATTAAATGGTCGGTCCCTGATTTTTTCTTTTCTTTTTAGAGACAAATAGCTAAAATGCTGAAATATAATACTAAAAAATCGAATTTTTTTTAAAATATTTGTCAAATTACTTTTTTGATAGCATATTTATACTAAAATAACGCTAAATTACTTGAAATTATGTTAATTTATGCTGATTTACACTAGATTACGCTAAATTACAATAATTATGTAGAATTATGCTAAAATATGGTAAATTACGCTAAATTACATATGAATAGGGCCGATTTTGTGCCATTTTCATAAATCATAAAAAATAGTATAAAAATTTCAAAAATAATAAAAATTGGTATTCTACAAGTTCATTATATAACTAATTTACTGAGCTACGTAGATTGAACAATAGAAATTAAAATCTTAATCGGAAACTTCAACTGAAGTTTTGAGGCTCTTCCCTTTGTTTTTTAGCGATTCTGAATCTCAACACAAGTTTTCCGAAAAGTTGTCATTTGCTGAAATCGGACACTCGAGCGCCGTTTTATGGTCATTTGAAGTTTCGTCGTCGTTTTTCGCCTTCTCAGTGAAAATATCATCCCTATTCATACGTAATTTAGCGTAATTTAGTGTATTCTAGCATAATTCTACATAATTATTGTAATTTAGCGTAATTTAGTGTAGTTCAGCATAAATTAACATAATTTCAAGTAATTTAGCGTATTTTAGTATAAATTTGCTAATTATATATCAAAAAAGTAATCTAGCAAATATTTAAAAAAATAATTCGATTTTTTAGTGTTATATTTCAGCATTTTAGCTATTTTGTCTCTTAAAAAAATAAAAAAAATAAACATAATTTCAAGTAAATCAGCATAAATCAGTGTTCTAAATAATGCGCTATAGCGTTTTTAGACCCCAAACGCTAAGCTGTGACATCAAAATGCGTTATTTGTGCTATGGCCGCTATAGTGGTCCGCTATTTGCGCTACGGCCGCTATACAACATGGGATTTTTTAAGCAATTTATATGGGCTTTAAATAAAGACCCAAAAAAGCTCAAACCGAAATTGAATTTGTTACTACTTGCTACAGATATTATCATGAATCATGATGCTTAAGATATTTTTAATAGGAAAAATTGATAGTTTATGATATTAATATGGATATTTTGAACCGCAATTTGGACTTTGTACGTGTTCAATATGAATATTATAATTTCTTAATTACTTTGGTGTTATTTATTGTTCGATGAGACTTTAGATAATGTTGATATTTAGTACAAATATTGAATATACGGAATGTAAAAAAAAAAATGCTATGTGGCATAGCTTCCGCTATTCGCTATAGCTTTTTTTGCAATCTTCCCGCTATGACGCTATAAACACTATTTAGAAGCTTGGCATAAATTAACATAATTTCAAGTAATTTAACATATTTTAGTATAAATATGCTATTAAAAAAGTAATTTGACAAATATTAAAAAAAATTCGATTTTTTAGTGTTATATTTCAGCATTTTAGCTATTTGTCTAAAATATATATATATCAGGAACCAGCCATTTAATGGCTGGTTTGAGTATTTTTAATAAAAACTGATACTTCGGCAATTTTATTAATTTGTAATTAACTTTGGGTATAAATAAAAATGTCGGCAGTTAGAGAATCGTATTAGAAATGTAAAATTGAACTATGTTTTTCTTTTCTTTGAGAACAACTAGTCTAGAAGCACGTGTTGCTATCTTGCTTCTGGGAGTTCTCATTACTTGTATGTCAAGTGCGTTGAAAACATAATATTTTGGTCTTTGACTAATACAATGAATGAATATTTAGTAAACTAACTGATATCAGAACAAAAGAAAAGGGAACATAATGCCAAAAACAAGCGCATATCGTTATTTAAAAATAAGAATGTCTTTTTCTTATTGATGCATAGGTTTGAAAACAAGAAAATGTTCTCATTCAAAGGAGAAAAAGGGAACATGTGCAGGATTTTATAATATAGGGGGAAATGGCCGAATTCGGATCCCTTAGGTACCTGAGGTGCAATAATTAAATCTGGATTGATCTTTTAACCCGACACGAATTTAAAAACGGATCCCTTATAATTTTTATAGGCACCGAATTGAGTTAAATTTGACTGAAATTAATCTGAACCGTCTGTTTGTATATTACAAACGTTGCACCTCAGATACCTTGGGAGATACGGACTCGAAATGGCAAAGTAAACACATCAGATTGCGTATCCTAATTGAATTGTTGATTGTTGAAATACGAAAAGATTTAGCTCAGTATCATACTGAGACTTTCCTCAGCATTTTACTCTTTCCGGTTAAAAAACATTTTCTAAATATATTAGTTGAACTTGTTAGCATAGTGACAAGGTTCGCGTATAATATCCGAATTATATCCGAATAATTCGTTTTTTTGGTGATGCCGAACCGAACGCTGAATTATTCAGTTGACCGAACTTTGACCGAATTATACCCGAATAATTCGCGAATTTTACGAACTTTTTCCGAATTTTACGAATTATTCGCGAATTTTTCCCGAATTTTTCCCAGAAATTTTTTGTTTTTGTTTTTTTTTTTCTTTCTTGTAGGACTGAGATCTCTGATCCGGATTATTCCAAATCATTCCCGAATTATACCTGAATTATTTCCGAATCACGAATTTTTGACCTCGCCGAACCTTTCCCGAACAATTAAATTGTCACTATGCTTGTTGGTGATCTTTCACCGTAATCATCAGTTTGATTTGTATTTTCTAATATAAATAATAAATAATTCTGTGTTAATAAAAATATCATAGAAAATTACCGTGCAAATATCTTTCTTTAGATAGTGGGAATTGTATTAATTTGTACTATCAGTGAAGGATTTAATTTTTTTTTTCAATTTTTCAACCTTTTTGGTGCTCCCAAAATTTTTATTCATAGTAAATAGGAAAAAAAATGAAAACTGACAGGGTGAATTTAAAAATGAGAAGACAAGTATACGGTATGCGTTCCACCCAGACGCCATACTGTATCATAGTCCCGCCAAAAAAAGAAGAAGAAAATATTAGAGACACCACACCATACAACAAAATATATATATAAAAAAAAATTAAGTGAGACGCCATACTAGACCAGAGTTTAGATTATTTTTGGTTTTATTTCTAGCTGGAAATTTTGGTTGCACAAAGTTTGTGGATCCAAAAGACTATTCTAGGCCAATGTATCAGGTTGGCAACTAACTTGAACAGAAGCTCTCATCCTCGCACATTATTATATTAAATTGCTAATGATGAAGGGCGGAGCCAAGGATGACAGCGGCACGACACAACAGGGTTTCGCACCCACGAGCCTGACCATCGACATCCCGTGACAACCATGGTTCCAGTGGGTCCTACTATAGAAGGAACGTCCAGGTGCAAGGAGAGCAGATGATGACCGTACAATTGGAGGCAACAGAACAATTTGAAAATGGAGACCAAGGGCATATTTCAACTACATGGAAATACATTTGAAGTCACAAAGATTACCGTTACCAATATTCAAATAGTGCATGCGCCTAGGTTCTGGCACGGACTATCGGCAGAACAGGAAAATATCTGGACGTTATGCTCCATGACGGGCAGACCCCAGCGAAAAAAAGTGAAAATCTGGACATTATTCTCCATAACGTCCAGACGACTATAAATCTGCCCAGCTCCATCGGTATGTTCAAAAACTGTCTCTCCTCTCCTCTCGGTCTCTACATATGTCTCTCTTCTGAAAAAAAAATAGGTTTTGTCAAACACCTCTTCCCTTAAAAAGAAGAAATCATCTATATAAAAGGTAAATCTTAAATTATATGTCATGTATTTAGGTTTAGAATTTATATTTGATGAATTTTAATTATGCATGGTGTTAATGGATTAGAAAAAAAATAGTAATGTTAATATTAAATAATTTGCAATATATAAATAAATATAGAAATTCACAATTGCATGCTTAATTAAATTATTGATTTGAAAAAATATTATAAAAACTTACTAGTTTTAATTTTTAGTAAATATTGTGTAGGGTAATTAATTAATATTTACTGTTCATTAGTGTAATAATAAATTATATGTAATTTATTCGTTATTGTACAGACTAATTCATCAAAATAATTAATCATGCTCATGTTGAGGGTTCATTTCGGTGGTGAAATACGGCAAGGTCGTAAATGAGCGGAGTATAGTATTCGTCCTTGATTTTCATTGATGGCAACTAGTGAACAAGGTTGGACCCATGTGAAAGGGGAAATTTATCGCCAGCTTGGATATTCTGAGAGTGAGTACAACCTAAAAACACTTGCACGGGTTAATGTTGGTACAACAACTCGACGTTATTATGAGATAATAGAAATCGTGTGCGATCAGACTTGGAGAGGTATTTATGACCAAAGTATGCTTGCCATAATCCTGTATTGTTATATCGATTTATACATTGAGTTGGTTCCAATTGTCGATTCAATGCAATCGCAATTATTCATTGATAGTGTGGTACCGGAGACACAACCAGAACATGTACATACCCAATACAGTGTTTCACAAGCTGGTCCAAGTCTCTTCCAACCCTATCAGACACAACAAACACCGAGGCGAGACATTTATCTGAGTCCTTATCCCGATGTAAACAAGTTGTCACCGCCTGTTCAGGCAGATATGGGTTGGACAGAGTATAATAATCAGGACAGTCCTTGGGTCGATCCGCTGAGGGCAGGTGATCCTTATAATGATGCTAACGACGTGCCACAGAGTGATGACGAAGATGACGCTGACTCATGTGACATATTTCATTTTAAAAAAACATGCAATTCAAAGTTTCAAACTATAAAAAGAGTTGTCGAAAACGCTTTAGACATCTACATTGGAATTTTTTTACTGAATTGCAAATTCAACGTGACATATTTCATTTTAATTTTTAAATTGTACATTATGTTCAAAAATAAAACATTTATTTTAAAAGAAAACACTTTTTAATTGTCAAACTGGCAAAATGATTCATTGTCATTGTCTCAAGTTATTTCCCAAAGTATTTATAAATTTTCTAAATTGATCCAAAATATTATTTATCTATGAAAAACTATTGATCAACAATAGTATTGTCAAATGTTAATCTAAATGAGGGCGTGATCCTTATTGTTTCTTAAAAAAAAAATCTTCTCAAATGTGGGTGATATACCGGGAGTGTGCTTGTGGGTTGCAACCAATCTATTCTTAAATTATAAAAAGTATAAGATACATCTGGTCTGTTTGTTTTATTCGCTGCTTACGACCGATTAATAAATTATTTCCTTAATACAATTTATCAGGAGAAGATAATTATCAGCCGTTTGGCACCTGTTCCACTAACTCTTTTGATTTCTTTAATAAAAACCGGTGGGTACTATACCTCACTTTTGTTCAAATATATATATATATATATATATATATAGAGTCCGGCTAGCGTCCAAACGTTTGGATAGAGGCTTATATCCAAACGGTTCATTTTTGTGATTTCAAAGTCCCAAAAGTCAATCTGAAGCACTCAACATGTTTGGAATATTAAAATGTGCTTGGAAACTAAATTTTACATTTTTTGGAATTTTTTTGTTATTTTTTTAGAATTTTTTAAAATCGTTGTTTTGATGAATTTTTTATTATTTTTTTTTCATATCAAAACAACGATTTCCAAAAATTCTAAAAAAATAGCAAAAAAATTCCGTAAAATGTAAAATTTAGTTTCCAAGCACATTTTAATATTCCAAACATGTTGAGCGCTTCAGATCGACTTTTGGGACTTTGAAATCGCAAAAATGAACCGTTTGGATATAGGCCTCTATCCAAACGTTTGGACGCTAGCCGGACTCTATATATATATATATATAAAGAGGAGGGATCGGATTACATCTTTTTTGGTGACACACTTTGACACCTACCATTTTCAAAGTCCAAATAGTCAATTCAAACCATTCAACATGATGGATATATTAAAATGTGCTTGGAGATCAAATTTTACATTTTTTTGAATTTTTTTACTATTTATTAAGATGGTTACAAAATCGTTGTTTTCATACCATTAAAAAACAGTGATTTTGTAACCATCTTAATAAATAGTAAAAAAAATTCAAAAAAATGTAAAATTTGATCTCCAAGCACATTTTAATATATCCATCATGTTGAACGGTTCGGATCGACTGTTTGAATTTTGAAATCGCAAAATTGACCTATAAAAAAAATAATGTCATGATGTGTCACCAAAAAAGGTGTAATTGGATCCCTCCTCATATATAAATTATATATAATACTTCCTTTGCTCCCAAATGCATCCAATCATTTATATCATTTATCTCTATTTTCAAAGTCCGAATAGTCAATCCGAACCGCTCAACATAATCTTCATAATAAAATATACTTGGAGACCAAATTTTATATTTTTTAGAATTTTTTTACTATTTTTTAAGATAGGTACAAAATCATTGTTTTAAGGAGATTCTGGACCATCCGATAAAGTGATTTTGTACCTATCTTAAAAAATAGTAAAAAAATTCTAAAAAATATAAAATTTGGTCTCCAAGTATATTTTATTATGAAGGTCATGTTGATCGGTTCGGATCGACTGTTCGGACTTTGAAAATGAAGATAAATGATTGGGTGCATTTGGGAGCATAGAAATTTGGGTGCATTCTAACACTCCTCATATAAAAAATACTTATTTGACCGAGTCAGAGCAGAGAATTAGATACCTCGTTCAAGTTCAAAGTTCTTCCCATTGACCATGGGATTGGAGAATTTTTTTTGTTCAAATGTAGGTAAAAAATGACTGGCTCTCAGAGTTTGATTAGTCAAACCCTGACTGAGATCGTTTTCGGGCGTTCAATGAATCTGAGTTATTTGTATCGCATGTGAAAAATTACAAAGCGCAACGAGTCTCAAGTTCAACCCAATTACGCATTTGAAAAAATACAAAACGCAACGAGTCTCAACCCAATTAGTCAAAGTAAATTCCTCTGTCAGAAACCCGCCGCAGCATCGCCCATACGTCCTTGAAATACGGAATCCTAACCCTCTTCCTCTATTATATATCCAGTCAGCATTCATTTGCCACGACCTCTCTTTCTCTCTCTCCATCCAGTAGTCAGAGATCTACCTGAATTCTGTAGATTGAGAAGCGAAGTTTGCGCATACTGTAAGTTTTCTTTGAAGGTATCGTGTTTCCTTTCAATTTTTTTTTTTTTTGATGAAAAATGTTTCCTTTCAATTTTTAGCTTATCATCTTCTTTCTCCTCTTCTTTTCTGCATTCTGTCATTTTCTCTCGGAGTTTTTTTACTATCGATCGTTGGTGCAGGTCTCAAGAGAGTGTTTCGTGAGGTTTATGAGAAGCTGCTAAAAGCCGTGAAATAAGGAATGGCGAATACCGTTGGTTTACTGAAGGTGATAGTTTCTCATGGCAAGAAACTGGCGATTCGGGATTTCACGAGTAGCGATCCATATGTTATCCTTCGAGTTGGAGATGCAGTGAGTTTATTACCTCGCTAAATCTATTTTGATTCGGAGCATCTCATTAAGAGCCACAAATTTACCTCATTAATCCTCACTAAAAATCATAATTTTCATTTTTGGTTTGTGAAATTTGCATCATATTATTTCTTTACAATTAAGCCTCAAGGTCCTCTACTAAACTGTAGAGTTTAATTTAATTTTACTAAATGTTATTTCAGTGAGGAAGCTCTACCTCACAAATGCCTCACTTACATAATTGAGTCTCAACTCAACTCAAAGCACAAGCAGCCACACTTTATGCTCAACTGATCAATTGAGCATCATCATGCAAAATTAGAAACTGGTATTGGTAAATCGGTACTGGTGTGCTGGTGTGCTGGAGCCTGGATCTATTTGGGCTATGTCGTATAGAAACTTACTATAAAAAGGTTGAAAACCTGTGTGCTACAATAGTTTAGCAAAGAGTGTGCTACAATAGTTTTAGTGTATATATGCATATAATCATGTTTTTCGTGCAAAATTGTGTTTATTTTGAAATGCTGTCATGCTTAGATGTCCTTCCATGTGTGAAAATTTGCTTTTGATTATACTTCAGATTTGGTTATTAAGCTTGAATCACTTCTTCAATTAATAGTTTTCTTTTTCTTTTTCCGTTTTGTTCTTGTTTTCTTTAGATTGCCAAGACAAAGGTCATAAACAGTTGCCTCAATCCCGTATGGAATGAAGAGTTCACGTTTGACATCAAAGAACCACATGGAGCTATCCAATTTGTAAGTTTGCGATAAATATCTTAACTTTGAATTGGTAAAGTTCCTTCAACTTCTGCAAGTAATCTGCAAAAGTATCTCTGCAATATTCTTAAAATAGCAAGAAACTCTACTATTGAGAATCGCAAAATAGTGGTAAATTCTTCCAAAAATCAGGAAAACATACCTTACATGTTCAGTTGATCGAACATATGCAGCACACTCTCTTCGATTTCTGTACACTAGTTTTTCCAATCGGGTTGGGTTGGGGGGTGGGGGTCGTGAATTCATATCACCTAAAGTTTTGAGTTTAGATTAGAAGCGTTAGATATGTTTTGGCACAAATATTAAAATTTGATCGGTTGATCGGACGGTTCTATGCTCAAAATTTGAGTATCTTGGGATTCATATCGTGCACTAACTCAAATATTGAGTTATTGCAGACATAAACAGGACCGTCCGATCTGCATGGCGTGAATATTGAAGGGGCACTGTGAATTTCCAAGTTGGGTTGGATTGGCTCGTATTATGATTAAATGGAACAATCAAGTGAATTTCATTGGAGGTCCAGATATTGGTATGGTGGTCCGGATTTCAAACTCAAAATTTAGGTAATAGTAGGGAGTTGTCCAGTGATGTCAGTTAGGTATTAATGAGGCAACTAGTTGACATTATATATGTAGAGTAGATTATGTTATAATCACGTCAATTCAAACACAAATCCAACCTTATAAATACTTTCTCCTTTTGTTAAAGTCTTTTCTAGTAACCTATTTTAAGAAAGAGGAACAAATCAAAGTTGATGCATCAACTTTTAAAATTATCTGAAAATTTGTTAAATTAGACATTCACAGATTCAACGTTATTACGTTTCTGATGTACAAATTAAAACTGCAAACATCCTTCTATTAAAATAACAAAAGAATAATTTAAAAACGCTTCTCCTTTTTAAAGAAGATTCAGTAGTTTTAATTGCTCCAGGAATTTACAACAAGTATAAGGCTTTAATAAGGTTAACTCTTCTCTCTCTCTTTTTTAATACATTTTAGGAAGTATTTGACAAAGACACATTCAAGCATGATGACAAGATGGGTCACACGTTTATGGATTTACAGCCCATATTTGCTGCTTCTAAGCTCAAGCGTGCGTTGCAGTCCAATCTCACAACTGGTGAGATGAAGTTGAGAAAAGTGGCACCAAACAGTGAAAATTGCCTCCTTGAAGAAAGCTTTGTGATGTATTTGGATGGTGAGGTTGTATTTGATGCACGGCTCAGATTGTGTGATGTTGAGACTGGTGAGTTATTTGTAAAGGTTAAGTGGTTTGAGAGGGTGTGATACTAGTTCAATTAAAAGCCATTTTAGAGAGATGAATAATTTGACTGATTTTTGGGTAGAGAAAGGCGAAACGAGGACCAAGTATTCTAATTCTAGCTATTCACCTGGCAGCCTCTGCCAAGATTTTTTTCTTTTTACGTAAATTAATTCTAGGGATAGTTAAGCTCCTGAAATTACAACTGTTGAAAGTAATTCTCCGGGTTGTAGTACTGCTGAATAGCTCATTTAGATAAATGGAATGCCAAATAAAAGAAATTGTAGTCTAATTTGTTTTAAAAAAATAGGATTCTGGCTAGGGGTGTCAATGGCACCCTTTTATCCGTTTACCCGACCCGTACCATATCCGATAAGACTGGTACGGGTAAGATTTTTTTTTTCGTAAACTTATGGTACAGATAAATATTTTTTTCATTATCTAAACAGGTTAAGGGTACGGGTAAAGCCTATTTCGTACCAGTTACCCGATCGGGTAATTATAAAAAAAAATTATATATATTATATATATTAATAAGCATTGAAAGAGTACTTTAATTAGTTTACTTGCACTTAGCATGATCATTAAAAAATTTCAATAAAGTACTGTACATATGTGAAATGAATATATATATTTTAATGTATTATTAAATAAATAATAAAAATAATTATATATTAGTTTTACCTGTTATTTATCCGCTACCGTTTCATTATCCGACAACCATAACGGATAAAAATAGAGTACGAGTAAAATAATTTGTAGCGGATAAGAGTAGAATATAGATAAAGTCAATTTGTAACGGATACGGTCATAAAAATGCTTAGTTCCGGCACCACAAATTTTGGTGCGGTAAGATTTTTTTTTTTTTTAAAGCTTGACTGAGGAATTTTTGGTGCGATAAGAGTTCTGATAGACTTTTCTATGGACACAGCGCTCGTAAATAAAATAAGACCAAGAATTTGAGAAAGTTCTTTACTAGAATCCAAAAGTTTTTTTGTAACAAAAAAACTGAGTTTCCTGAGAATTTGCCTCTCGAATTATAGATATTGTTCTAAGTTAGATTTGTTGTTTGATTTTGAAATATGAATATAAAAATGGAACAAGTCAGACAAACTTCATAGGACCACCCACCAGAGGACACTGGTTACCGTGGTAAACCCAGCTGATTATCACCTAAAGTAGACGTGTTAGGACTATTCAGGTAATTAAGGACTTTCGAAACTTGCGAGTAGATGTGAAAAAAGACAACCGATTCGTGTGCAACAAAATGTCCAGGGGCGCCATCAGCTGGAGTAAATGCAATATACACTTTGCAGAATGAATTAGCATTATTAATCCAAAATGGCCATTCATTTGATAGTAAACCTAAAGGCATATAATCACAAAGAAAATGCACGAAAAAAATCGAGAGAGAATAGCAAAAATGACACCAGCATAGGCTACTTATTGGACATAGCAACCACCCCTGCTTCTGGAAGGTATTAGAAGCAGCACAATAGCATGTATAATTACAAATGAAACAAAGATAATGTTCAAACCATTTACACGTCTCTCTCCCTTTCCAAAGGCAAAATACTAACACTATTTGGAAGCCAGCAAAACGGTGGGGGCAAGAGAACGTCCTTCTTTTGATTCTCATTAGAGTTGAAATATACACTCTAAGCATCTAGCACTAGGTTCATCTGAACTTGATATTTTTTTTCTCAATTCTTTATCATAGTACCTCTTTTCCAGCCTTCAAATCTGTCAAAAGACCGATCAAGATGTGTGTGCATGTACATCATTGTTTGCAAGTATATTTGCTATGCATCTAATAAAGCATGAAAGAAACACCTGAAGATGGGACAATTTCACGTCTCTTTAACATAAGTTCTCCCATCCATACAACCTAAAATATTGTTAAAGATAAAATCCAAGGTCACAAAATACTAACTTGCTGCCTATCCTAATGAACCAACTATCCCATCCTTCAATCACTCAAGCCAGTTAAAAGAAATATGTAGAACCTTTCTACATTACACCTAGTGTGTTTCACAGGAGCAGATGGGTATTTTCCTTGCAAACAACTTGAGAGAATGTTAAAACATACAAAGGATAAAAAGAAAACAACTGACCTGTACATGGCATCTAGAAAATGGCAAAAGGAATCAGCGCTAGAAGAATATTAACCAAAGCCGAATCCTTCGCTAGCTTCATGTATAGCCAGCAACAACCTTTCTTCCAACTGCTCTTTTGAGTTGTACTCTGGCAAATCCAATTGATTGAAACTACAGAACAAATCAAACAGTATTATCAAAAGAGAAACAATCAAAAATATCTTCAATTGTACAAATAGATATAGAAAATTACAATGATAAAATAGTACTAGGATGCTATTAACCTTCAAAAGAAAATAACTTGGATACCATATTTCAGCACCTCTAGTGGTTTCTTTCATGCAATCAGATAATGCTCAATTTAGGGATTGATGAAAGAGTTTAAACCTCTTTCTTCTTAACATAGTACAATGGGGTAAGTAATATATGTAGACTTACCAGGTATGAGCAGAAGGAAGCCTATCAGGGGCACCATATGCCTTGTGAATTTGGAACCTCTGGGGGCCTGAGATACCTTGCAATGCCTTGAAACCCTCCAGCGGAACCTAAAATAACATGTGACCAAGTATAGTGCCAGGTTACACACATCAATCACTTATGTAGAACTCTTGCCCCCCAGTGCTAGGCCTTTTGGGACACTTGTCACAAGACTTTATTTCCCTTATTTTATTATCATTCTTATACTTTTGTTTCTGTTTTTTTTTTTGGGGGGGGGAGGGTGTTCACCTTTAGAAGGTATGATCTAGAAATGGTATCTTACCTGTGAGAGAGAGAGAGAGAGAGGAGGGATGTACCTTAGAAGTGCCTGTGACAAATTGGAGAAGACGAGCCCTGTCTTCTTTGTTGAACCCTTTTACCACCTCCCAAAACCACTGTATTACCGGGGAGGCTGCTGAGTAACCAATGTACTCTGAATTTGCTTTCAAATCATTCACTACAAAAAGATCAGAAATAAATAACTACTATTTTCAATGGGCAAAAAAGAGAAGATGGTAGCCAACCATTAATTGTTTTACATTCAGATTTAGCTAGAATTATTGGGCACAGTGCAATTGTGAAAGCAATTTTTCCTACTAAAACATCCAAAAGAATTTAAAAATAAATCAAAGAGATCCTTTTTAAAACATCATCTAATTATCATGCACAGATCAGTAAACTATGAAGGAATCATGCTTGCCATTGAAAAACCAAGAAGTATCAGCTAAGGTACTTCTTGTGAAAATAAGGAACCTAAGGTATATAATATTTTAGACATCATAATAACATGGGGCATTAAGACCATTTTTTGTTTCATGACGTCATGATGTTTCTATAGGGAAAAGAAATTATTTTCAAACAAGCAATTTGGTTGTACAAAAAACAAGTACATACAGTCAATTTCAGGGAGGCCGCTGATGAGAAGCTCCAGCTCTTTATCATTGAATATGGAGATGAGTTCTCTAGGAATAAGCTCAGTGAAACCCTCCAAGAAGGCATTGATTTGGGGACGAATAGCATTTGTCAAAATATGGTCAGCAACCAGGTCTACATACTCATGCTTCGTCTCCTCAGTTACCCTTATATTTCTTCCTCCTGGCTTAAGCTCATAATCCATAACCTTTTCCAACACAGGTTCCAGAAAATTTTAGGTGCGACAGAAAATTAACATTCATGAAAACCGAGTTAAGAAAAAACCAATAGAGAGAATGTAATGGAAACAAGGGGTGAATAAAACAGAAAATATTGGTAATAGATAGTTCCTGAATATGATGGAACACATGGATATGCTGAAGACATGCACAACTGCAAGCTAACACACAAAAGTAAAAAAAGAAAAAGAAAAGTGGTAATAACAAAAGAACAAAACAAAAAGTAAAGCAGGTACATGAACTTACCTGATTTTTCTCATAGAGAATATGTTTTTCCTCATCAGCATCCATGCTGAAGGTCAGATCAGGGATATCGTTCACATCATTCTGTAAGGAAAGAAAGAAAGGGCAAACCATATCAGACTATAACAGTGCTGCATAAAAATATGAACTAAAATGACATTTTAAACTGACCCAAGTTTATACTCTTCAAAAGAACAACGCTGATTTGATTCGTCTGGCAATTGCCAAATCATATGTAGTTAAACAATCCAAAATTTAGCCCAATCAATCTTAGTTATTTATTATTAAAAACAAAGGCTGATTTATCTCAATTTGACCAAAGTGGTGCATTAAGCCACAATTCAATCAGACTTGCTCTTTAGGTCGACCCAAAAATTTACCCCCAATGGTACAAGCAGATTACAAACCTCAAGCATCCACTTCAAATTCTTATAGTAATCAGGATCCACTGCTTCGATATCATGATACGTGACTTTGACACCCAGCATATGTTTGTAGAAGGACCGGGTAAAATGTACATCCAGCAACTGCCCATCAAATAAAGCTTTTGCAACCTGTACCATTATTATAATAACAATATCAATGACAACAATATTTTAATGAATAAAGCAACCAACCCCACTAAGCCAATGATGGCAAAAAAAATGAAGGTAGGCAGATTAAACCAAAATTCACTCTTCATTTAGCAAATAATGCATAAAAAAATAAAGACCCGATTCAGTCACGAGAAAAAATGCATATGAATTGAGATTTTCAAAGGGAAAAGATCAGAAAATTCACATACCACACGACCGACAAATTTAAAATACGACAGATGCTCTGTTTGGTACACCGAGTTAGGGTTTGGCTGGAAGCTCGCATTGTTCCCTACAGTTGTAAAAAGCAATGCCCCTTTGTCGAAAATAACCCTAGAAAGCAGCTGGTACCACTCCCTGGTAAGCCCACCTGCATCAATCCCTTCCTCTCCCTGGAACTGCACTGTGAGCCTACCCTTTAGATCCTGGTATCGTCTCAGCCTTAGCTGGTTATATGAGTCTTCCAACACATATGCACGACGTACACTAATGCGTATTGGGCCAGCCACAAGGTTATCATGCTGCTGCCGTATCCTTGACCGAAAATATGCCCTCTTATTGTCAAAATCTATTAAACGCGGTACTTTCAGCATCATGGAAAGAGACTTCTCAAGCAAGCTAGGATTTTGTCGAATGAACAAATTAAGTAGCCGTCGGTGTTTCTCGGCCACGCGTGCAAAGGTAACCGTGCCTCCTGTTCGTGGTGAGCTTGAGATATTTTCTAATTGAAAAGCTGTGTCCAACTGGAGCTTCTCACACAAGACAAAGAAAGACTCAATGAAGGGCAAGAGTCTTTGTGCCCCGGGAGGTAAAGGCTGGGATGCAGGCCCCAAATCTCCAGTTTGACCGAGCTTTGACTCTGTGACGGTTATGCACTCACTCAATTCCTGCCACATTGGCTCAAGGGAGGAGTTCAAATCAGAGAGTACCAGCTGTTGCTGCTTTTCATCAGCTTGGTATGAGTCTGAGTTAAGTGTGCATAGAGATTGTAAGACACGAAGTATGGCAGAACCAGCCAAGGAGGAATGTAAGCCAAGATTTTGGTCAGAACGAAGGACTGATAACTCAGAGACGGCAGAAGAACTGAGGGACCTGGCTACAGTTGCAAGTTCGCTCGAGAAGAACTTACGGTGGCATGGAGCAACTGATGCTAGCTTTTTTATCACTTCAGCAGCAAGGGTGTATACTTTGTCGGGCAGCCTGGTTGTCAAAATAAAAGTGCACTTAAATCTATTTACCTTGGATTGCATTAGAAAATGCAAAGTATAGCTATGTTATAGTACTATGCTGAATACCCATACAACATTACTTGGGACTTATAAGCAGCCAACTGAATAAACAAAAAGGAAATATGAAAACACTACTATATCCCGGAGGAAGCAGTATAGTAAAGAGAAAAATTTACCCTTCACGAGACATTATGGTGCACAGATTGCGTAAATCTGGTTCAGGAAGCCCAACCAGAATGTTGTACAGCTTTTCAGACTGCTTGGCACTTGTGGGCTGACTAGGGTTTGGGTTGGGTTCACCCAGTCTAGAAGGCCTTTCAGTTCCAGCTTCAGGTCCTGGGGGTTCCATCCCTTGAATCTCTGATGGTGAGCCACTTTCTGATGGGTTGTCAGATTCTGGTAGCAAATCAATCTTTGAAACAGCATTGTTCACCACCACTTCAAGCAATGACATGACCTACATGTTACTAATATAAGTTATTCTAGCACAAACGGTGTATAACTTTCAAGAAATTTCAATAAAAAATTAATATAATTATTGCCCATTAGTTTAATTTTTAGCAGCTTTAATGTATTTTTTTTACTTGAGTTGGCTGATTAGATTCCGCAGAGGGTATAGCATGTATTTACTTGAGTGGTGATAGATAGAAACATCAACACTAAGCAGGCATCCTATACTTCATTTCAAGATTACCGTTTCCCTGACCATGTACCGAATGCAGTCTTCATATCTTTCTGAAATTTTCATCTGACTTCTTTAGAGGGTTTTTTTTTTTTACTAAAATGGTGCTCTGTTAAGACTCAAACATGACATTTCTAATCAAGTAAAAGCTAGAAAATCAGAAACATAATTTTTTTAATCAAGTTAAAAGCTACAAGAGCAGAACCAGCTCAATATACAGCCGGCTGCGCAAGAACAAAGGCGTGTTGAGTAACTTCAGAAACAACATGAGAGGCGTTTCTGTCACATCAGAATTTACATCTTTGCCCTTCTCCTCTCCATCCTTTTCAACAACATCAGAGCTTTGGAGGTCAGAACAAGACAAAATGTCAGCCACCGAAGCATGGCTTGATGCGAGAAATGTTAGAATTTCAAGGAGCTGCCGCAAGACTAGAGGAGGGAGGCCTTAAAGGAAAAAAAAAAAAAAAAAAAAGTAATCTAGTCAAGGGGTGGAACAGATAAATGGATCAGTTGAGTAAAGACCAAGGATTTACGCTTTCGATGTTATACTTAAGGCTTCAACTGAAACACAATTGAACCAGCATGTTAACCGATGTAACATTTATTAAAATGATGGACGATCATAAGTTATCAGAAAGGTTTTGTGTGGATCATATATTCAGATAAAACAAGCATATCAACTTCAACAGATGTGTAAAATTGCAGCAAGAGTATACTGTTTGGTATGGTAGCAAGCAAGCCTTTAAAGCTATAATTGAGGATTGGTTGCAGAAATTGCGCTTAACCTTTTAGGTTACTCATAAACCTTAAAGATAATAAGAAAAAAAATGGAAAAGTAACAGAATGTGAACCAGTCGGGGACTGAGGCTGCGCATAGACAACATTGCACTGGCATCCATATAACCGACGATGGCCCACATTGTCTGTCCGTCCACCAGGTCCTGCTTCTGGCCTAATCATACTGACTATAAGGCCAATAAGTAGTCTCCGGGTAATGCTATGTGCACATAGATTCAGCATGACCCTCTGAAGTATACCTTTGCTTAGTGGCTATAAGATTATAGAAAGGCGAGAAAAATATTAGAAAGGTAAGCTGAGAATTTCTGGCTGCTATAAACAAAACCCATCAATTGAAGACGCGCACAGAGTACACACCAACCTGAGCCAACTGAAAAAGGCGGATAAGGGCCTCCAAAGCAGCAGCATCGAAAAGGGGAACACCCTCAACTTCCTTAGTATTACTATTGCCCCTGGATCCACTGGAAATGGTCGGGACCACACGCCGGACCAAGGACACCCCCACGCCCCTATCCATCACCGACTGGTGATGGTGGTTGTCTAATGCAAACCTCCGGCCACTGTTTCCTAACCGATGTTGTGACCCACCAAAAAGACTGCCCCTTGAGCGATAGCGACTTAGCTCTCTGTCTCTAAGCATCTGAGCCTCCGCTAGCAAAGCTGAGGGTAGTGCAGATAGGACTGCCTCTGAAGAAGTTAGAAGCACCTGTAAGCAACATAAATTAAAATCATTAATGTGAAATAGGATCAAAATAAAATCCTAGATACAAAACAAATATAAACAAGAACAAAAAAGAAAAGGATTAAAAATGAATTGATGCCAGCTTATTAACATACGAACGTGTTGAGTTGTGCCATAGTGAAACTCTTCCCTCATACCCAGTACAATAAGTCCTTGCCTGGTATACACAAGTTGTAGAGTTTGTAGAACTTCCAAAATATGTATGTCCTATTTTTATAAACACAAATATAGCTTACCTCTTCACGAATTTCTGGTGGGAAAGTAGCAATGATGGATGCATTATCCATATCCACCGGCTGTCCGGATGACTGGTGTGACTGTGCAATCCTCTGAGCTCGCTGCTGTGCAAGAACCTCTGCCTGAAGATCAGGTGGCAGAGCAGCCAAAAACTCTGGATCTATCTCATCTGCTGCATCACTAGCTATGCCAGCACCTGTTTCAGCCTCTCCAACAGATCCTCCCGCCTGGCGACCCTGCTGGGATGCTAGCACCTCTGCCCTTAGATCTTCTGGCAATGCCTCGAGAAATGTAGGGTCAATCTCATTCGCTCCATCCACATTGTTCTCAGTGTGGTTGACATCAGGAGGATCAGCTTCAGCGTCAGCATCATCAGGAGCAGTAGCAGCATTTGTGTCAACATCGAACTCTATAGGAACAGGAGGGGTTTCATAACCCTCAATCGAATCCATGGGCACTGGAGGGGTACGATACCCATCATTCACCTCAGATGCCTCAATTTCAACACTGTTTGCACCAGCGCTTACCTCAGGAACCTCTATTCCAACACTGTTAGCACAGGCACTTGCATCAGCATCTGAGTTGACATGTGCATCACTCAGCTCAGGCACTGGTTGGGTACCAATGATGACTGCATGACAGCTCGACCGGCCACTGTCCATGTCTGAGGAAGCATCCCTGTTCAATTCGTTTGGCATCAGTCTGTCATCTTGCTCTCCTGTAACCGGGATGTTCTCAGATAATGGGGCATTGTTACCTCCGTTTAATGTAACATCCAACATCGGGCTTGCCGAAGGCAGAATTGGCACATTAACCAAAGGATCTGTCTCTACTTGTTCACCACTCTGACCAGGATTAGAGTTGCTGGGGTAAGGGTTGCTGCTGCCACTAGGAGTAACCACCTGTATTTGAGAGACAAAATGATCTTCTATTGCCTGAGCAATGGCTGCAGCTTGACTACTGGCTGGAGGTTGGCCATTATCAGTCCACCGGCCATCAAATCCAGTCCCCCTTCTCCCACCAATTCGCAACGACTCCATGCCCAGAGAGAAACCAAGCAGCTGGGAGGAGGAACCTGAACCCACCAGGCGATCCCCAGAGAATAAAGACCCATCAGGTGGAATCCCGTTATCGAACATACGCCATCGAGATACAGGGTGTAGCCGATTATCCCTAGAAGTATTTTCTCTAGGTGGCCTGGCAACTAATGGGTGCTGAAAGCCAGATACGAAGTCGGACCTCTGCCGGCTTAGGAGAGCTGAACGATTGCTGCCAGCACTGGCTCCAGGTTGACGGCGACGCTCAACACCAAATGGAGGGTGGAGATTATAGAGATCATCAGCATCATCACCTGGAAACGACTCTGACGCTATCTCAATGAACCCACGCCCTCGTGAAACCCGAATCTCAGGCGGAAGCCGTATCTGGTCTAGACCAGTAGCACCACCCTGCCACCGCACTTCTATGACACCACGGTTTGGGATTAGCTCATCATCATCCTCGTCCTCTTCTATCATGTCATCATTGTACTCTTCCTCATCAACAGGGTTAGTGTCAGCTAGTGGAATTAGGTGAGCCCCACGACCTGCCACCCCCATGTCATCATCCCGATCATCATCATCCTCCTCATCTTCATCCTCTTCTTCTTCTTCCTCCTCATCCTCACCCACATCCTCTTCTCCCACCAAACCAGACCTGGCTAATTCATGCGGGTTTTCACTATCACCTCTGTCCATACTCATACCCATACAGATACCAGTGTCCTCTGTAGCAAAGTCTTGGCCATCAAGTTGTTGATCTCTTTCTGTCTCCTGGTCCTCGGCAACAACTGTACCAGTATCAGCAGCAGGGTGGACTTCACCTGGTTCACGGATTGACAGTACTGAACCATGATCAGATCCACCAGCTTTGTTCTTATCGGATTTGGGTTCAGTAGCATTCGCAGCTCGAGTGAGAGTCTCTAAAGATTTAAGAATTAGATTGCATATGCTTGCAGCATGAGGGTTGTCTAGGTCAAGAGCTCTAAGAACAGTTGCAAGCGACTGCACCATGCCTCCATCGATCATAGCTCGGGCAACATCAGGTGAGCACCCCAGACTCAGATTGCTACTAGGCGACCCGCTATTGCACAAAAGTATCATGTTAATAAGATTGCACCAAGACCAGACTCGTTTGTCAGGCACCAATGCACCACCATTCGAGGGGCCACTAGTGCTGCTGCTTGTACCACCAGTTGATCCACCCAACAATGATGTGAATGCCCTCACAATTTCACTAACAACCCTTCTTCGTCCCTCGGTTGACCGACCACACAAAGCAACCAGAAAGGAAGTCGCCCTTCCAGACAGCTTCACAAGCAAATCAGATCCGTCCTTAGAATCTTTGGTGGTTAAAGGTAGCAAGTTGTGCAATATATGATACAGGATTCCACAATTGCCACGCATTTGGGACATCTCAGAGTCCCTCTTGAGTAACACCAACGCAGTGTGAGAGTACATAAGGAGCATCTCACTCAATAGCTTTAAAACAAGTGAAACCCTTGCCATGCATGCTGACCTCTCAGATTCACCCATATCATCAACTTTTGATTTCCCCTTTGGATTCGGCTCATCAATTTCCATTGGGACAATCTTGTCGTCAAAAGAAGCTTCTGAAAAGTAAATGTCGCTGCTTTCTTGAGCCTTCGGCTCATAGCTGATAATGAGCTCCAAAAGCTGGTCCATAACCTGACAAAGGCTTGGCGGCACCCTTTTGTGAACCCGAGAAAGTCTCCCAGGAGTGGACACATCACCTGACTTGTTTTCATGCCTATCCTTATCTTTCTCCTTATTATCCTTGACCAAAACAACATTCAACCGACCACCACTGGATGAGTCTACTTGGCACACCCCGGCAGCAGCCTTCATGAACACTGAAGGATCTCTACAAATCAATGGTGCCATAGAGGTTAGAAAAGACTGAGGCGAAACCCGGCCCCCATTGCGGGCAAGGGTCCCAGCCCCACTGAGGGCATGTTTGATCTCCAGTTCCATTGCCGACTGGAGAGTCTGTGGATCTTCTATCACATGCCGCACAATAACAGATGCCACACTGTCAAAACCAGGGAAAATAGAACCACTTGGCAGGTTAAAAAGAGATGACAACCCCCCAGTTTCTAGAAACAGAGTAGAGAGAGAATATGTCTTCGTCAGATGAGCACATAGTTGAAGAGCTGCTTGCATAACAACTGCTGGTACATGCTGTTTAACCAACTCACAGGCAATCGTCAGAGCTTGTTGACTCTCCTCATCCGTCAGGTAGCCAGTAGGCTTCCCCAATACTGTGCACAAAAAGTCCACATGCTTTTCCTTGCTTTTATCCATGCCATCAGAATTGGGCTCCTCAGGTGTCTCTGCATTTTTTATAGGTGTCTGTTGTAGCATGCTGCCTAGTACGAGTAGGAGTGTGCTCATAGCCTTCTCAGCCAATGCATCATTGGATCTAGGACCAGACCAAAAGAAATTCAAAATCCTCAAGACAACAGGAATAAGGCCCTCTCTAGCTGCTATTTCACGTGTGTTGCCATCCTCAGCAAGTAACAATGCCAGCATGTGGGCTGTAGGATACAACAAGCTGACATCCATACCAGGGCCCACTGGACAAACCTTTAGTTGCTGGACAAGATATATTACCACCTTCAACCGACCCTCACCCTTGTTCCGGTTGCACAAAGTAACCAGCAAGTCACCTAGAGGCAAAGCCACAGACTCGCCATAATTTTGGAATAACTTCATCGAGACAGAGAGAACATCATCCAGAGGCAGTGCAGGAGTCGGCACAGTTGATCCCGCCATGTCATCCCCACCAGATGGCCTGTCAGCAAGCTCCTCCTTACCTGGCTCAGAGTTGCTGCCTAAAGAGAGTGCCAGAGCTTGTGCCAATTGTACATCCTCTTGTACTAACTCTTCTGGGTGCGTAAATAACCAATCAGTTGCTAATTCAACACTATTTGACCCAACATTGCGCAAAGCCTCCTCCACACGTGCCCTAGAGAACCCCATCTCAACAATGGTTGAGACCGTAGTTTCATCAATTGAGAGGCCAATTTCAAGCCGCGGGTTCACGCCTCCGCTCCCGCCATGCTCAAGCTTGAACTCACCAACTCCAGAAAATATGTGGTCCATGATAGAGATCAGGGGCGACAAGATGGTTGCAGGGCAGGTAGGAAGCACAGGATGGTTCCAAACTGGTAGTACTGCTTCTAGAACCTGTGACTGCAGCATGGACACAAACCCCTCTGGATCCCGCGGAACTGGGAAAAGGTTTATTGAGAGTTCTGTCGCAACTGGCTGAACTAATAGCTGTGTGCTCTGAGGGGCAGAGGGAGACAGAAGGAATGACGAGTTCACGTAGTACTCAAGCAGTTTGCAGTAGCTCTGCAAAGTTTCCAGAAACCACGAGGGGCGGTTTGGGGACTTTCCATCAGTAGAGAAAGGGAAGCTCCATAATAATTGACTCGTTGCCTCAAAAGTTGTAAGGAGCTCCTTGAATGTACCAGTCACGTAAAACCCATTGACAACTGAGGTATTGCAGGCACGGCGCCACGAGTCGAATGTCAGAGCTGACATGTCATCAGAGACCTTGCCAAAGTAACAGCACTTGACAGAGAGGGAGGATTCAAAGCCAGGTGTAGAGTGGCCTGAATAGCTAAGGGCAGTGAGGAAGAGCCGAGACAGTGCAGTCAGTACAGATCTCGAGGCAGGGTTCAGGGTGGGTTCTGTCCTCCTGCGGCCAGGTAGGGATTTGACCACCATCAAGAGAAAAGCACGTATGGCTGCCGCAAGCCTTGTAAGTACCTGTGTAGAGTACAATTAAGTCAAGTGTGCAAGATGGAGAATAAATTTGTAATAATGGAAGTTGTAAACGTTAAATCTAGCCTCAGTTGAGCCATAATAACAAACAGGCATCGCCATCAAACACCAACACAGACATGAAAGTCGATTAAACATAAGTCTTACCAAGATATCACAAATCCAAATGCAAGAATAATAATAAAAAAAAAGCTCTAAGCAATGGGAGACAATTGCCTGGTATGAGATATTTGTCAGATAGTATGTGAATATCAGGTGCTCATTTATTTAGGGAACTGTCACAGCGTAAGAAATTTATTTTGGTAGTCCACCCAGTCAACCAGTACGACTATGGACCAGTAGGGTTTTGAACCCAGCTGGTAAGAAAAAATTTCCAGCATTTATTACAACAGCAAGACAAGAAAATATTCTAAGAATTAAACAAGACTAGTTAAGAAAACATGCCTCTCGAACATGACAATCAGGACTCTTGTTGTCTCCAGTATGAAGGCTGATGTAATTCTCCAGAGTAAACACTGGTCCTTCTGTGTCAGAATGTGCGTGCAATGCCTCCAGATGCCGGGTTAACCGGGCTCCTCCACGTAATCGCGCCAGGCTTGACAGACGCCCATGCCGGTGCCCATTTCGGTGCATGCTTGCAGCGGACCGTACCATTGATGCAAGAGCCTCATCAGCATTCCAGTTATACAGTGGTGCTTCCATGCTGCTGCTGCTGCTGCTGGTACTGGTACTAATACCATCACTACGTACAGTCGAAGATGCTGGTTCGGTGCTCGCCTCTCCTCCAATCTCCCTCTCTGAAACAATTGCAATGGAATCATCTCTACAGGTACCAGGATCTTGGCCCAAACCATTGAGATCCTCATCTGGTTTAGACTCAGCAAGCAACGACAATTGCCATGTGGTCTCTACATAAATTTTTGCAAGTTCTTTCAAAATCTCAGCCTCGGCAACTGCCAGCTCAGCCATCATGACCGTGTTATTCTTCAAAAGAAAACTCGAGAGAACCAGTAGCCCCTCCAGACCGGAAAGAGATCTCAAGACCTCCATCTGCTTTGCAGGTTCACTCTCGTCAAGCTTTGACCCAGAAACTGCTGAACTCAATACCCCGTTAACTGACTTGAGTTGTTCTCTAATGAATGACCCAACAATCCGCAGCATTGCAACTGACTGGGTGGCAGAAAAATTTTTAAATGCACTGGATATGCTGTTACCAATAGATAGCGAAACAGGTATACACTCTAGATCAAATAATTGAAGTATTTTCTCTACACCCTTTTTCTCAACAAACATTCGGCATGTATCGGAATTCTGAACTATCGGCTCAAGCAACCGAACTATGTTGCTAATACACCCGGGTAAAAATGACTCGACAGTGATTGATGCATCTCCCATCTGATCTTTCTCCACTGGCTTGTCAATATCCATGGGGACAACAGTAGAAGGAGACTCTAATCCAGATGCAGAACTAGATCCAGAGCCAGATCCTATTTTTGCTAGACTATCCAATATCCAAATGACTGCATCTACCCCATAAGGCCGAAGAGTGGGCGCATGTCGGAGCAACTCATCCATACCATTCGATATCACACCCGCTGCCTCACCATTGAGCGCCTTTAGGTACGATTTGGAGGTGAAAATCCTCAAAAAGCACCTCAGTGCATTCCTCTCCTTCACCATTTGCAATCCATTGCCATTCAAACACAAAGCCTCGAGGCAAGGAGGTATGCATGTGACTGCATCAGAGCTGCACAGGGGCCCATTGGTGATAACATCGATGAAGGCACCAGGGAGGCCAGCAGCCTCTAGGGCTGGGAAACAGGTCGGATCTTTGTGTATCAGATCCATCATGACATGTGCCCCAAGAGAGAACACCCCACCCCCAAACTCCTTCCCCCTTTTGAAAATCGCACACAAACAGTGAGGTAGCACGCTTTCCTCAGACCCACCCACTCGTGCAGTTGCACCCGGTACATATGTTGCAAGGGAAATAGTTCGCAGGAGTGCCTTGATCAAAGCCCTCCTATTATGCAGAAATAGAGAATCTGAATGTGCAGCTTGAACTTGAACTAGTGCTGTTTCAGGTTCCTTTCCCTTTCTACTTGACTCCTGACTTGTACTAGGTTCTTGTTCAGCTGTCCGGGAAACAGACACACTTTCTATAACTGAAATCTCAGATTTCAACCGCAAAATGGAGTCGTCCAGTCCACCAAGGTCACGGAACACAGCCGAAGAGGGATTGTGGTAGTCCAAGAGACCCTCGACCACTTGCACAGCAGTGGTAACGAGGAGGAGGTGCTGCGGATTAGTATCCTTCAACAGTGGTAGAATGGTAGAAATGAGGCCAGACTCCTGTAAAGCAAGAGAGCCAGGGGTCGAGGAGACCAAAACCAAAACAAGAGAGAGAAGTGCTTCAGCAAAGATCACTGAGCATTTCGTTGAACCAGTGGTGATTGAATCTATGGTCTTCTGCAAGAGACCAGGCAGGACACTGCTGTGGGCACCACTTGTCACAGAATATATTGCGGTTGGTGTGTGTGACCGGTCCTGGCAAAGTGCTGCAAGTGATAGAATGGCTAAGACCCGTATCTGAAAATTTTTGCACGAAGACAGAAGCAGAAGTTAGGGTACCTGTTAGTACACAAACAGTATAGCGTGCACACACACACACAAATGCATCTATTATATATCAATTAGGGAGTGAAGTGAAAAGATCAACACAGAGGCAATAATAAAATATTACAGTGATCGTACCTTCTCTGGAATCTCATCATAATTTAATAGAGAGAGCAGCTCATCAATGAACTCAGGCTCATTGCCCAAAAGCGTCTCAACATCCTCATGCTCACGACCCACATGAACTAGCATCACAAATGCGTACAATCGGATGCAAACGTACCGACACCGCTCTGCCAAGGACCCAAAAGCCCTAGCAAATCTCAGCCTCATAAGTAGTGAAAACCTCATTTCAACTGGTACATCATACTCCTTGATCAACTCAGCCAATAGCTCAAGGTCACTACCCCGATAGAGGTTCACATCTGGCATGTGGATTACCCGCAACCCTTTTAACCCATTATTGGTAGAGTAAAACTCAAAGTGGAGTGTAGAACCTAATTGACCTGCTTCAGGGGGTAAATGATCTGGGAGGGAGCACGCTACTAGGCCGAGCACCCCATCTTTTCCACCCCATCCTTGGGAAAGGGTGAATAGCTTGGAAGCCAAGGAACCAGTACGCACTGACAAGCTCTTGCTAATGGATTTATTGGTGAATGCCATCAAAGTTTGCAGGCTTGCCTCGACGATGTCAGCATCAGTGGAAGAGAGAAGAGACGCGAGATGTCGCTGTTATTGTAGATGATAAAACAGCAGTGTTAGTATACCATATTTAGTCTGCTTATTTGAGTTCTGAACAAAGTTTGTGCAGATGCATTTGAGGTTTTCCCAAGAGATTGTAAGAGCTTCTAGTATAAAAGGTGTACTGCTAATATATACAATCAGTACTGAATGTATCAACATTATGGTGGTATGAGTTGGGTTTCCTTTTCTTAAGTTCTTCTACATTGCTGCTTTTTCAAGAACCAGTGCACTGCATAAAAAAATAATTCCAGAGGACCTTATAATATAAATAAAAATTACCTCAAAAGAGCTGACTAGGTGGCGATTAGAGCAATGCTCCGAAATTAAGCGGCTAATTCTAAGGATTTGAAGCACAGGCCCACGAGGGAAAGGCATGTCAGCCTCAAGAAAACCATCTTCCAAGCTCAAGTCCTTTCTGGGTCCTATGTACTTGTCTAAGTACGAGTCGAACAAGTTGAATAGCTCAGTCCAGTGGTTGAAGTCTCCCTATAGGGGAAGAAATATATGAGATGCCGGGTTCTTACAAAATCATATGAACCAACCGTCATATTTCAAAGGAAAAAAAAAACTTTTTATCTTTTATTTGGGGCTAAAGGCTTGGTTGTTGTTGTTGTTGGTTTATTTGGGGCTACGAAGCAAAATGATAAATGCAGGTAAAATGAGGCAATCATGAATAATTTATACTAGATTTCTGACTTGGTCCTGATTCAGCACCAAAAATTTAACTAATTCAAAGAAACGAGCATGAATAACGGAATAAACTGACAAGAATGGGGTTACCACTTAGCGCCTGGTTTGATAACTAATTCCTATCTTTTCCTGACCATGTGTCCTGCAAGGACCTATACAGTGAGCCTAAGCTAGATGGGATTCTAATTTTATGACAAATCAAATTGTGTACCAAAAATACATGCCTGCACGCACACAGTGAGAAAGATTTTGTCAATCATTCAAAAAGAAGAGAGAGAGAGAGAGAGAACCTTATCATACTCCCATACAAAATCCCTTAACATTAGCTCTATATCCTCTAGTGGTGAAGCAGCGACACCGTCTATAAATGATCTTATACTTGGGGGCTACAAAATGCATAACATGAGAATAAGTACTTTTTAATAAAGTATCGGCTGGGTGTAAAATAAAGATAAGCAGTGTGAAAACAATTTCTACAAGTTCATCTCCATGTTTTGTATTTTGTATAACATTGGGCTCTTTAATTTTAAGAATTTTCTTCCATAAATCCAATGCAATTAACTTTAGTCATTTCATCATTTCAAGTACAGAAACACATGAGAGAAAAGAGTAATTGACCACGAGATGTATTTCATTCATCTCAACCTCAATACTAAACTTGGCACATTCTTTGCCTAAAGAGAACTCAACTTTACCATCATAACCCAAGAAGTGTTGTAACTGCGCTATTTTGTTTCCTCCATTAAGGAGGGAAAAGTGAGAACCAAAAACCTTATTGACAGGATAAGAATGCTGGATACTAGGTTATGAAAACTTTAAACAATACCTCCAGCGAAGAACCATGCTTATAAGCATTCTGTAAGAATTAACAGCCTCAAATTTAAATGTGATGGCATATCATCTTTAAAATTTAGGTACCGACTTGATCCCTTGCTTTTTTTTGTTTCAAGCCCCAATTCTACCACCACTTCATATGATCACTGGAAAATCCCTTGCTTGTTTGTTTCAAACCCCAATTTTACCACCACTTCATACGATCAATGGAAACCTAATTTAGGTACCGACAACACTACTCGTCCAGTCAAGAATAATATAGCACCAGCAAGATACCCAATCATACCTACCTTCGTGCTAGTAAAGTAAAACTTCGAAATTTCACTAGGTTCTAGTTGGAATTAAGTCTCCTGGCATGAAGAGGGGTCACGGATTAAACATTCCTGTGCAACTGTCATAATTCTAAGCTAGTAACCCCACCCAAAATTGTCCTTGCCATGAAATTTCTTTCTTTTATAAATTCCACCTTCTAATTTTATCATTTTTTCAAGTACGAACAGAAAGAAACAAATTAAAATTGATGAAACAAGCACAGATGACAATATAAAGGCTTACCACTTCAGTAACTCTTTTTCTCTTGGGCTTCATCTCAACGAAATCTGCATATTCCGCTGGCCAAACTAAGAATACAGCTTAAGCACGCCGCAGGTGCGATCTCAGTCCAGTGATACTGACAGGATCGACCAAGACTCGCTCGGCGTGGTTGAAAGGTCCGATTGCGATTGATAGGTAATATAATCGATTTTAGGGTTTCGCCATGGAAAAAAAAAAAGTAGGGTTAGGGTTTTGGGAATTATGCGATCGGAGGTTGAGACCTGAGGAGGGAGAAACAGAGATAAATTGGGGAGTGTGAGTCTGAGAGAGAAAAAGCCTAAAAGGAGACAAAGAGCGACTATATATAGAACTAATCTGAGGTTTTGTTTTTAAATTTTATTTATTCTATTTTTTTTTCGCAGTTCATCTGTATTTGATATATTTCGAGAATTCTATGATTTCCATCTAGCTTGGGGAACAAGAGTGAAATTGTATAAAATGATATAACTAGCTAGCTTCTCACATAATGCCTTTTGCGACATCTTCTCTCAATTACATTTTTTTCATAATTATTATGAGACGCAGGTTCCAAATGACAAACTATAACTGTTCATTTGATTACAATGAATTTGTGCACATTAAAAACTTAGATTTAGAACTTGTATGGAATTGCATTAAACTTTATAGTATGATTCATACACCAAGTCAGCCTCTACATCATGTGAGCTTCAAATTCTAAGATTTAGTTACGTCGGTCTATGTATTACTCAGTTGTGGCACAAATTCAACATTAATGAAAGTAGTGAGGGGATGACAATATGCATATTATTATATTACGGAGTGGTTCATACAATGAATTTTTATTTTTATTTTTTTTATTTTTAAAGTTTAAACGATTGATCTGAACTTCTCAATATGAATTTTCGTATGAAAATATATCTACATAAAAAATCACTTGATTTAAAAATCCTAGACCATCCAAAAGTAGTGTTTTTTTATCAATCTTAAAAAATAGTAAAAATAATCTAAAAAATGTAGAATTTAATCTTCATGTATCTTTTTTCATACGAAAGAAGCCATATTTAACCAAATATAGATACTGAGGCCATAGCACGTAGAATTTAAAATTTATAAGAGAACAAGTTTGTTGAAGCTTTTTGATAGCTTCTTTGTACATCAACAACTTTCTATAGTTTGAGATGTGTATTGATAGTCTACTTTGTTAGATAAAAAATTGGTGGAATCCTTTAGTTACAATTGTTGTAGTTTTAAAAATACGAATTAACTTATAAAACGAGAATACTTCTTCACTTCTTGACACGTAATTGAGTATATTTTTTGCAACATTCATCTGGTAATATTAAATAATATTTTTTTTTAATCCATTTTGTTAAAAGCACTGAGTTTCGACAGAGCCAGCTAACAATTGTTTGCAATTATTTTATCTCGAACTCGTTAAAACACCCAAAGTAAGCCGCACTGCGTACCACCCCTTAAATTTAAAAATATGTACAAGATTTATATTTAGTTTTGCATTTGACATAACAGATACACGTAGTTAATTGTGAGTGGTCGACGAATTCTTCAGACAAGCAAAATCATTTCTTCAGTAAAAAATAAAGAGTTTCATGCTGAAAATCTCCCTGCAAATTTCAAATAAAATTAAGGAGAGCGCAGTTTAAAACTAAATATAACGACCGGCATTATATCTTAGTTGTTTTTACCAAGTGCTTGTGTCCCTCGTAACTCAATTGGGAGCTAATCCTTAAAGAATGTTAGTACTCAGTAGTATAGAGTAATTTAATCTAGAAAATTACTCATGTTCATTAATGAGCAATTTTTTAGATTTTTTATTTTCAAGATAAGTGGTTTTGAATGCTTACTAACAATTTTATTGATAAAATTAATAAAAAAAAAATATATTTACAATGACTCAAATGACTCAAATTCCTAGATCTACTATCTTATTCTCACAAAATTCTCGAAATTATTCTAACTTACTCTAATCCTTTAATCTTACTTGTATGCAGTCTTAATTACGCTATTACCTTAATCTCTATCTTTCTCCATGACCGGATCTGCTCTTCTTCATCCGTCGTAGCGCTCTAACGACCGAATTTGCTCACCACCGCGTTCCGATTGAAATAGGGGTAGATATATACTCTACGCTTTCAGCTCTGACAATACCGCGCTCTCAGCTCCGATCTCTCTCCTCTCCCTCATTCTCTTATCCACACGAGAAGGTAGAGCCGAGAGAGAGGGGGTGTTGTGTCGGGTAAGGCCTAAAAGGAGTGGGAGGGGCGGACTTGAGTGGAGGGATGTAATTGTTTAGAATGTTTTTTTGAAATCATGGGTTGGGGGTTAAGCCATCCAACACACTTTCAAACTCCTGTGTATATTATAGAGAATTTCTTCACTTTTTTGTGGGTTTCAAACTCATGATTTTCCACATGAAAGACATGTGTCTTTGCTACTAGACCAAAGACAGATTCTTAATTGTTTAGAATGTTAGTTTTGTACTTTTTTACTGGACTCATTGATTAATCACATAGGTGTTGTTCGGCAACTGCTTCTTAAGACTCCTTAGAAATTTAATCTTACATCATTTTCGCAATAAAGATTAAATTTTGCTCATTTTTTTCCAAATTCTTAAGCTTAGTCTTTTCTTGTCCAAATTTTCAATCACCATTTATCTTGAATTAAACCTTCTTAAGATTTCTTTTCCTTCTCTAGCTTTCAGAAGAACTTCATTTTTTTTAATCTTTATTACCGAACTGATATCTTTAGTATAAACTAAAATTTAGTCCTACGCTGATTGTCGAACGAGGCCATAAGCTTCAGTACCAGGTTATGTTACACCAAGTTCCAACAACTTGGATGTATATAGAAACAGTGGAACAGTGAGGAGGCCCAGCTGTTAGCTAAGCCAATTTGAAAACTTTAGATACTATTTTGTACCGTTCGTAATTTTGGAAAAATATCCAAGATAAAAGTTTGCACGTATCATGCTTACATATTTTTACGGACGAATTTATAATTGAAGTCATTAGGAACAAGTTTAAAAGTTTCTGGTTTCCGCTGAATACATTGTTAGCGTACATGATTTAGGCTTTTTTCAAGTTTCGGCCGCGAAATATTTTATTTTGCTAGTCAACCCCTGCATTCTTCCACTAACATCCTCGCATCTAATTGTAAAATATGGAGGGCAGGGTGGGGTGGTTGTGGCAGTCCAATGTCTGATCGGAGCTGTTTGATCCGCATCAAGATTCACATGCACTTGATCCGCACACGAATCTTAAAATCAACAAGGATCGAGCCACAATCTTAAAATTGCATACGTTGATCTTGTTGCATGTTGAACAACTCCGGCTGAACATCAAAACAACTCCGTCTGATTCTCTAAAACAAATGACGCTCTTGAATCTTCTCATTAAAAAGCCGGGAGATGCACTCTCATCTGCTTTGGCTAGTCTTGTAACGGACTTACAGTCGTCCATTGCCGATTTTTTTATTAATCGAAAATAAAATAAAAAAATATCAAGAAAGGGTGATGTTTCAAGAGGAAATCGAAATATAGATAAAACATGACCGTTTATCCCGTCCCACGGACGATACAAACATTTCCGTCCGGATTAATCACCGCTAATCCAAACCGTAACTCCACTAGACAGCAAAAAAAATGTCCGGGATAATCGGTCCCATCCCTGCTTGAGAAACTTGGACTTGAGTAGTTGGCAGTTAAGTTTCTTTATTAATTGCACATCTCCTTTCCATTTGTTGTAAACTGGATGTTTCCACTTCTGCTTCTTTTTTGTTTTTCTAAAAAAATGATAATGGTGAATCCAACACCTCCGGTTGGAAGATGAGATCAAGCCATGAATTTCTATTTTATATTATAGTTTTATTAACACTAGTAAGTTTAAACCCAACGGCATTGTTGAGAATTGATTTTATTGAATTGTAATAGATTTATGAAAGAATAGGAGTTGATCTCCTGTACAACTAACTTCTAAGTAGGAGTTGATCTCTTGAGAAACAAAGGACTTCAGCAGTTCAGCCTCCCAAAATCCAAAATGATATATGATTTGTTATTAGATTTTTATTTTTGTCTAGGACGGGACGGATTATCTCGGTCGGACTTTTTTTTCGCGTCTAAAATGGTTTGAATTACGGTGATTAATTCATACAGAAATTTTTGTACCGTCCTTAAAATGAGATAAACGGTTATGTTTTACTAATATTTCGATTTTCAATCGAAACGCCACCCTTTTATGATATTTTTTATTTTTATTTTCAATTAATAAAAAAATCGGCGCCATTGAGTAAATTCTATTGAATAGACCTCCTTCCAGAACAATCCAGGAGATTCTCATCTTATACGGCTCCCACCTATGCCCGATACCGAAGAAAATATCTTCCCAAGTTAAAATCGGATTCTGGATAAAGGCAACATATAAAGAATAACAAACCAAGCCGGTTAATTGCGGGTCTACAGCAAATACTGTAATTTTTGCGTAACAAATTACAAATATCATTTTACGAATCATTCCATCAATGTCAAGCATCTAATTTAGGATTCCACATACAGAAAAAGGAAAACCTTGTGTACAAATACCTTTTTATAATGGATACCTCATACCTGCATAGAAAAAACTTCCATGTGCCGCTTTATCAAGTATTTAATAAAACGTAACAAATCGGAGCGGGGACGGTTTGACAGAGCATCAGATCAGAGCCGTTCAATCCACATCAAGACTATGCACATTTGATTCACACGAATCCTAAAGCTGACCGCACACATGTTAATGTAGATCGAACGGCTTTGATATCAGACTAAATTTGGTCCGATGCTCATCAACCCCTCACCCCCCTCCCCTTCTGATTATTTTTGGGAAAATATTTTGCTACTTATAATAAATATCAAGCACATTGCAATGAATTTTTTTTTTTTTTTTGCTATGTTGGAATCTCCAAACTCAAAGGAAGCATTATAAACATAACAACCCTTCTCTAAATCTAGTATCGGAGCTAAAAACTAGATTTTCATTCTAGCTTAATTTAAGAAAACAAAATACATCTTTAAAATTCTTTCCTAAATTTAGTACCACAACTGAGCACGCAATTTTCATTCTAGCTTTTTTAAGAGAAAATGCATATCTAGAGAGAACACGACTTGAAATTTAAGTCACAAACTACCCTCCTCTACTATGTTCCCTACTTACAGGTGCATTTATTTCATCAAATGATAAAAAAATCAAGGGAAGCATACAAGAAACCAGAAAAGTGCAGTATGGATCCATGATGATACCTACATGTACCAAATTTCAAAAAGTAAAAAAACCATTTATTGAGCAGCACTATGGTTCCATAAGGTACTAGTATGATACACATAAATTGGTATCAACAGTCATTTTGATTATCAGCAGTCAGTATCACAATCCATTGTTGTGATTCAGGGAGTATTTAAGGACACCGTGGTCAATTCTCAGCAAAATGCATGCACCAAAAATGTCACTCTTTTAGTTTTTTTTTAAGGTTAGTGGCTTATCACTCTTTTAGTTACCAGAATGCAGATTACCACTCAACTTACACATATTGAAATCTGGAACCATAATACTTGCTTGGTAGCATATGATTCAGTAAAGTCATATAAGCTTACAAGAAAATGTAAGTATCAAGCAATCTCCAAAACAACTGCGGATGCCCCACCCCCACCATTGCAAACTCCAGCTACTCCAACTTTGCCACTTTTGGCTTTCAAAACCTACCAAAGAGTAATAAAAATAAAAAAGATTAATAAATCTTCTAATATTTCATTATTGTTGTTGTTATGAGTAGGGTTAAAATGCCCCATTGTTTTCGTGCCCCACTCATACCCCACATCCTTATATCTCCATTTTCAAAGTACAAACACTCGATCCGAACAGCTCAACATGATCTTATTAAAATGTGCCTGTAGACCAAATTTTATATATATTTTTTAAATTTGTTTACTATTTTTTTAGATAGGTACAGAATCAGAAGATTCTGGACCATTCAAAAACAGTGATTTTGTACCTATCTAAAAATTTAGTAAAAAAGTTTAAAAAAACTATAAAATTTGGTCTCCAAGTACATTTTAATATGGAGATCATGTTGAACGTTCGGATTGGCTGTGTGGATCTTGAAAACAGAGATAAGGATGTGGGGCATGGTCGGGCCACAAAAGCAATGGGGCTTTTTAACCCTACTCTAATTTGATTGCAAAATAAATAATAACAATTTAGCACATTAAATTTTATCATGTTTCTTTAGCTCCTAACCTCACATGGTATAAAACCAACTTTAATCACCTTTAATGTTTTCTCTATGCTTTTGCTGGTTCTTGCTTTTTTGGTGTTTTATGTATGACTCCAATGTAAATTGAGGCTAAACTGGGTCAAATTGAGGAATAACTACACAATTTGGGTCACTGAGGCAACGACGGCTTAAATCAGGCATATTTGCCCAATTTGAGGATTAAGTTTGGTTTCGTTGAACTATCTTGGTACTGTTTTCAACTATTTACCAGATAAAGAAGTACTGCTGTTATGTATAATTTCAATCCTTGGTATTAATAATATAATGGAAAGGAAACTTTGAAAACAGAACCGAATATACAACCAAAAATCAACATTCAGAGCAGCAAATATCCAAGGGGAGAAAGTTAAAGGCTATAATGTCATACTGACCCCTAATAAGGTGACCAAGATGCGGGCCCCACTACATCCAAGAGGGTGTCCCAGAGAAACAGCCCCGCCATGTACATTAACCTTTTCCTGCACACACACACACAAAAAGTTACAAAAAATAAACAAAGATAAAACAGCAGAATTTAAGAACAAGGGTTCTTATAAGAATTATATCATCGTCTAATTTTACATCCAACTCTACAAAGGGAGTTCATCTGTGAGTTCAGTGACTATTCTACATTGTTGTACGAGTATTCTAATTGATTGCTTCAATACAATTTTAATTAATTTCATTTTTTTCCTTGTACTCTTGACTGATAAGTGACAGCTGATTTGAAGCTTAAACAACAGCATATACAATTGCAAAAGAAACCTAAATTCAGTGATTAACTGTACCAATACTAAACCAGCTAGGTCCATTCCTGGTATTTCAGGACTTTAGCTTAATAATGTGCGGTGTGTGATTGTGTCTATTTATGCGGGTAATACTCACAGAAGGAAGCCCAAGAAGCTTTTGATTTGCAAGGGCAACAACCTGCCGACATAACCAACAAACTTTGGTAATTAATCCAAAGAGAACTGAAAAAAATAAGCTTTAACAAAGAGTGGCTTAGACAACTCACCGAAAAGGCTTCATTAATTTCATAAAAGTCAACTTGAGAAGCATTCAAGCCAGCATTTGATAGTGCTTTTGGAATGGCGAGAGCAGGAGATGTCGTAAAGAGTTCGGGAGCCTATATCACAAAATATTATAAGTAAGAAAAAAGAACCCCTTAATTCATGAAAACAAAGTTCAAAGATGAAAATTTATTTTTAGCACTCAAGAAATTGTTATATTATTTTTGATGTTACACTATAAGGCATCAAACTTGTACTTTTAGATTGATTGATGGCACAGATGGCACAATCATACATTTGGTTATGTTAGATAATTGCAGATTGTGTATTAGTTTCTTTGACATATTCTTTTTTTTTAAGGTTAACGTTTGTATTGATAGAAAAGTTAAATTACAAAGTCCTAAGATTATATACACCTCTTCTCTATTTACAATATTCTTTGACAGTTTTATAGTTCTATATTCAAATAGGTTTACCTGAGCAGCATCAGCATAGCTGCTGATCTTGGCAATAACTTTCAAGCCAAGCTGTAGAGCCTTCTCTCCACTTACAAGCACCAAAGCAGCAGCACCATCACTGTTTACAAAAAAATAATAACAATTATCAACAACTACTACCACTTCAATAAAATAGTAACAAAGATAAAAGGAAAATTAGAAGTAAACAAACTTTTGGTGTTACATTTTTGAGGCAACCACTTCATGTTAACTTGCACAATTGAGGAAATGAATGTTAACTGGTTGAGGACAATTTAACATCAAATTCATACACTGATTGCATAATAAAAATTCCTGAAGCATAAACAAAACTGAGGACGAAACAGAGTATAGTAAATAAAAAAAGTGTATAACACTTATGCTGGATAAAAATTCAGTACATATGTATAGCACAGCATTAATGTACATTCAAATAAAAAGTAGACGAATTGGTAGCTTGAATTGGTGTACTGAATATGTTCCCTTTAGCAGCAAATCATTTGCCAATTATCAATTCGACAAAAGGGGGTAAAAAGCACAATAGAGGCTAGTTCTGAATCTTCGATAGGGAAATAATGAATCTCATAAAGAAGGCCTTTTCTATTTATAAAAGGAAACAAGAAAAATAAAGGAGAGAAAAGGAACAGTCTCTCTTTTCTATATATAACAAATAAATAACTACAGAAAGAACCTGATGCTAGATGCATTGCCAGCAGTAACTGTACCATTGTTGTCCTTAAAGCTAGGCCGGAGCTTCCTTAGCTTTACAGGGTCAAACTAATCCATGCAATAAGAAAGGAAAAGAATTATGTTAAAAATAAAATGTTATAATTTAGATAAGAAATGCATCACTAGGAGTCAGTAAGAAGTAAGAACAATTGTTTCCTCTCTTATTTTGGTTCCGTCTATACTTATCTTTTGCTGATGAAGTTGAAATGTGAAAAAACTTAGGGAAAAAAAAGATGATTTAATTTTTAAATATAGGGCAAGTTCAAAAGGAAAATTTAAGCCTCCTTTTTCTTTCTTTCTGTTTATATGTTCCGCACTTAATTGGTTCCTACTGGTGATGTGGACAACAGATCTGTAGTTTAAACAAAAGGTCTACAAAAGGACTAGCACCATGCATTCAGCACTAAAAATTGAAACTTTCTAATCAGAAACCCAAGAAATAGAAGATTATAGCATTTTCCAAAACTAGAATATATATATATATAGAGAGAGAGAGTGACTAAGGTCAAAGTGGTAGTTCCTAGCCCCCGGTGCTACCAAGTCGTTTTCGGATTTTCAAAGTCCAAACGGTCGATCCGAACCGTTCAAGTTGATCTCCATATTGAAATGTGCTTGGAGACCAAATTTTACATTTTTTGGAATTTTTTTACTATTTATTAAGCCACTTTGAAAATTGCTGATCCGGATGAACAGTAAAAACAGTGCAACCAAATTCTGGACCATGTGATCAGAAATTTTCAAAGTGGCTTAATAAATAGTAAAAAAATTCCAAAAAATGTAAAATTTGGTCTCCAAGCACATTTCAATATGGAGATCAACTTGAACGGTTCGGATCGACCGTTTGGGCTTTGAAAATCCGAAAACGACTTGGTAGCACCGGGGGCTAGGAACTACCACTTTGACCTTAGTCACTCTCTCTATATATATATATATATGAGAATGGCTAATATCAAAACGTTTGTTCCTGGACTCAGGAACAAACGATTCCGTTCTCCAATTTCCAAAGTTCAATCAACAAATCCAAACCGTTAGATGTTCAATCTATATTAAAATGTGCTTGGAGACCAAATTTTACATTTTTTGGAATTTTTTTACTATTTATTAAGCTGGTTTGAAAACCGCTGTTTTTCAATGCTGCAGAAATTTAATAAAAACAGCGATTTTCAAACAAGCTTAATAAATAGTAAAAAAATTCCAAAAAATGTAAAATTTGGTCTCCAAGCACATTTTAATATAGATTGAACATCTAACGGTTTGGATTTGTTGTTTGAACTTTGGAAATTGGAGAACGGAATCGTTTGTTCCTGAGCCCAGGAACAAACGTTTTGATATTAGCCATTCTATATATATATATAGAGAGAGAGAGAGAAAACAAACCTTTGCAAGGCCCTCATCCTTGTCAACTACCATTGGCGGCTTCCCTCTACCAGCTGAAACCTCAACCTGAAGAAGTTGAAATCAAAAGTAAAAAGTAAACATAGTACAAATAAATTTATATTTTTTATAAAAACAAACAGTATAACTGAAAAGATAAGGATAAAGTATTAAATATTATTATTGTTTTGGTCGTTAGTCACAGTAACGGCATCAAATACATAACAGCTGTGTACCAGAGTTGTGTGTGTTCTTCTTATTTATTCATTCATTTTTTTTCATTTTTTGGGTTTATTTGTGCCTTTTTGATTTGGCAAGTTATCTATTAATGTGATTTCTTCCAAATTTTACCATAACTCATGTACCTAATTTAATGAAATTGTGTACCAACAAAAGGCCCCAAGTATGATGTTGAGAGCCGCACATAAACCTCAGTTTATAGTTTATTCACAAGCCCCGAACATTATAAAAAAAAAAAAAACAGAAAAGTGCCCCCACAAAAGAGGATAAGAACCACAAGTAATAATAAGTGCTGGTACATTGGCATGGTTTTGCTCTGAAAAGAGAAAAGAGACTAACAGGAATGATTTCCCAAGCAAATGCACCACTATCCCTAGCAGCTATGCCGCGTTCATTGCTTTGTATGGCAAAATTGTCCTAAAATAACAACAAATAAAAAAACAACAAAATGTCAGATGATATTTTGGAAATTTTTAGTCATGCTTAGACAATTTAAATGTGAACCTTATCCGAGGCCAAATTCAATATTTAGTTAAAGTCCGACAAAAACCACATTAGGTATGGTCAGTTCAATATGGGCACTTTATCAATACTTTGTCAGGACTAGTGCTAAGTGATATGGTAACAAACCTAGCATTATGACTCTCTCCCTTCAAATTGTACATAATTGACGTTATCTATTATTTATGTTACAAAACTAACATCTCATATAAATTTCAGAAGAACAGAAAATAAAGCAACTTCTACCTGTTCTTCTCTGGTGACAGAGTGATTATCAGCACATATCTCGGCACAATTTCCCATAGCACAATCAGAATACACATCCCATAGGCCATCTTTCAGCATCCCGTCCACAAGTGTGTCGTGCCCAAACCGTGATCCTTTCCTGCCAAATTTATTTTGCATGAAACGGTATTTCAGAGAAGTTCCAGATTACATACAGAAATTGTGCTTTCTTTCATTCTGTTCACAGCCTGACTAGACCTGAGTAGTACAATTCAGCAGCTTCAGTTCAACCAAATTTCATGACTAAACCTCAATCTGACCCATTTTGCTTCCAAATCACATTCTGCTCAGTTAAACCCAATTTTGCCTCAGTATGTGTTATTGTACAATTGAGCACCATGTTAACTTAGTGCATTTCATCCTACCAATGTAACATTTGCCTCAGTTTGTGTTATTACACAATTGAGCACCATGTTAATCAGTGCATAATTGGTTCAAAAGCATCCACATTCGTCCTTGCTTAAAGACATGTTCCAAAAGGAACTTAAAAAAAATGTAACAGACCTTGCATCAGCAATGTATTTGGGAGCATTTGACATGCTCTCCATGCCTCCGGCCACAACGACATCATTTATTCCCAGCTGGATTGATTGTGCAGCCAGCATTGCAGCTGAAATTAATAAGTGCATGCACAATGAAAATTCAAGCAATTCTATTTGCATGCAAATTATCTAGTAAGCTGGTTTTGGGTACACTCACAACCATTTACTGTCTTCGGTACCTGGAAATACTAAATCAGTATCAAAATGAACATGATTGCTACGATCCATGTTGGTGTCTTTACAATTACACCTATAAAACAGTGAAACTTGCTTTTGTTTACTTTATTGACTGCCTTCTTTAACTAGGAGAATGTCCAGCACTTGTGCAGGTTTTCCTGTAACTATACTTACCAAATCTTATCTTCACCATTATGTCTCATTACTACAACACCATTAGTTTTTTGTACTATATCGCTCTTTTGACCGTACCTTTCATACCAGAAGCGCAGACTTTATTGACAGTGGTACAAACTACTGTATTTGGTATACCGGCACCAAGGGCAGCTTGGCGGGCAGGGGCCTGACCCAAATTTGCACTTAGTACATTACCAAAGAATACTTCCTGGACCAGTGTGGGGTCCACATTCGCCCTCTGAAGAGCACCTGAAATGAAAAAAAAAAAAGTGATTTATGATACAAAACACGTGAACTTGTGGATCACACTAGGATGTAAATTCATGCGGTGCCATGACCAAAATCGCAGGGAATGATCGCGGCACGTTAGTCGTGCCATGACTAAATCACATCGTGACCAAACATGATGGTCACGTTTAACTATAGTTTTTTAATTTTAAGTTTGTTTAAGGAAGATAAAAAAATCAGAAATAATATAAAAAATGTGGAAAAATGTAAAAAAATTGTAAAATGACGAAACAACGTTGTAAAAAAAAATGTGTAAGAAATAATTTTATTGTTCGGAATTTGAATTGTTGTTTGGGATAAATATTGGCATAAATTTTATGTGGTTTGGTTACATATAGTCAATTTTGGTCATGTGCTGTGGTCAATCCAGTTAGTGTGCCGTGTTGTGCCATTTTTCTCGGAGGATGGTCACGGCATGCGACACACAAGTCAGGCACGTGACCGACATGCATGCCATGTTGTGTCGTGTCCGGTCATGGCGTGACTTTTTGTACATCCCTACATCACACATTTGCATGCATGCAACAGATTCAAATCACAACCATACACAATGTGCAAATGTTAGTATTCCTGTTTACATGGGTAGGATGATGCAGATAAACAATGCATACATATTTATCACAAACCAATAATCCACGTGTGCATGCATGCCGACATCCATACCTGCTAGCTTGATTGCATGCATGTATTCGACCCATTCAATCATCGATACATGTGTGTATACATTTATTATACACATTATACATGTGGACAGCAAAGATACCGCCAACAGTCAAAGCATTTGGTATACTGTTATTGAAAGGAAAAATTCTCACACATGATGTGCGGAGAAGGAATATCAATGTGAGTGGGGATGCGTTCTATGTAACAACTGCCCTACTGAATCAGCAGCTCACTTACTGTTCCTATGTCCCTATGCAACAGAGATATGGTACCGACTATCTATTTCACTAGGTTGGAAACCAGCAGGAATTGAGACTTCGGTACAGAGAATACGGGACAGGTCAAAAAGGCAATGCATGGCAGAGAATCGAACAATCGAACTCAAGGAATGGGTAACATGGTTCGTGTGTACTGTGTGGAATATCTGGAAGCATAGCAACGAAATCGTTTTTGGAGCTGCAAGAAGAGAGCCGAAGGTGCTGGCAGATAGAGTTATAGTGGACGCAAAAATATGGCTGCAACATTGCTGACAGAGAAGCATGAAGAGGGATAGTACAATTAAGGGGCAGTGTTGTAATTTTCTAGCAATTTCTCTTTGTTTCCTAGATTTTATGTATAAGCTGTCTAAATTAATGTTTACTGGTAAAAGTTAGAAGTGATTAAGGATGCAATGTAAAACAATATTTATTATTCAATATACGCTTGGTAGCCTGTACCAAGTTTTTCAAAAAAAAAAAAAACAGAGGGAGGTATTAGTTACCCTGAATAGCTAGTGATCCAAGTTTAGTAGCAGGAAGAGATGACAAGGCTCCAAGAAAACCTCCCATCGGAGTTCGTGCCACACCAACAATACATACATCTGCTTAACAACACAATAAAGTTTGAACTATAATTTTAAAAAGAAATCTCAGCAAAACCCCATTCACTAAATTGGTAAGTCGCACAATGGTTGCCAGGATAAGAACTAAGAAGGTTCAATTACACTTTGTGGCTCATATGTTTTTCCTAAACTTGAAAATGTACAGGGAGGCTGGGGCATTCCAGCTTGGTACTGGCTATCTAGCAGTCCAAAGATACCAGGTAATTAGAGATCCTTTTGTCAGGTATATATGAATTCTACAAGTACTAAAACTTCTATTTTTCTTACAATTTGAAGGCTTGGCGACCTATTTACTCACCATATTAATTGTATAAAATAGATTTTGAAGTCAATTAGGCAAAATAATAAGAATTATGATTCAGAATTTAGAGTGAGTTTAGTACATGTTTTTCATTCATTCCATAAAGTTTTTCTATGTTTTAGGTAATTACATAGCATCCATCATCTTCTAGGAATAGACCTAAATTATTACCAAATATCAGTAATTGAGCCTCAGATAAAGAGAACAGCAGCACTCAGCTTCTACTAACAATAGTATAAAAATATATACATGTTGCAAAAAAATGCTTTTGCAAAATGCAAATTAAATTGATCAGTGGGCGATTTTGATACCTCTATCTTTGATCTGATCTGAAGCTGCACCGGGTGCCATTGGTAACTCTAACTGAGAGCTTCTCTGATATAAAATAAAAACACTAAGTTAGAATGTGAAACAAAAATATCATTCACAAAACCAGCCAATAGCAATAGCAAAACTAGCAGGGGAGTCCTGCAAAGTCTTTCGGTAAAAAATAAAAATTGAGCGAGCTAAATAACCCAAGGCGAGATCAAAATGAGTGTGAATAAAAAGATTGAGAAGGATTAGACGTTGATTTTACTTAAAAATAGTCGAAAAGATAGCTATTAAATAAATAAAATGGTAACCCTTCCGACTTGGATCTCCTTTAAGTGAGGGAGAGAGAGGCGACTTCTACGAAGAAAGTGACGAGAGTCGGAGACGAAACAAATCTGATGTAGTTTGGCAAATGGAGAAAACTTTTGTTTCACTGGAACTTTTGCAAATCGTCCCCTGCAGTTTTTCTTTTTCTGTTATCTTCACCTCATTTTCCTCTTAGGGGTTTGGTGAATTCGGATCCACTAAAGTAACTCAAATTTAATGTTTAGATCCAGACCGTTCGATCTGCTCTGACACGAATTAAACGGGCCCGTGCATTGTACCTCGGACCGGATCGGTCCGGATTCTGATTGGACGGTCGTGATCTAAACTTACAATATGAGTTACTTTCGGGGTCCCAGACCCAGGGGTAGGTAGGGGTTGGTAGGGATATGACGAGAAATTATTTTTTGGAAGAACACGCATAGTGAAATAATTATTTTCTAGCAATGATTAGTGTCCTCTTTAATTTTTTCTAGCCATATAATTTTATGTCCTTTTTTTGTAACATTTCCTCCTTCACATAGTGAAATAATTCTTTTATTTTCAATATTACACTTGCAATAGTACAATTTGAATTATAGTATAATTAGCATTATAACAAGAGTAGAACTAGGGTGTTCCTAAGCTCACCAAGCTCTTCCGTGAGCTTGACTCTAAAACCTATCGAATTGACTTCAAACGACATTTTCAAATCGTTAGATGTTCAATCTATATTAAAATGTGCTTGGAGACCAAATTTAACATTTTTTGAAATTTTTTTTCTATTTATTAAGATGGTTTGAAAATCGTTGTTTTCCAATGGTGCAGAATTTTAATAAAAACAACGATTTTCAAACCATCTTAATAAATAGTAAAAAAATTTCAAAAAATGTAAAATTTGGTCTCCAAGCACATTTTAATATAGATTGAACATCTAACGGTTTGAAAATGTCGTTTGAAGTCAATTCGATAGATTTTAGAATTGAGCTCACGGAGGGCTTGGTGAGCTTAGGAACACCCTAGTTCTACTCTTATAACAATGTATACGAAGGATGGTATACTTCTGTTTTGAGTATGTAATCTTTAACCATCATAATTAATTGCACCTATGTTTAGTTTTTCTCGCTGAAGAATAACAATATTTTGGCATGATTTATTAAAAGCATTTTTCGATAATTTACTTATAATACCGTACAATATTAGTGCAACTTTTTCTATAATTGATGCACATATTTCTGTTTTAGAGTGCCAACTAGTGGCTTTGTAATTCTTACAAATTTTACTATTATAAATTTTTATTGAACAAAATCTTAATATACTTTTTTAACTAGCAAAATTATCATCCAACAAATCTATCTTTTTTTTATAATTAGTGGTTAAATTACCACTGACAAATATATTGATAAGAAAAATTATTTACAAAAACCTAAATTCTATCTCCTCATATAACATAAAAGTAAATATTTACATTCATACTCAATTCTAGAATTTACTTTCAATCTCGCTTCACGACCGGATTCGCTTCTTTGATCACCGCCGCGCTCCGACGACGATCGGATCTACTCACTGTCGCGCTCCAATCGATATAAAAACTCTACACTCTGAATTCCGACGTTACTGCACTCTCGGCTCCGCTTGGCACTAGTCTTTAACCTCTCGCTCCATGACCAGATCCGCTTCTTCGACCACCGTCACGCTCCGACAACGACCGAATCTACTCACCGTCGTGCTCCGATCGAGATAGAACTCTACGCTTAGAACTCCGACGATACCGTACTTTCGGCTCCGATCGCCTCCGGTTCCTCCCCTATCTTATTTTCCTCTTCGCTTGAGGAGGTAGTACCAAGAGAGATGAGAGGTCTTGTGTCGGAAATGATATCTACAAAGAGTGGAAATGATGAAGTTGGGTGGAAGGAGATGGAGAGATGGAGTGGGGCAGTTGGTAAGGAGGGAGGTGGCGGCTGACCTAATCGACCAAATCGTCAAAAGTGTATCCAACAAGCCTATCACTTAGCAGCCAAATTAAAAGACGATTTTGAAGCATGAGATGATGCATGGAGGTGGTAGAGCGAGGAGACATGAACTCTCCAATGTTAGTGAAGGGATATCAATATTAAATTTCAAGTCGAATTGCGGGCTTAGCGCAGGTGCGAGTTCCGTCTTTTGACAGGAAGACACGAGTTCAATTTTCACAATGAACTTTAAAAAATACTAGAATGTATGATAATCCTTTATAAAAAAAAAAAACTAAAAAAAACCAAGGCGAATATGTCGTATATTAGATGCTTTTTAAATAGTACCGGAGTGGGTCATTTTGGAAAAATGTGAAAAACCAAGGACCTGTTTAAAGAATGGAAACTATCGTAGAACTGTAACGCAGTTTAAGGTTCGTTTGCAACTGAATATTCTTGCAAAATAGTTTCGACAGAGTCAACAATTTTTTTTAAATCTGTTTAAAATATAAAAGACTGTTTTAAAATTCGTACAAATTTAAATTAAACTGATTCTATCATGTACCTCGCATGATCATAAATTTTTTGCAACTCAAATTTTAACTCCGTCTAAAATATAAGAGAACTTTAAAAATTGTACAAACTTAAATTAAAGTAATAAATCAATCATGTACCTCACCTTCTCAGAATGTTTTGCAACTAAAATGTTGACTCAAGTCTAAAATATATATAAGAGACCGTTTTAAAATTTGTACAAACTCAAATTAAAGTGATAGATCTATCATGCCGATTTTTTATTAATCGAAAATAAATAAATAAAATATCGCGATAGGGGATCGATTTGGTGAAATTTTGATATCTAGGTAAACCGGGATTGATTATCCCGTTCCACGGGACGGGATAAATTGTCCCGTCCCACTAAGTCAAATCCGTAACCCGCTGATTTCTTCTTAGTTAATAGGTTAAGCGGAGGAAAAAAACAAAAATTTGTGGGATGGAATAATCTATCCTGTCCCACAATTTAAGTTAAAGAGGAAAAAAAACTGGGAAGGGATATATTAACCTTCTCACAATTTTTTTTTCTTAGTTAATTAGATTAGCGGGGTTACGAATTTGGATTAGTAGAACGGAATAAATTATCACATCTCGTGGGACCGGATAAATGATCCCGTTTCACTTATATTTCGATTTCCAACACAAACGTCACCTTTCGAGATATTTTTTATTTTTATTTTCGATTAATAAAAAAATCGGTCTATCATGGACGACCTTATCTTATCAGAATTTTTTGCAACTCGGGATTGAGGAAAGTACAGATCAAATAACCATTAGTTTTTTAGACCCCACATACAATTAAATCTCCAAACCTAACTTCGCCATTCACTATTCCTGATTCATCATCCTCTCCCAAATTTTCAATTAAATGCAACTCGCTGCTGGCAACAAATAAATTGACATCCTTTTTTTGTTTGATTCTATTGGCTTACCGGAGATTTGTCGGATCAACAAGTATTTTTGAGAACCTGATCAACAGTGGCTCTGTCAATACAGAATTTTGTCAATTAACACTTATTACAGACTTTTCTCTGAAAAAACACTTATTACAGACTATCATCAGTAACTTGGAATTTTTTTTAAAAACCATTATTACAAAAAAAAATTAGCAAACCAATATGATTACTTTAGTTTTTACAAAAATCATAAGAACCGAAATGCCAATTCGATCCGCATCATTTTTTTTTCCGGAACCAAATTGGTATTTCGGTCTCCTATGATTTCACAGCTGTTCTGTAGAGCTGTCACAAAAAATCTAAATGAACAGGAAACTGAATTGTCATTTCAGTCCAGTATTTTTTTTTGTTTTTAACCCGACAACCCCCGGGAGAACTCTCATTTCACACTTCCCTATGTAATAAACAAAGAACAAAGAACAAAGAACTCTAATTAATAAACAAAAGAACAAATCAAATTCATTAATCTCCCTTCCCGATGTTGGTCAACAAAGTAATAAAAAATTCATCTAAATTAATGTTGGCCAACAAAGTGAACTTGGCCGAATTTCAATTTGACCGAATTAATGTTGTCGGACTGAAAATATTCTGGACCGAAATGAGATTTCGGTTCCAAGGTGTAACACCAAAGTCCACACCGTTTGCTCTGAAAATGTGTGAAAACATGAGAGACCGAAATGCTAATTCGGTTTCAGAGAGAAAAAAAAATGGAGACCGAATTGGTATCTCGGTTCTTATGATTTTTGTAAAAACTAAAGTAATTATGTTGGTTTGCTAAATTTTTTTTTTAATTATGGTTTTAAAAAAAATTCCAGTAACTTGCCCATCCTTGAGGAGTTCGGATCCAGTGAAGTAACCCAATCTTTGGGTTTTGGATCGGGACCGTCCGATTCGAATCCGTGAAAATCCATCGGCGAAGTGACGTACACATTCTGATGACGAACTCGAATTCCGAGACAATCTCGAGCTACGAATTCGAATCGGACGGTCTCAATCCAAAATCCAAAATTGAGTTACTTTAGGAGATCCGGACCCATCCTTGAGGGGGTTACAGATCCAAAGTAGTTGAAGCACGTGGATTCCCTCAGAAATGAAATAAGCTCTGTTGTAACTAGTGGCGGGCCACTATAGCTCAGTTGGACATGTGTCCATCCTGAATTTTAATTTTTTTTTTTTTATAAACTCAGACGGTATTGGTTGTTGCTCTGCTTTGTAAATTTTTTTTGTCAATCCTGAAATCTGAATTTCTTGATACAATTTGCAGTTTTTAATTTTGTACCTTAATATTTTAATAAAATTTGAATTGTTAATATTTTTGTTCACCATGACTCATATTTTGGCTGCACCACCAGGGGCGAATCTTAGCGTATTACAAAAGTGGCTAAGCCACCTTCATGATTCTAAATTTATTTAATTACGTATATTAAAATTTGACTAAATTTTCTGTTTTCTTTTTTAGTTTTTATATAGCTTAGTCCTCTCATTTTTTTTTTAAGAAAAGATAATCCCTCTCATAAAATAACAAATATTTACTTATAACCTAGTGGTTAAAATTGCTCATTAGATTGTGAAAATACATGAGTTCAAATTCCACCTCCCATATTATATATTTGTATATTTTATTTTCCTGCTCCACCCCACCCCATCCCACCAAGTAGCAATAGTCATCAGTATGTAGACCACACCGTACAATTGAATCTCCAAACCTGAGTTAGCCGCCGAGATTTTTATTAATACCCTAAAAAAAAAAAGTATCAAATTTGCCCTTGATTTTTTTTTTTTTAAAAAATACCCTGACCGCCCCACAGTGGGGCGGTTTGGTTTTTTGTTTTGTTTTAGATTTATCCACTGTTCAAACCAAACCGCTCCATAATGGGGCGGTTTAGTATGCATTGGTGACTGCCCCACTGTGGGGCGGCTTGGTTTTTTTTTTTTTTTAGATTTTGAGAGACAATATGAAGAGCAAGATGCTGATATTTAACAATAAAAATTCAAATTTTGTTTTTAATATTTGTTAGATTACTTCTTTTGATATGTAATTAACATATTTATACTAAAATACGCTAAATTACGGTAAACTATGCAAATTTCACTAATTATAATGAAATACGCTAAATTACACTAAACTAAGCAAAATTATGCAAAATTAGGCCGATTTTGTGCCATCTTTCATAAATCATAAAAAATAATAAAAATTGGTATTCTACAAGTTTAATATATATAACTAATTTACTGAGCTACGTAGATTGAACAATAGAAATAAAAATCTTAATCGGAAACTTCAACTGAAGTTTTGAGGCTCTTCCCTTTGTTTTTTGGTGATTCTCAATTTCAAAATCTGACATTGTAGGCACTGACGCATGCGTATTTTCGCAAGATTTTTGAAAAGTGGTCATTTGCTGAATCGGACACTCGAGCGCCGTTTTATGACCGTTTGAAGTTTCGTCGTCGTTTTTCGCCTTCTCAGTGAAGATATCGTCCTTATTCATATGTAATTTAGCGTAAAATAACATAACTTAAGCGTATTTTAGTATAAAATATGCTAATTATACATCAAAAGAAATAATATAAAAAAAAAATCCAGCTAACGTGGTATATTTATTAATAAAAATGTTGGAAACTAGAGTTTAGACATTAGGGTTTAGGGTTTAGAGTTTCTTTAAAATATCACTAATTTTTATAAATATGTAATGTGAAAAGTGTAAATCATTTAATGTACGGTAATTTTTAGGGTTTAGGATTTAGGGTTTTAGAAATTGTCCAAAATAAGAGTTTAGGGTTTAACGTAGTTTACCGTAATTTAATATAATTTCAAGTAATTTAGCGTATTTTAGTATAAATATGCTAATTATACATCAAAAGAAATAATCTAACAAATATTAAAAACAAAATTCAAATTTTTATTGTTAAATATCAGCATCTTGCTCTTCATATTGTCTCTCAAAATCTAAAAAAAAAAAATATCAAACCGCCTCACAGTGAGGCGGTCAGGATATTTAAAAAAAAAAAAAAATTGAGGGCAGATTTAATATTTTCTTTTCTTTTTAGAGTATTAATAAAAATCTCGGAGTTAGCCGTTCACTATTTCCTGATGCATCCTCTCCCAAATTCTCAATTAAATCCAACTCGCTAGAAACAAATAATTTGGCGTCCTATTTGTTGTTTGGTTCCAGTGGCTCATTTAAATTTTGTCGGATCAACATGTACAGCACATGTTTGTTGAGACTTGAGAGCCATGTAGTTGGCGGATAAATACATTAACGACGCTGATAATAAATGCAAAATAATAAAAAAAAACATATAATTTGTGTGCTATCCTCATCCGAAATTTGCCAACGCTAAAGACCGTTTTAAAATTTTCCATTTTTTATTCACGGATAAAAGGGGTCCACATAGAGTGGGAAAAATGGCACGCCGGAGCCGGCTCCGTCACGGAACGGCACGGTACGCGTGTTGGTCACATGCCGTGACTCTCGTGTCCCGTGCCGTGACCATTCTCGTGCCGTGACCAATTGTTGGCAAAGAAGACACGGCACGGCACGGCACGGCACGGAAATTGTCTTGGTCACGGCACGGCACGGAAACACAGAACGGCACGGCACGGGACACGCGAGTCACGGAACGGAAGACACGCCAGTCACGGCAGTAGCGAAGCAATACACTAACATACCTTCCTATAAGGTATAATTTTATTTTAATTAAAATATTTACATTTAAATTTCAATTAAAACATTTGAATTTTAAAGAATCGTTTCATATTTTTTTTTAAACATTAAATGCGATCAAATTTGACTAACGCGCGTTTGGTCACGGCACGTTTGGTCACGGCACGAATTAGTCACGGCACGGCTTAGTCACGGCACGCGAGTCACGGCGTGACTCGCGTGCCGTGACCACCCCTCGTAATTTTTGTCACGGCACGGCACGTGAAAAATTTACTTGGTCACGGCACGGCACGGCACGTGACCAAAGTCACGGCGTGTTAGTCACGGCACGGCACGGAACGGCACGTTTTTCCCACTCTCCGTCCACATAGGCGGAAATTTTTATTTTTACCATATTCGAAAAAAATAAATAGACAAACTAACAAGTTTTTTTAAAACTTTCATTTTTATCACATTCGCAGTCTAAACTTGCGAAACCAGAAAGTAGTCACAGGTTTAGGCTGCGGACTCAAGAGTGCATTAAATATGGCATCAAAGTATATTAATTTGATTTTACAAGTTTAGATTGTGAACGTGGTAAAAATGAAAAAAAAAACTAGTTAGATGATTTTTTTTTCAGAAATAGTAAAAATTAAAAATTCAGCCACATAAGAATAGAACTAGAAAATTAAAATTGAGAGGCTAGATAAGTTATTGTAGTATAATTTTGTTTTATAAGGAAACTAATACGTATAAGTACTTGTATAATTACTAATTTATAGAGTGGCTAACCCACCGACAATTTTATTAATATCCAAAGTTAATTAGAAATTAATAAATATGCCCATAATCAATTAGTTTTATACTTTTATTAAAAATGTTCATACCGGTCAAAAAATGACCGGTTTTCGATTTAAATAGGGTACTGGCTATTTTCTGGCCGGTACCTTCCTTTTTTTTTTTTAGAGACAAATAGCTAAAATGTTGAAATATAACACTAAAAAATTAACTTTTTTTTTATATTTGTTAGATTACTTTTTTGATATATAATTAACATATTTATACTACAATACGCTAAATTACCTGAAATTATGTTAATTTATGCTGAATTACACTAAATTACGCTAAATTACAATAATTATGTAAAATTATGCTAAAATACGGTAAATTACGCTAAATTACGTATGAATAGGGATGATATCTTCACTGAGAAGGCGAAAAACGACGACAAAACTTCAAACGGCCATAAAACGGCGCTTGAGTGTCCGATTTCAGCAAATGACCACTTTTCGGAAGCTTGTGAAAATACGCATGCGTCAGTGCCCGCGATGCCGGATGTCGAAATTCAGAATTGCCAAAAAAACAAAGGGAAGAGCCTCAAAACTTCAGTTGAAGTTTCTGATTAAGATTTTCATTTCTATTGTTCAATCTATGTAGCTCAGTAAATTAGTTATGTAATAAACTTGTGGAATACCAATTTTTATTATTTTTCAAATTTTTTTTCTATTTTTTATGATTTATGAAAGATGGCACAAAATCGGCCCTATTCATATGTAATTTAGCGTAATTTACCGTATTTTAGCATAATTTTACATAATTATTGTAATTTAGCGTAATTTAGTTTAAATCAGCATAAATTAACATAATTTCAAGTAATTTAGCGTATTTTAGTATAAATATGCTAATTGTAAATAAAAAAAGTAATCTAACAAATATTTAAAAAAAATTCAATTTGTTAGTGTTATATTTCAGCATTTTAGCTACGTGTCTCTTAAATAAAAAAAGAAGAGAAGGTACCGGCCAAAAAATGGCCGGTACCCTATTTAAATCGGTAACCAGCCATTTTCTGACCGGTATGGACATTTTTAATAAAACCAATTGATTCTTAGCATATTTATTAATTTCTAATTAACTTTGGATATTAATAAAATTGTCGGGCTAACCCACGTCCCTAACCATAAACCTCATTCAAATTATAAAACCAAGCGGTAGTTCTATTTTAATAACTATATTCAATTAGTTATAACAGTTGTGAAATAAATTTATTATTATCAATATAATCTACAACCGAACTCATTTAATTAGAAATTACTGTTGTTAATTGATTTGTCTTATTTGTCTTACCATTTAGCATCGAAAAGTTAATATCTCCTACTATTCCTCCAATTTTAATTCGAACCGTATGAGCTACATTTTAAATCAAAACGAATCTGTACTCTACTATTATTTTAATTCACTCCGTAATGATTAAACCAAACGGATCAAATTTATATAAAAAATCTTAATTCTAAATTAAATCTATTCAATCCGTTCGATTCCCGATTTTTTTATTAATCGAAAATAAAATAAAAAATATCACAAAAGGAAGATCATTTTGCTGAAAAAATGAAATATAGAAAAAACGGGATGGTTTATCCTGTCCAACACTGTAGCTGAACGGGATAAACCATCTCGTTCCGTTAATCTTGATTATAATTAGCGATCTAACTTAAAAAAAAAAAACTGGATGGGATAGAACATGCCGTCCATCACTGTAGCCATTTTTTTTTTGGGTCTATTTTTTTCATTTTCCTTTACCCTAAACCCTAAACTAAAATAGAATAGGATACTAACATTCACTGTAACATTTTCTTTTTGGTCCGTTCGGCAACACGTAAAATAGTAAACGAATAGAGAAAGAAATAAAATTTAAAATAAGAATTAAAAATATCGAGATGAGATGGTAACAAATTTAATTGATTTGGAGAAAAATTCTATAATTGTAGTTACTAAAAAATCGAGAGTTCAAACACCACTAAGTGCTCACAACTCTTTATAAAAGATATTAAGTTTTTATTTCATACTATTCCTCATAATCAGTTGATGGTGAAATCGTAAAATAATAAAATAATAAAATAATATTAATAAATGAGTCAATTCTATCTCTTGAAAAATATTAATTCCTCTGTTTTAATATCTTCATAAAATAAAAAATCAACTCATAAAATAACAGAAAAAGGACCAAAATATTAAAAAAAAAAAACAGAAGCTTAATTGTAAAATTCAAATTCAGTTCTTCTCCCTATTTTCACAATTCTAATCATTTTTTTTCTTTTTTCGTATCGGCTGGTCTGCTATTCATGTTTCTCACTTTACCAAAACAAAAAGATCCAGAGAAAACCTAACATCCTCTTGACTCTTGATAGAACAACGAGAGAAATCTAACCTTTCCTATTATTGATCTTTTTATAAACACAATACTATTTAAATATTTTAATATATAAATACTTTTATCCTTCATCAATATCCATCAATTATTTATTGTAAAACGGCTTCTCTAGTAATACATTATCATATATATTTTTTTAAATACTGTTTCAAAATAATTTATTTAAAGAGGAGGGATCAAATTACATTTTTTTTGGTGACACACTTTGACACCTACCATTTTCAAAGTTCAAATAGTCGATTCAAACTATTCAACATGATGGATATATTAAAATGTGCTTGAAGATCAAATTTTACATTTTTTTGAATTCTTTTACTATTTATTAAGATGGTTACAAAATCATTGTTTTCAGACCATTGAAAAAAAACGATTTTGTAACCATCTTAATAAATAGTAAAAAAATTCAAAAAAAATGTAAAATTTGATCTCCAAGCACATTTTAATATGGTGATCATGTTAAACGGTTCGGATCGACTGTTTGAATTTTGAAATTGCAAAATTAGCTTATAAAAAAAAAACAGTGTCATGATGTGTCACCAAAAAAGGTGTAATTGGATCCCTCCTCTTATTTAAAATTTGTTTTTCTCATACAATATTATATAATTTTATTATAAGATAAATTAAATCTATATTATATTGTATTCAGTATCTGTATTTCGTCATATCTTTAAGATTAACTTCAATTTATTTTTATTATATTAATGCAAATATAATATTATCCAACTTTTACATATTTTATTGGTAATTCCTTTTTTTTTTAATTACTTCTAAACACTAGTATTTTCCCCAACAATTATTAGAATTTTTTTTATTACTCACGAAAATTAAACATAAATTGATGATAAAAAATGATCTTGACAGTTGATAAAAAAACAAACATAACACATTGTTCACGTTAACATCAATAAATTAATAAATTGTGCGTTCTAAATTTTAATTGATAAAAAATTTCAACAAATTTCTTGATGTTAAAAAAACTCCTAAATTAATGATAACTCAATTTTTTTCATTAATGTTATGAAATTATATTAAATAAATTATGTCAGCAGTTAACAAAGTCATAATATTATATTCCATTTTAGATTATTGTATGCTTTATATTTATCGTGAAATCCGAAAAAAAAGATAAAAAAAAAAGTATGACAACCGAAATGACTTTTAAAGAGAATTGAAAATATTCATAGATATATATAATTGTTTTTAAAATGTTTATCTGTACGTCAAGACTACCAAAAATTCTGCACGAATCCTCATAAAAATCAGATCCGATCGAGCACTTAAATATCGCGCGTATAATAAATAGGATATGGTTATCTGTACGTCAAGACAATCCAAAGACCAATATTATATTACTACCACACAAGTACATCGTTTTATCACAGTACTTCTCTGACAGTAAATATAAAATCTCACTAGTACGGAATACTTCATCAGTGTCAGGCACACAGACACAGCCGATCGACACTAATGGTGCTGACGCCGATGATATTGAACATCGGTAAATTTAAAAGAAACAGACTGAGCCACATAACTTAGATATATCTGTACAGAAAGTAAAGTTCTTCAAGGACATGTACTGAAAGCAAACACACAATATATAGACATGCATAAACCAAAGCCCTAACCGCAACCCGACACATTGATCGTCTCAGGGCTCCTCCTCACAAATGCACCTGAAGTGGTCAGCCTGCTGTGCTACGCCGGGACACTTTAACCCGGCATCCCCAGACCCGTCGTCATTAGCTTTTACATCTTCCTCCTTCCCATCCTTTGATACGATTTGTTCGATCGATGTCCGAATCCCAACACAATGGTCATGATGGATAGGCTCAGAGCGTTGCTCTGACTTGCGCTCATCTTCTCTTTTCTCAGGTTGGATATGTTGTTGAGTCGACATGGATGGAGACGAGCCCCAAAATTTGACGCTCCTCGTCTCTATTCTCCTCTTTATTTCGCTGAAAGATAAACATACACATATACACTGTTCCCGAAATGAAGAAACACATGCATGAACGGCCATGATTGGAAGTGTGGAGCGGTTAGAGAACTTGAGAATGGACACGTAGGCAGTGTATATTATTCCCACGTGGCATTGCAGAAGCAAAAGATCCAGAAACACTTCGAAGATTAAGTTAAGGTGCAATCCTCTTAAAGTAACTCAAATTTTAGTTTACATCGCGACCGTCGATCAAAATTCGGATCATTCAGTCAATCGGTCTGTCTTGTCAAAACAGATCTATGATCCGTATCTGAATTCAAAATTTGAGTCACTAACACTTAAAACCGGAACCGGAACCTATATAGTGCCCAATTTTAATTCGAGAGATGCTGTGTTGACGAGGTGTTGTTTTGTATTTTTTTTTATTCAATGAAAATAAATAACTAATTTTGCAATCAAATCTATAGTATCTAATTCAAGCACCGAAAAGTTAGACTTGCTCTGCCTACTGAGCTCGTCAAACACAACAAAGCAATAAGAAACTTAGTTTGAGATATCTTTTCCAAAGAGCCCTCTAATTGCTAGGCCTGGATCCTCTTGCTTGATCAGAGACTCGCCCACCAATACCTTATCAAATACGAAATCAGAAAATATAATCATATTGTTAATTAAATAAATATTTCTTATGTGCTTTTAGTTTCATGTTTATTTATAAGTTGTACCATTACTTTTTTCCTGGAATTACAGAGAAGTGCACAAGTAGGTAAAATATTTTAAGAGGGCATTCCTGTGTATCCCAGTCAGGCTCAGCCAGCTTTTACACGAGATTTTTTTTATTTTCTTTTGGCAAACAGTTTTAATTCAAGTGACAGAAAGTTTGCTAGCAAATTGAGAGAGAGAGAGAGAGAGAGAGAGAGAGATTACAGCTCTAACTCCAGAATCATGCACAAACTTGACATCATCTGGAGTGAACAAACCCGACTCTCCAACCACCTAATTACACAAAATCAATGAAAAGGTGGTCAAGAATAAGGAGGCAACATTAAATATAGAAAAGGATCCAGAGCAATAGAAAAAAAAATAGATATTAGATAAATGCATTTCAACCTCATGCTCAAGGAATTGAGGGTTCTTAATTTACTGAGTGAAAAGAAATGCTCAGTTGCTTACTGTGATATCTTTTTCCTGAATCATTTGGATTCGGCTTTCCAGAAGCTTCCGCGTGTTGGAGATGTCAACCTCAAAAGTTTCTGAAGTAGGAAAAACTGATTAGATATAACATGCAAGCAAGCATTTTCTTAGAAAAGAAAGATTCTCCTTATACTTAAGATTCAAACACATAGATTAATACTTTATTATTAAAAACAAAACAATTACTGTACTGAATACAGCCTTTTATCGAGGTACTGTCAATGCTGGTATTGACTATGGAGAGCCCTGAACCAGCTGATTTTGCACCTCATGCTATTTATTTTGGTGCAAAAGCGTAGCTTGTTGGACCAAGACACAAATACAAAGAGGCTTTAAAATACACCAATCACTATAAAATAAAATATGGGGACACCCTTTATGAACAGCACAGCTTGAAATATTATTTGGAAATATATCTTATTAAGATATTCAATATCAATGTCTCCAGAAAGAGGTAAATTTATGAGAAAAGCGAGTTAATTTCTTGTAAGAATTACTAGAAAAAACATACCGAGGTTGCGGTTATTTATGCCAATGAGCTGGACCCCGTTTATTTGCAATACCCGGTCCATCTCTCTCTCATTGTGTACCTATTAAGATACGACATGTTGGGCAATTATATAATCATTTTTTAAAGCCTAAGATAAATATAAATATATAAATAAAGTACACCATGAAGAAAAAAAAAAAAATAAAAAAAAATAAGGTCTCATAGCTTAATGAGTAAGCCTGCTTTGGAAATTACATAATAATCTTTGGTGAGCCAAATTAAATGTAAATGTTGATCTGAAACTATACAAATGACTAATGCTCTACCAGCCATACACAATCAACTGGAAGAAGAAATGAGAATAGAGAGGCAGACTATGGCCCTATTCCCTTTCCCCATCCTTGTGTTCTTCTCTTTTTTTCTTTCCTGTTGTTTCATGCTTGTTCCTACCCTTTCCTTTTTCTGTAAAATATTTCTACTCTCTTTCTTCCTTTTTTCTTACCCTCCTTTCTCTTGGCTGCCTTAAGGAAACCCTAGCTGCTAACCAAACATAAACCTAGCTCTACAAGATATAACCTTCGCCACTTAAACACCCCCAATGATCCGTTCCAGCTAAATTGGGTATTTTATCCAACTGGTCATACTAGCAATAGATTTATCAGGTCTGGGCTTAAGTTAGTGCCTGAACCAACCTGGCCCAATGCAAACCGCCTATTAATTGGGTTATATTCACAAAGTCCGTTTACCTAAATAATAGGTTTCCATAGATCAGGCTTATATCGCACAATTTGTTTATGGAGCTCATAATTAATTATGTTTGAGAAAGAGACCACTTAACTGGAAACCAAAATTTCTATATTTGCAAGTACAAAAGAGTTCTGTACAGCTCCTTTATGAAGGTAATAATTGTCCTTTTTTTTAAAACACGGTAATAATTGCCAAAGCATCCAAGGAGCCTCCATGCTCCCATCCGGATGAATTAGATACATATTTAAATTTTCATTTTGGGCATGGGTATAATAGGAGTGAAAATTACCTCAATCAGTGCAGTTAAGCCAAGCTCACGGCAAGTCTTGAGCATATACTTAATGTCAATATCAGGTAATACCCCAGCAATCAACAGAACAGCATCAGCCCCCTTGGCACGGGCATAATATATCTGCCACAAGTCAATTATGAACTCCTTGCATAGGAGAGGACACTGCAATAAAAAAAAAAACATATATACAAGTAAAGAGAGGAAGGACTTGAAAAGATCTCTTGTTCATTTTTCACAAGGAACCAGGCTACCTTGATCCCAGCTTTCCGCACTTTCTCCAGATTTTCAAAGCTTCCCTGTGTAACAAGGCAGAATAAAGTCAAACACTAAAGGAGGTAAAATCATTTTAACAGCGTTGTTTACCCATTTTGTTCCTTTTTCTCTTTTTTTTCAACACCGGTAGATCCGGTGCTAATATGGCACTGGGGTCTGAACCCTATGCCAGACAATTTCGGTTTGGCATCAATTTATGACAAAACAGGTAAGGAAACAAGAAAACAATGTAAAGACAAAATAACTATTTTTAAGGTAATTTATTATGAACTTTCAGAAAAGTTTATTTTTATAATTCTCTTAGTATTCTAACAAGATCCTGTTAAGATTATTGGAAAAGTTACCTTAAAGTATTTCTCATCTGTCAAGATGCTCAAGCACGCTGCTCCATTTTTCTCATAGGTACGAGCAATCTCGACCTGTCATCGTATTTTAAATTACAAAAAACTTCGCAACCACTTCAAAAACAAAGTATGTAAAAGTAAAATAAGTAAAACTAATTCAACTCATTAGGGGAATATTTACAATGGAGGATCTTGAATTTAATTACTAGTTTTTACCAGTGGCTAATCTGTCCAGTACTGTACCACACCAGCATGGTACCTATATCCCCCGAATTGTCCAATCAAACATTCAAACCTCATATTTTTTTATAAAGCCCGGAAAATTTGTGTTTGATTAGTATGGCAATCCTTGACATCAAAACTAAAGGAGAATGAAGAACACAGAAATTTAACAAATGCATCCATTTAAATTCTTCTATATGCATTGAATTAGGGGATGAGCGAGAAACTACTGACAGGGTCAAAATTCTCTCGGAGAATTCCTCTGCTAGGAGAAGCCTTCTTGACCTCTGCTATCAGGGCTGGGACACCTGTTCGGAGGTAGGATTGCTTCAAAGCACCGATGAAGTCTCTAGTGGGTGCTGCATCCTTAATCAAGCCCTTGACCGTTTTGACCGGCATTCTTTGCTTGGACTGAAAGGAGACATGTCACTATTATGCAGTGGATAAAAAAAGACATTATTCTAAATATAATAAATCCTTAAATTAACCAGCTCGGTCTTTCGCAATTTTTATAGCTGAAACACAACAGAAGACAAATATAGTAAAATAGATATAGAACTACAAAAACTGGCCTGGAAATTGAGAACCAGGGTTAAATACAGTGTAACCCCAGTAAGGAAATGTTTAATAAAAGAATGATATGTTACGTGCCTGGATAACTTCAACTTCCTTATCCCAGATTATCTGTTCTAGGATGTTTGTTGGGACCATGCCGCCTCCAGCAGGAGGTGCAGGGCGGCAGCTGCGACGGATCGTGATCCCCTGCTTGGCAGCAATGTCATTTACTGATTTGCCACTTTCCCATTGCTTCACTTCTTCAGCATGTATCAGTTCGTCTATTTCGTTTGCATGTGTGACTGAACCAGCACTCATATTTTCCTGCAAACAGAAAAATAAAAAGCTTCAATTAGCATGAATAATAATAATAAATTAATAATAATAACAATAACAATAATAATATTTTTTAAATATTTTAATATTGACAGCTCCTCACTTTTTTAATGGATAAGCTTCAATATTTTAATATTGACAACGACAGTTCAAAACCAAATTAAGACGACATTATATATTAGACAGCGATTATTGCAGCTATACGGAGGGAGTAAAAAAGGAGACAGTCATCAAATCTAGATACTCCTTATTGTTTCACGATCATCCCAATGAATTCACGAATACTCGAGTATTTTAAGAATTTAATTCCAAGAGAAGAAACTTGTCTTTTCAGATTTCAATCACAACCTTATTAAGAACTCAAAACGCAGAACAAACATTAAGAACTTCTTTTTGAAAAAAAAAAAATCGTCCACCTTATTATTTGGGGAGTAGGTGCAACGCAGCGAGGAAAATCCCGAGGACATGGGAATCGAATTTGACAAATATCGTGGGCCAAAACGAAGACCTCCATTCAAAATCTCTCTTCTGTAAGTCAAGCTCTGAAACGAAATGCTTACCCTAGCCGATCCATTAGCCAAGAGACTCTCCATTCTCTCTCTCTCTCTCTCTCTCTCTCTCTCTCTCTCTCTCTCTTTATATCTCACACGCACACAGGCAAGGCAGCTAAGCAAGGGAGGCAGTACGATGTGAGGGAGGAGTAATCTATCATTCAGAGAGGGAAATAAAACGGCCGGAAGCTTTTATAATAAAACCCTTCAGATATCTTTGTTCCATCGGTTGAGGTCCCTTGATCTCAGGAGATCCGTATCCCCTGCATTAACTCAAAAGATTCCCTTTTGAGTTAATGAATTTCAACTGTTTGATTTTAAACGGAGCCAATCCGGCTCGTGCCTATAACATAGTGGGCGTTTAACATTAGTGCAGATCTAGTTTGCACGAATCTTAAAACAAATCGAATGATCAAGATGTTTTAACTCAAAAGATTATCTTTTGAGTTAATGCAGAGGATACGAATTCTATCTCAGGAACTCATATCCCCTAAAGTAACCCAATTTTTTAGACCGTCCGATCAGAAATTCGGACAATCGAGTCCGTAGTGGAACGCACGGGGCCATTTAATATTCGTGTTAGATAAGATCGGACGGTTCGGATCAAAAATAAAAAATGAGGTTGCTTTAAGTGGATCCTCGGTACTGGTATTCTGAACGGGTGTAAGGGATCTGATGGGCTTCCAGCCGTTCGATAAGCCCGGAATACTTGGATAAGCAAAGGGCCCACTATACCTATATAAAATGAGAGGGTTCAAATGCCTTCATTTTTTGTGCCTCCACCATACTTCTATTTTTTAAAAACTTTAATAACTCAAAATTTAAAACTTAAAAGTTAAAATAAAACCGTTAAATATGATCTACATCATTTTATCTATGTGCTCATAAAAAAATATCACATTTTGATTTTGTTTTTATGTGAATCAATAACTTGAAAAATCAACGTCTAGAAATTATCCACATTAGTACGTTTTTTACAAGCTCTTGATGACAACCAAAACAAAATTGAAATGTCATAATTTTTTACACGTGCATAGATAAAATGATGTAGATCATATTCAATGGTTTTATTTTGACTTTTAAGTTTTAAATTTTGAGTTATTAAAGTTTTTAAAAATAGAGACATGATAGAGGCATGAAAAATGGAGACATTTGAATCCTCCTCATATAAAATAGACAAATGGACGTGCTTCTCGGTTGTATTTTTTTTTCTTACAACTTCAGTTGGAGTACAGATTCGAAATAACTTGGATTGATTTGAACAACTCAATAAATGTTGCTTAGTTTAAAATATTATGTGATTAATATAATGTAATGGTCATTTTTTAGACATAATATATAATTTTGATAAATGTAATTATACAACAAAATATTTTAAATTATAATAAAAATGTGATATAAAACAAAGAACTACTACTAATTACTTTGTACTTTAATTTTTAAAACAATATTAGAATGCATAAAATAATAAAAACCATTGAACCTTTCGTCATCCCAATCAAGAGAAACCGTACCAAATCTTTTGATAATTATTGGCGTTATCAAAACCATTGCATGTGAAAGACCCATGCTCATTCAATGCATTAGAAATTCAAAATAAACGACCGATCAAACCAGTTGTTACAGTTGTCGTGATTATGTATCAAGTGTGCATTTCATTTACGAGAGGTACACCTTTTTATTATAAAGCCTGTTTTATTTGTGCAAGTTTTTCTTGAAGCTCGATAAGAGTTATTTTTTTTCTGTGAAAATTAGTAAAGGACGTCACCTGTTTTACTGTTTATATGGACAAATTTAAAAACTAGACAATCCAAGTTCTGCACATTGAACATGACTAAAGATATTAACGAAACTAAATAGAGTTAAAGTAAAAAATATATATGACTGATGCATTACGTGAAGCTTAAAAAACGTTGTTAATATCTTTATCAGTTAGACATAAGAGGACTGATTCTCAGTTTGACGTGGTCTATAGCGCCTTCTTTTGTACTCTTTCACCTTTATCCAAGGTTCTAAATAGCGTTTATAGCGTCGTAGCGGGAAGGTTAAAAAAAAAGCTATAGCGAATAGCGTCGCTATAGCGGAAGCTATTCCAAATAGCATTTTTTTTTTTACATTTCCTATATTCAATATTTGTACTAAATATTAACATTATCTAAAGTCTCATAGAACAATAAATAGCACCAAAGTAATTAAGAAATTATAATATTCATATTGAACCCGTACAAAGTCCAAATTGCGGTTCAAAATATTCATACTAATATCATAAACTATTGATTTTTCCTATTAAAAATATCTTAAGCATCATGATTCATGACATAATCTATTTTTTTTTTCTATTCAAATTTTAATTTCGGTTTGGACTTTTTTTCTATTCAAATTTCAATTTCTATTCCCAATTTCAAATTGATTTATCTGTAGCAAGTAGCAACAAATTCAATTTCGGTTTGAGATTTTTTTATCTTTATTTAAAACCCATATAAATTGCTTAAAAAAAACCCCATATTGTATAGCGCAAATAGCGGACCGCTATAGCGCTATAGCGGCCGTAGCGCAAATAGCGCATTTTGATGTCATAGCGTAGCGTTTGGGGTCCAAAAGCGCTATAGCGTGCTATTTAGAACACTGCCTTTATCTATATATGTTTGCTATGTTCTCTCTATATTTATCAATTTTTATTTAGAAACAACAAGGATTATATTTATCAAATTTTTGTAGAAACAACAAGGATTATATTTATCAATTCTTATTTATAAACAATAAGGATTAAATTTATCAAATTTTATTTAGAAACAATAAGGATAAGTGACAATACATTATTATTTTCGTTAAATTCGGAGTGAAAAATAATTAACTTCGGCATGAACTTTAAAATTATGTAAATTTATAAGCTGCAGAATTGCAAGACGTCTAAATTTTTTAGGGGAAATTGGTTATTTGCCACTCCAAAACCTTCTAATTCTAAAAATGCCATCCCGAAATTTGAAATTGTAAAAATGTCACTCTAAACTTCATTAATTCCTAATTTTGTCATTTATACTGTATTCTTATGCTATTTTTATTAAAAATTAACTGAAAAATACTGTTTTGGTATACGTATTTCTGTATTTCCGATTATACCCTTCATACAATTTCAAAGTTATTTGCCAAAACAGTATTTTTCAGTTAATTTTTAATAAAAAAAAGCATAAGAATACAGTATAAATGACAAAATTAGAAATTAATGAAGTTTAGAGTGACATTTTACAAATTTAAATTTCGGGATGGCATTTTTAGAATTAGAAGGTTTTGGAGTGGCAAATAACCAATTTTTCCAATTTTTTATGGTCGTCTCTTCTCAATTATTATTTTCAGATTATAGCAAGAAATTATTTTTTTTGTAAGAGCTTAAAAACACCATTTGTGAAAGGAACTGTAAGATTCTGACCAAGAAGTTATCGTATTATTTTTATGTTTGAAAGAAAGATAGAGGTCAAGCTTCAAAATTTCATACCTATGTTATTACAACAACATATTTTCTTTATTCAGATTTGAATCCATGACTTTTTACATTAGAAATCACGTGTCTTTGCTACTAGACCAAAAGCTAGTTATTGTATTATTTCTCTTAGTTTCTTACTTTACTGTCAAAATTGTTTAGTTCCCTCTACCAAGTTAAAAAAAAAAATTGTTTAGATTCATTTTTCGTTTGACTTAAACATTAAGAATTTGGATGAACGATGAGGAATATATGAGGATAGAGAAGTTCTAATAAATTATCAGCACACAGGCGATTGACCTTTCAAATTTACCAACCATTTTCATATCTTTGTGGAAGTTTAAATTTTTTAATGATCCCATAGTTTGATAAATCTGTTATAAGAGATATTTTAAACATGGTTGAATCGTAGTTTTTGAATGAAAGGTAAAAAAATAATGAGTGAGACTATGGTACTTCGGCTAGTGTACTATGGCTAGTGTACTACGGCTCAATATGGTACTTTTTAAAATTCTAACGGTCGATCTGACCGTTTAATGTGATATCCATATGAATATGTACTTGCAAACTAAATTTTATATTTTTTCAAATTTTTTTACTATTTTTTTAAATAGGTAGAATTTTCAGTGTTTTATACAAATTTTGGACCATCAAAATTCTACCTATCTAAAAAAATAGTAAAAAAATTCGAAAAAATATAAAATTTAGTTTGCAAGTACATATTCGTATGGATATCACATTGAACGGTCGGATCGACCGTTAGAATTTTAAAAAGTACCATATTGAGTTGTAGTACACTAGCCATAGTACACTAGCTGAAGTACCATAGCCTCACTCAAAAATAATTATTAAAATTTTAGTGGGCCTTCAATTTTGAGGTAGGCCAGAAAGATTATCATAGATCATTAGTTATAAATTATGCATAATTTATGAGAACAGATTGTCTTTCAAAGGCTATCATTGAATGCTCTTTTAAACGAATCCGCATCCTCTGCATTAACATACTTTTAGTTAATTTTCAGACCATGTGATTAAAATTCGGGCCAATTCAACCCACACTTTTAACGCATGGAGCCCTTTAATAGTAGTGTGAATTTAAATCAGACAGTTCAGATCTCAAATCAAAATTTGAGTTAATACAGAGGATACGAATTCCATTTAAACACGGCTGGATCATCAATTTATTTTATCTGTGACATTTAAAAATGACATTTAAATTTGAGTGAGGCTATGGTGCTATGCATAGCACGGATGGCTAGTGTACTACGGCTCAATATGGTACTTTTTAAAATCCTAACGGTCGATCCGACCGTTCAATGTGATAACCATATGAATATGTACTTGCAAATTAAATTTTATATTTTTTTGAATTTTTTTACTATTTTTTCAAATAGGTAGAATTTTGATGGTCCAGAATTTTCAAAAAACACTGATTTTTCTACCTATCTAAAAAAATAGTAAAAAAATTCGAAAAAAATATAAAATTTAGTTTGCAAGTACATATTCATATGGATATCACATTGAACGGTCGGATCGACCGTTAGGATTTTAAAAAGTACCATATTGAGCCGTAGTACACTAGCCATTGGTGCTATGCATAGCACCATAGCCTCACTCTTTAAATTTTGATCTATGGCATTGTTATTGAAAAATCTCTAAACAATATATAACTGGTATGAACCACAGTGACACCTTTTTTAACCTGCACCTACAAATTATTTGTAGCGGCCCATTCTTTTTTCCTGTAAACATGTCTAGTTCAGTAGGTAGGAAATTAAAAAAAAAATCATAAATAATTATTTTTAAGTTAGACATTTTAAAAAAATTAGAAGTGGAATAATTTGTACAAATTAGAAGTGCTACCTTTTTTCACCTGCCGCTACTATTTATAGCGGCCCATTATTTTTTCTTTAAACATGTCTTGTTTTCAGTAGGTATAGAGTGGAAAACACGTGCCGTGTCGTGCCGTGATCAAGTTAATTTTTCACGTGTCGTACTGTGCCGTGACCAAAATATCAAGATCATGGCATGCGAATGGTCACGCCATGTGAGTCACGCATTGCCTAAATGTGCTGTGACTATACGTGACTCGCGTGACCATTTAATCATAATTTAAATTAGTTTATTCAAGATTCACCATTAAATCAATATCTAATGGTCCTAATTACACGTGACTCGCGTGACTACGTGCCGTGACTAAATCTTTCACGTGATGTGCCGTGCCAAAGTTTCAAAAGATGAACACGGCACAGGACATGAGAGTCACAGCACGTAACTGACACGCGTGCCGTGCCATTTTTCCCCTCTAAGTAGGTAGGAAATAAAAAAAATCATAAATAATTATTTTTAAATCAGACATTTTTAAAAAATTACAAGTGGAATAATTCGTCAAAATATTTTTGTAGAAATAATTGTTTTCAAATCAATGTTATTTATAAATTATTTGTGAATAATATGATTGAAGTATTTGCAAATTATTCGAAGAAGTACAATGTATTATCAATCATAAGTGAAATACGATATGCATTAAATTTGAGAATCAATGAATTTAAATTTAGCCACAATTGGTATTAATTACACATTATATTTTTTATACTATGAATTATTATTATATGAAAAATTGCGCTAATTTAAGCTTAATTTAAATTAAACAGAATAAATCACTTGACAATAAATTCTCTTGACCTTCTGACTATTAAAAAAATAAAGATAAACTTAAAATTTAATATTAAAAGTATAATTTATATAATAAACGCATTATACCTATAAAAATGATAAGACTCAGTTTATATTTTGTTGTCTACTAAATTGTTAAAAAAATTCAATAGCCTAAAGTTCATGATTATTGTTTTATCACCCTTTATATTCAAAGTCTCAAATTATTTGAGAATTTAATTAGTGACAAAGTAATTCTAAATTTACCAAATAATATTAAAAAAATATAATTTATATTTTGTAATTTTTTACCACTGACGGACAAGCTTAGCCGATAAAAATAATAATTCGCTACGAACAATAGCGGCTGGTTAAAACAAAAATGAAATCTGATCATTACATTTCATAGCAGCCGTGTTAAGTTTCAAAATATTACATAAATAAAAAATATTTTTAAAATTAGAATTAAATAAAAATATTAAAATGAAAGGAGCACCGTCGGGTAGGATTTCACAAAAGACAGTTCCACTATTAGAGCATCTATAATGGTGATTGCTTTTAAATAGCTAATCTGATATGTTAATTACTAATATAATTGCTGGAATGTACTACAATTTCTAAATTAGCAAATTTTCTTTAAAAGAAAATATTTTTTTAATGACATACTGGTTAATTGATTGGTTAAAATTTCTAAAATGGAGTGATTTAGGCTTTCTAAATTGGCTGACGTGGTATCAATTGTAACTCTAATTAAATTTCTGAGATGGAGTGATTTAAAAATTATAAATATCTTTAATTGCTAAACTCAGTGACGTGGTCAAAATTAATTGCTAAACGTCTGGAATGGAGATGCTCTTAGTTTGGTGGAGGCAGAAATAGGCTTTGTCCACTGTACCAATAGTTTGGTGGACCACTTTTTTTATCCGACCACAAGTGTAACATACTTTGACCACACCAAATTCTCTTTCACTGCAACAATGGTGCGGTGGAATACCATTTCCAGCAATTTAGAGTTGTATAAATAGTCCTTTTTTCTTCTCTTCTACAATCACAAATTGCGGTACAATTCGATCGGAAAATAGTTAAGTACTTTGGAAGAACAAAAAAAAAAAGAAGCAATTTTTGGTTTTGAAAGAGAAGAAGGGAGAAAGGGAAGAAGAAGAACTGAAGAAGGAGATTGAGGAAACGGGCCGGACGGTTTGAAACTTTTTGAAATAAAAGGCCCACAATACCAATGGTACGGTACGGTGGAAGTTCTCGATGGGATTCTCTGTGGCAGGGAGTTTGGCCGGATCAAAAAGGTGTTCCACCAAACCGTTGTTACATGACATTACTCATTTCTACCTAGAGCTGTGTTTTTTGTAACTTTCTATCGACGGTGCTCTTTTTGTTCGGACATTTTTATTTAAATATAATTTAAAAGTAAATTTTGACTTAAATGTAATAAATTTTGTTTCAAGGACACTGCCTCTGCAACAACAACATCATTAGAGACTAAGATTATTGCTTTACTTAGTTTTTAATGTTAGTCTAGGAATGATGATTCATTTTCAAACTTATTCTTCATAATTCCTTTTGATGTTAAGGAATTACCAGATCAATTTCGAGTTGAGGAGGAGGCAGTGGAGGTCCTCACATCCATGGCAGAGATGGAGGACACCAGGCCCAGGGCCTTTTTTTTTTTTTTCCCAATATCAAGGAAGATTTTGGTTCTGGTAGCCTGCTCAGTTCAATGTCGGGAGAAGACAGGAATAATGATGGCGATGTTGATTGGGATCTGTTAGGCTAGGGCCATGTTTGGTTGTGGAGTAAGAGGTGGAGTAAACCTCTTACTCCACACTTAGGTAGCCAAACGAGAGGTAAAAGAAGAGGAGTAAGGTGGAGTAAGAGGTGAGTTAATCCGGAGTAAGTTACTCCACCACTTCAGGTGGATTAACTTACTCCACACTTTCTCCACCTGTAGGGCCCACTATCATAGGAAGAGGCTCAGTTTCCAACACTTTACTCCTCTAGGCGGATTAATTTAAGCCACGAGTTATACTACCAAACAAGATGTAAAATATGTGGAGTAAGATGGAGTAAGTCATTTAATCCTCATTAACTTTACTCCACAACCAAACATGACCCTAATGCTTTGTTTTAGATTTTGCTGTTTTGTATGTTTGTGCAGGTCTTTTGTTTAGAACAAAACTATGTTGGTTGTATAGGTTTCTTTTGTTGTTAGTTTTTGTTATTTTGATATATTTGTTGATATTTTAGTGGTATATGTTTGTAACTGATATTATAGTTGGCGTTAGTTACTTAAACAACTTTTATGATTTCTAATGCAATTGATGGATCTTGAATTCACTGCTTTTCAAAAAAAATTAAAAGGTGAATCTAAACAACGCCGTAGATTTAAATTGATTTTGTAAATGCTTATTATACATAAAAAAATTGGGCCGGATCACGCTATTATGCCGAACCCGAACCGCTAATGCAAGACGAAATCCACTTCGCTCACCATTCATCTACCTTCCAAAATCTTCACTTGGGTAGCGTGCTTACTGCTCAGAAGAAATTATCCCCCAATATAGCATGCTGCTACTCTACAAGCTAAACCCAATCCTGTCATGCAGCTATCCTTCCCTGCTAAACGCCAAAACTCCGACCTTACTTCACAAAGCTCGCGTCCCACTACACCCCAAAATCTTGGACCCACAAAAATTTTCCTCTGTTGCGAGGAGCCTTGTTCCCATGAAAAGAAGTTCAATAAAAAGTTTAAAGCTTGATACGCAAGTTCAAGAAAAAGAAGATGAAGTCAGGGTTTCAAAAGGAGGAGATGATGGCGGAGGGGGTAACAAATGGAATGACGACGGCGGAGGGGGTAACAACTGGAATGACTGGGGCACTTCGGGCTTGCTATTCGGGCTCTGGGCCGGGCTTATGTACTACGTCTTTCAACTCGCGCCTAATCAAACTCCGGTAGGATTTAATCAGATAGTACTTGCATGAATTCAATGACTGGTTATTCAGGTTAAGTTGTGATTACCGTAGATTGTATATTCCCCAAATATGCATTAGGTGCCACAAAGTGTGCAATTTAGCCCTGAGTTAACTCGATTAAGGTGTTGATTATGCAACTGGATTCTCAGTTTGGTCCTCATTGGGAACTAAACTTGTGCAATTTGATGGATGCAGTACCGGGACATGTATTTCTTGCAAAAGCTATTGAAGCTGAGAGGAGATGACGGGTTCGCAATGAATGAGGTGCTTGTGGCACTTTGGTACATTATGGGCCTGTGGCCTTTGCTCTACTCCATGCTGCTTCTTCCAACTGGCAGAAGGTAAATTGTTTTATTCTGGACTGATACAGTGCACTGGTGCTGGCTATACAAAATTTTGGTTTCATTATTAGTTCTTCTGGTGTTTTTTGGAGTTGAGTCTTAATTACAAAGAGTTATTGAGGCAAAATTGGGTTAATTGAATCAAAGTTGAGTCTTTTTGACAAATGAAAAGTTATAAGTCAAAACTTTGGTCAAGTTGATGCTCAATTGCATGATCAATAGTTCAATTTGGCAAGAGAGTTTCAAAATATTTTTCTTTATGGGGATTAATTCAAATAATTAACCCATCAGGCCAAATTGAGCTGCCTGAGTTGATGTGGGGCTTATTTCACAATTGGGTAGTTGGTGCCCTGATGATTTCCTTTGGTCCATGGTAATGTTTACTGACCAACATTTAATAATGTTAATTCATGATTTCTACCATTTTCATATTATACATGCAATAAGTTATTATATATAAATATGTCATAATCCATTGTATCATTGCACTGTATTAAGATGAAGTATTCTATACCATTTGAATTGTTCCAATTACAGTTCAAGAAGCAAGGTACCAGTGTGGCCGTTTCTTGTGTTTTCATTTTTTGGGGGTGCATATGCTCTCATCCCGTATTTTGTGCTATGGAAGCCACCTCCCCCGCCTATTGAGGAAGAGGAAATCAGCAAGTGGCCTTTGAATTTTCTCGAATCAAGGATCACAGCAGCGGTACGAGACTAACAGAAAATGGATAAATAAATAATGAACCCCAACCCCCCACCCCCACCACCACCACACACACACACACACAACAAAAGACAAAAGAAAATAGTGTATTTTTTGGGTCTTTACAGACGGATTGGGACTGTACTGCAGGGTTTGTACTTGTACTGAGCTTGAGCAGTTTGGTACGAAGCGATACAGTATAGAATGGTTTCTTTTGGGGGGAGGGGCATTGCCTGTTTGGCCAGAAGTGATTTTTTGAGAGTTCATAAAAATTAAACATGTGTAATAAAGAAGTAGAAAACAAAAGAATCAGTTGATGCACCAATTTAAAAAAGAAACCTCCAGCAAACTTAGTAAGTTGGTAGATATTATTGAGACTAATTTATTGTTCCAAAAGTAAAACAACTATAGGTGAAAATGTGCATGGCTTTTTAATTTTTTTTTTTTTTATGTGCCACATCCCCCCCCCCCCCCCCCTAATTTTATTGACATTATCTATACTTCACCGATGGGAATTATTTTCAGATAGCATTAGGAGCTGGTTTGGGGCTGATAGGTTATGCTGCTTTAGCCGGTGGTGATGCATGGAAGGAGTTCTTTCAATATTTCAAAGAGAGCAAATTTGTATGTTTTCTTTAATTAGTTTGGTTTTAAGTATATTGCTTGTTTTAGGCATATATTTAAGCCTCAGTTTCCCTCAACTTGCAATTGATTTTGGTGTATCGATGCTAGCTTAATATCAGGGATGCAAGTAGTAATTAGTTTATATGACCTTAGCAATTGACAAGGTTGTGTTGTTCTCTTGTTTGCAGATACATGCTACGACCATAGATTTTACTCTCCTCTCGACATTTGCTCCTTTTTGGGTCTACAATGATGTAACAGCAAGGGGATGGTGAGGATAATAAATAAGTGATATATTAATAAATAAATATGTGAATAAAGGTATAAAAGAAAACTAGTAATTAAGCTTGATATTCAGATCCTTGGTTAAAACAAAATTTCTTCTGCACTCGTAATAAACTTCAAATATCAACACATGCTTCAAACTAGATAAAACCATCTACATTTCTCCCAATTAATTATGCTGTAAATGACTTTTGACCAAAACGCCATTATAGCTGAATATTTCTGATTGAGGAAATATTCAGAACTTAAGTTTCTTTAAACAAGAAACTTCATGGGCATATCTGTCGTTGTAAACTTTGAACTTTTGACATCTATGATATATCCCTTTCTCTGAAGTTTTAGGCCATAAATGCCAAATCATTGGTGAATTCTAAGTACCTAGACCATACAAATGCTTCAACAGTTCAGACAGTACTCAGGAGCTCAAGGAAATCAAAATTTTCATATTGTTGACTTTTTTTTGGTAGGACAAGTAAAGGTTCTTGGCTTGTCCCTGTGGCGCTTATACCGTTTGTAGGGCCTGCATTGTATATCCTCTTGCGCCCGTCTCTCTCTTCTCTCCCTACCAGAAGTACTTCAACAGATGAAGAAACATAGCTAAACAACTGCTTGAAAGAGCTTTAATTGATTTAAATTAATACTGCTTGAAAAAGCTATATCATACCGAATTACATAAATCAGTAAGCTTCAAGCCCATATTACCACATTGTTACCTCTGAATTAAAGTTGAGGGAGATAATTTGCAATTTTTTGAATGATATTTGAGACATTTGCTTCCTCTTTTGTTTGCTAGTGCCTGGAAATTTCTAAATTTTGGATGAAGATTTCAGTTACCGTAGACAAAAATAAACCGAAAATCTGTATTGCTCCTATTAAGACAATTTTGAGGAAATATTTTTGTTTGGAAAAATACATATCAGAATTGACAAAGGTGTGCTTCACTGTACGAGATTGAGAAAAGTACTTCACTGTACGAGATTGAGAGAGAAACGTGTGAATTTTTATGTTCAACCAAATTGACTCGGCGAATTCAGAAAAGTACTCCTTCACTGTACGATATTGAGGGAGAGAGGTTGTTCACTCTACGAGGATGATTTGCCCAGGCGACCTCAATAGCAATTTTGTGGATTTAAGAGTCATTGATTTTGTTCGCAACTGGAAATGAAAAGAATTCAACGGAGAAGGGAAAGGGAATTTGCCGAGATTTTTATATATAAGAAAATAAATAAATAAAATATTAAAAATAAGAAACTGTTCACCAGAATTTCAAAAATAAGAAGGCCGCCATTTGGAATGGCGTCCCTCAGGGACGCCATCCCAGACAACGGCCAGCAAAAAAAAAAAAAAAAAAAAATCAATTTTTTTTCTGTCAGAAATCTAATAATTTTGACCAGATTCAAAATTCATTTCAGAGAAAATGGCTACATGAATTTTTGTGTTCTTTATATCAAATAAAGGTACGAAAGTCTAGTTTTCAGATAATATAATTTCTCTATACAAAAATATTACAGATTGGTACAGTTTTAGCGATTAATTGACAGAGGTCAGAATTCAGAAAAGCTGAAATTTCAGTGAGCAGTCCAATAATTCTGACCTCTGTCAATTAATCGCTAAAACTGTACCAATCTGTAATATTTTTGTATAGAGAAATTATATTATCTGAAAACTAGACTTTCATACCTTTATTTTGATATAAAGAACACAAAAATCTATGTAGCCATTTTCTCTAAAATGAATTTTGAATCTGGTCAAAATTATTGGATTTCTGACTTAACACAGCAGAAAAAAAAATTGATTTTTTTTTTATTTTTTTTTTAGGACCGTTGTCTGAGATGGCGTCCCGTTTTTTTTTTTTTTTTTTACGTTTTTTACGTTTTTTCTGCAGACCGTTGTCTGGGATGGCAATCTTCTTATTTTTAAAATTCTGGTGAACAATTTCTTATTTTTAATATTTTATTTATTTATTTTCTTATATATAAAAATGTCGGGGGAATTTGCGTGGCTAGAAGCTCTAAAATTAATATTTTAATTTATGTGATGATTTAAAAATTTTAGAGACTTTAATTTTTAAAAGTAGTTAACATTTATTTAGAAACTTGCTAAAGATCTAGCTTAATTTCGTCACCCAGACCGTCTGATTATAATTCAAACCAATTAAACCAAATTGAAATTCACCCGATCATTTAATATTCATGCAAATTATAATCGGACGGTTCGAATCTAAACTCAAAAGTTCTAGTTACTTCAGCCATCCGAATTTCGGCCAGGTTACCTTCACTCTCAAATGCAGCTATATATTTGCAACAAGCCAACAACCCCAATTTTAAACAATATAAATTTAGGAACTCATTATTTTGGATCAATACTGCCATATATCAGTTTAAATGCCCTATGCGGTGTTTCTTGACCTAGTGTAAGACTATCAGCAGCAATATAAATGGAAAAATAAATAAATAAATGAAACTCTTAAGTGCATCACAAAAAAAAGCGATATAACTCGCCTTAATACATACAAAAGGCATCACAAAGATAATACAAACTGCATTTACCTTAATACATACAAAAGGCATCACAAAGATAATACAAACTGCATTTACCTTAATACATACAAAAGGCATCACAAAGATAATACAAACTGCATTTACCTTAATACATACAAAAGGCATCACAAAGATATACAAACTGCGTTTACCATTTGACCGAATAACTACAATTATTTATATACAACCGAATTCGGAAAAGCTCATTGGTAGAGTTTTTGCAGCTCTTCGTTGAATTTGGCCTTGATGGCTTCTCTCTTAATCTTTAAAGCGGCAGTAACAAGACCTGATTCAGGTGTCCATGGATCTGGCAATAGCTTTATTTTTGCAGGTACATCAAATTTGTCAAGCTTACCTGCTTTTGCTGCCTGCACCCAATCAAGAATTAAACAAAAACACAAATTTATAAACAAATGAGTAAAACTGAAACAACTTCATAAGAGATTAGAACTTTGAAAATAACATAATAACATTCCCAAAATAAGGGAATTAAAATAAAGCGTGAATATGGATTTACTTGAGAACAACCTTCTTTTGGCTGTCTCTAAATATCTGGTCTTCAAAAGGATCATTATGCCAGACATTGCTACATTTATGTCATTATCAGTTCAGTTTGATTCAATACCCATGTAACATGGTACAGAACCTTCACTTTCATGATATCAGTTTGATCTCTTTCTTATTTCTTTCTCCTCGGGCTTGTGATGAACTTGTATTTTACTGGATAAATGAACTTAGAACAGGATCTAGTGAAATAACCCCATGTCACAGAATTGGACTAACCTTGAGAAGAGATTGCTGAACTTCACTTGTGGCCTTTTCATTTTCACAAAGCTCTTCAAAAGCTTGGTATGCAACACCAGCATTAGCTGCCCATTTTTCAAGTTCTTCACGGACAGGCACAACCAAAGCAACACAGTACGAGTTGAAGGAATTGGCATAAACCATGATATTCGCTACATAGTTGCTCGTTGCTAGCACTGATTCAACCTGCATCAGACAGAGAGAGAGTACAGGGTATGGTGAGACAAGTTATATAGTGAATAACATGGCCTCTATAGCAATACACAATTGGTCAAACCAAGAAAATTTGTAGTGCTCTAATTGTAGAACAGATCTTTATTTTTTTTACTAATAACAGAATACAATTTACCACCAAAATTGAAATTCAACAAGACCTTGACTTTAGGACTTCAAAAAATATAAGATCTTAAAAAAGAAAGTACCTTTCCAAGAGAGATATATTCACCATGCTGGAGCTTGACTATATCCTTTTTCCTATCAATGATCTCAAGGCAACCATCTGGATGGAACTGGCCAATGTCTCCAGTATAAAACCACCTCATTCCTCTCTCATCCACCTAAATTAGCTTAAAGTCAGTATTCCTGCTTTTCTTAGTATTGACTTACATAATTGGCACAAGGACATCACTTGCACCTAAAAGAGGCCTATGTGGTTGAGGTCAGTTGAGGTTCAAAAGTTGAAGTGGGACTCGATCGACACTCGAAAAAAGGAAGTGGGACTCGATCGAGGCTCAACTGCAAAATTGGGGATCAATACTCATGTGATGCTTAACAGGCCTTGTTGGGCTTATAGCACATTAGAGGGGAGAAACTGCTCATCTGAAATGATTATATTGTCCTGGACCTTGGTCAGGCTTGACTGCCAAAGTGTTTTCATAATTTAGGTCCATTTAGGTCTATCTATTTAGCAACATCTTTGCCCCCACAACTCCCTCATTATGGCAACCGGAGATAACTATAACTGGTAATACTAATTGATGCGCTGCCTGAAGTCAAATAGTCAAAGAGCTCACCTTGTACGCCTCTTTGGTTTTCTCTTTATTATTAAAATAACCCATTGTCACACTGGGCCCACCAACTACAATCTCGCCACGAGGCATTGGAGAGTCTGAAATTGTATATCCACCCTCTTCCCATGACACAAGCTGCATTTTGTTATTTATTGATATAGTTACGTATACATTCATTGTATTATATATGTCGAGTAAAAAGGTTAAGAATCACATATTTGGAATAAAAAAGATCTAATTATTATTCTTGACTTTTTTCCTCTAGAGAGTTTCATATAATTATGTTTTATAATGGCGTGCCAGTTATTATCCATGTCTTGTCTTGCTATTTATAAAAGGTGTATGTCACATGGAATAATATACAAAAACTTATCAAAAGTGGCACAATCATATAGTCCAACATCTACAGAATGGTGCATTATACAAAATGGCATAGCAAGCTTGGGGACTGATCAAAATCATCAATACCCATTGATTTTCTTTTTTTTAACCAAAATCACTACAACTCATCGATTTTATGTAAAATCCAAGAATTGAGTAATTGACTGTACAAAATGATAAAAAAAAAACAATTCAATTTTAAACCTTGATATAACAGCAAGGAAGAGGTGGGCCTACGCGACCCACAGTCGTATCATCCCATTCAGTAAAAGCTGCAGCCGCACATGTCTCGGTCAACCCATATCCTTGACCAATTGGAGTTCTGTACCAAGCAAAATAAAAGGAAAGTACCATGACACACTGCTAAAATATTGTCAAACCAGGCCTTAATTTAAGCTCCAAGAGCAACCGGATTTTGCTTGTGTTCAAACTTATTTGAGCAATAGATACACCAAACAGACCAAGGAGGGGTACAATGCAAGTGCTTAAAAAGTGGTTGCTTGCAAGTGGAACAGGCATGCACGATATGTTAACAATCTGCATGGTAAAGGACCTGATTGTATCGATTATTTTAGCAACATACATCTGTGATTGAAGTAAATACCTAAAATCATAATTGCTATGAAAAAAAAATGGATTAAAATAGTACAAAATTACCCAAGGCATATGTTAACAAATCTTTGAGTATCAGCTGACAAAGGGGCCCCACCACAGAGCATGAATCTTACACGACCTCCAAGCAAAGCACGGATAGGTTTGAAGACAAATTTATCCCAAATAAAAGTCTCTACACCTGACACACCAAACAAATCATTTTGAATTGCTTTAAGTCTCCTGTTGTATGCTAGGCTGAATAGCTTCTTCAACATACCACCTTTCTCCTCTACCTATATAAAGCAGACACAGAGATTAATATTTAAACAAATAAATATAATTTAATGGTATTTGAATCTACTTAATTTTTTAAGACAAATTTTTATTTGAAATGTTTAAACTTATTTTAAATAATATGACAAGAACCTTTTTGGAAACTCCATCTCTGATTCGGTCGAGGATTGCAGGTACGGCAATTAAAAGAGTAGGCCTTAACACGGAGACATCGCCTTTGGTCCCTTTTTTAATCTTGTTGGATGTGTCAGTCATTGTCAGGGGTGAACCATATCCAATTGCACAACCCAAGGACAAAACAACCAACTGAAGGAAATACAGACAAAGAAACTATGTATAATAAAATACTTGGAACAAAATGAAGCAAAGGTAAAGATAATCTGCTTAATACATTTTTATTTTTTCACATTTTTCCTATACTTTTTTTATCCTTTGTTTTTATTGCCGGTGTTCTTTTAGAATCCAGTCACTGATGTCTAGTCTTTTTCAGGGTAATTGGAATTGGTCCAAAAATCTTTTCCACAAGAAGATAAAAAGGAAGGTTAACTGAAGGTGTGAAGGTACTCCCACAAATGTTTAGTCAGTGCCATATAAAACTTGCAGGTTTCGTAGATGGTATACTGTACACCACAATAAGGTAAAACATATTTCCCAGCGACTAAGTTGACAAATTAATGAAGAAAGGAAATGAAAATAAAGAGATTATGGGAAGGTTTTTACCTCACCAGCCAGTCCAAAAACATGAGCCAGGGGCAAATAACCCAAGTATACATCCCCAGGGCCTATCTTCGGGACAACTGTCCGAACTCCAGCTACCAAAGAAACCATGTTTCCATGTGATATCATAACTCCCTATAAACATGGAGTGGATTAAGAGATAAAATATCTACATCACAACAAATGTAAAATTTTGCTAACAATCAATACAGCAAATGCATTTAATATGGTTGATGTCATATCCATATAACAAGCCGTGATATTTCAGTCAAGTTCTTCTTCTTCAAAAGAAAATATCAAGATATTTTGGCGATGTTCTGATAAAGATCAATGCAAAAAAGATGGTCCATTCAACCAATAAAATAAAAATTGTGGATATATGAAAAAAAACACAAGCATTACAAGATCGGTTGAAATGAATGGTTTAGTGATAATAACAACAATTTAGTTCTAAAAATAAATCATTTTCTTGTTTTATTTAAACAAACCTTCGGCAGACCAGTACTCCCACTTGTGTACATAATTACTGCAATATTGTCGCTTTCAGGTAATCGTGGCAGTGTTGGGTTATTTTTGCCAAGTTGCTCAACTTCACGGAATGGTAAAACTGCTAGATCACTTAGTTTGCTTTTCACATCATCACCAACTTCTTCATAATCTTCAAAATAGATTATATTTTTAACAGTGACAAGTCTTGGCCTTGTCGCAGCTACCTTTTTCAGTTGCTTCAAGTCGCATATTAAGGTTGATGCCTGTGTCTGGAATTGAATAAAAGAACTAAAAAAGTTAAGGTAATGGAAGGAAAACTATCTGATACTAGTAAGAGTACTCTTAAACTCCCGTTTGGGACCTTATAATTCATCAAGTTGGTTTGCGAGATGTAAATATTGTTTCCTTGTAAAGTACTAAACAGTTCTCTAGCTTGAACAAAATTGAAAAAAGAAAAAGAAACGTCACCTCATTCAACGAGTGAACAAGTGCATCTTCACCAAGAGATGCATATATTGTTACCACTGTTAGACTCTGACGAAAGCAACCCTGTAATGAACCAAAATGTCTTTTTTGAAATTTGTACAAGAAAATATAATTAAGACGTGACATGCTATCCCAAGAAAAATATCTCATTCATGCATTGCAAAATTTTAATAATCTCCATTCTACTTGCTCAAGAGAACAAAGGAGTCTTCAATGTGCATGTAGGAACTAACTAATTTTCTATTAAAAAATATATGGAAGTGAATAATCGAGAACTCTTGGGGAAAAAAGTCCAAATATTTGGTAAAAATCCCGGAAAAATTCAGTCTGAATAAATAAACACCATATAAGTCAACACCGAACTTTATAACTAAAAAAATTTGCATAGCCTAAATCCAGCAGCAAAGAGGTAGATAGTTCAACCTATAGGACTAATTTCATCGTCTTCGGTGAATGTTGCATATAATAACCAGATCAGATATGCAAATAAGATGATCCATATTACTCAATTTAAATCAATAATTAACAATAGAAGTACCCAACTACTGTTCCAGATTTGAATTCTGATCTAAAATTTTGCCAGATATTCCCAAATCATATTATTATGGTGGTCACAGTACCAGTGCAACAATGATATATATATGCAAGTAAATGCTTCAGGTATCATGCACGGAGACAATTTTCTCTTAAAAAAGCATCTGCACCGAACATAACTTATGTAAAGCATTGACCAAAAGAAAAGAACAAAGATTTACTTGAGAAGCAATGAGCCACTCTGCTCTGGTATCAGAAAATATCGCAAGACGAGAATCCAAATCATGCCCCATTTGCACAACTCCTGAAGCAAAGTTACACACACGGATAAAAACTGCCCCATAATTCTCCCATTCATACTCCCCAAGATGCAGCTTTTCAATTTTTCTCCCATCATTTGATTCAATGACCTCTCTCGATATCAACCTTCTTGTACCGAGATAAGGGTGTTCTGAAAACTTCTCACAAGCTTGCTCAAAGAGAGATGCTAATGTACTAGCACCAGGCCATGGTTCACGAATCAAGTAGTCAAACTTTATGTTTCGCATAGCAAGACCCGGTTCCCCACTGGTATCGACTACTATACCTCTCTTTTTTTGCTTGTTTTTGTGTGAGTTTGTACAAGAAAGGGCTAGATATACTGCTATAGAGAGGAAAAGGGCAGCAAAGATACTGATCAGTCCTTGTTCTTTCAAAAATGGCACATAACTTATTGAGTTTGTTTGTGAAACAAGTCCATCTGTTCCGTCTCCTGTGATGTTTTCCATTATCTGAAGACAATAAGGAAAACATTTAGAAAAATGCTATTAGTTGAGGAAAAAACAATCTAAGAAACTTTGATTGCAAAGTGAAACAGATGGATGTCAGTACTGTTAACAAACAGATCCAACAAAGGTTTAATGCAGAGAAAGAACTAATTAGTAAGTGCCAGTATATTTTGTTGAAGGCATAAACAAGATGGTATTATTATTTACCATTTTGGCTACAGGGAGGCAAAGCGAAAGGTACGTTACAGAGGAGACATCATAATATAAAGTGGAAAGGGGTGTTGCTATTTTTTCCACCCTCGCGCTTATTTGGTTGCTACTTTGTTCCTCTGTCACACCCCGAATTGGGGAAAAGGTACGAGCTCCTAAAATTTTACAACCAAACAAAAAAAGTTGATAAAAGTTTTCTTTCCCTTTCATTCCATTCCGGCCCCTCCACTGTCCTCTAACCAAAAATAGTTGAGATCCCTTGACAATAGATTAAGTCGACAATCTTGATAATCATAAAAGATTGTGAAATCCGATATCAAAATATAATCTACACCAGATTCACATGATATACATGAAAAGTGACGAGATTAATGCTAGTTTTACCATTCATCAAACGACTTGATTAGAACTGTCCATATTTAACATATTAAATGTCATCTGATAGAATACCAAATGACATTCAAATTGAATGAAAATTAATACACACTGAATTTATAAGGCTAACGATATGTCGAAAGTATCTAATTTGAGAAACCATTATCAAGGTTGTCAAAAGTTAAGCCATTATCAATAAATTCTGACCACAAAAGATACTGTTCCATTCCTTTCCATCTTCAATGATCTTTGTGAAGAAATATCTAATTATCATTTTATCTTTTAAACGAAGGAAATATATAAAGAGCTTTGTAAATAAATCATCGCATTTGGTTGACTGATATTGCGAAGAGGAGAACGAAGAAAGAGTCTAAAGAACCTATTAGTTTAAAAGTCAACAAAGGAGACTAAACAAAACTTGGATCAATTTAAAGGAAAGGAAGTTCAAATTATCCCAAGTGACAACAGATTCACAGCAAAGTCTCTGATTTCAGTAATCAGAAAAAGTTCAATGCTCATAAACAAACTTAAGCAAAGGAATTACCTAAATTAAAACAAAGCATCTAGACATTCACACACGGATTGCACAAGCCAACAATTCGAAAATAACTGGTGTAAAATAAAATGGATTCAAATATATATATAAGTCTCGAGTTTCAGAACTAGTTCTTCCTTTCTTTCTTTTTACACTAAACGGAGCGGGCTTCTTTTATGCCTATTCCTAAACAGTTTACAGTCGCAGTAAGAAACAAAGGGGAGAAAAGATGGAGGCAGAGAAGAAATTGCGGAGTACCTGATATTGCGAAGAAATTGAAGAGCAATGTGGATCAAACAATTATTTCTCTCTCTCTCTCTATGAAAAAACAAGAAGCATATAGCGTTCCAACTTCCAAGCAACACTGCAAAAGCTGAGCGTGTGAACGAGGAAAGCTCGAATTCATATCACCTAAGGTAACATAATATTTCTGTTTAGGTCCAAACCGTCCGATCAGAATCCGCACTAATTTTAAAGGGGCCCGTGCATTCCACCTCGCATAGGATTAGTCTGGATTCTGATCGGACAGTCCGGATCTGAACAGAAATATACTGTTACCTCAGAGTATTTGGATTCGCTTTCCGCGCTCTCTTTGTGCAATAACATTTAGACTTCTGTACTTTGAAAAATATATTTCTTCCTTCTAGAATACTGCCGACATTTTTATAATATCCAAAGTTAATTACAAATTAATAAATATACCCAACAACCATTGGAATTTATAAAACTATCCATACCGGTCATTTTCTGACCGGTTTTAATTGTTTCCGGTACCGGCCAGAAAATGGCCGGTACTAAATATTTTTTTTGTTATAGAGACAAATAGCAAAAATGCTGAAATCTAACACCAAAAAATCGATTTTTTTTTAATATTTGTTAGATTACTTTTTTTTATATATATAATTAGCACATTTATACTAAAATACGCAAAATTACTATAAATTATGTTAAATTACGCTGAATTAAACTAATTTACAATAATTATGTTAAATTATGCTAAAATAAGGTAAATTACGCTAAATTAGGCCGATATTGTGTCATCTTTCATAAATCATAAAAAATAGTAAAAAAATTCCAAAAATAATAAAAAATAGCGTATTTTCGCAAGCTTTCCGAAAAGTGGTCATTTGCTGAAATCAGACACTCGAGCGCCGTTTTATGACCGTTTGAAGTTTCGTCGTTGTTTTTCGCCTTCTCAGTGAAGATATCATCCCTATTCATACATAATTTAGCGTAATTTACCGTATTTTAGCATAATTTAACATAATTATTGTAATTTAGCGTAATTTAGTGTAATTCAGCATAATTTAACATAATTTCAAGTAATTTAGCGTATTTTAGTATAAATATGCTAATTATATATCAAAAAAAGTAATCTAACAAATATTTTAAAAAAATTAAATTTTTTAGTGTTAGATTTCAGTATTTTTGCTATTTATCGCTAAAAAAAAATATTTAGTACATGCCATTTTCTGACCGGTACCGGAAACAATTAAAACCAGCCAGAAAATGGCCGGTATGGGTAGTTTTATAAATTCCAATGGTTGTTGGGTATATTTATTAATTTGTAATTAACTTTGGATATTAATAAAAATCACGGATAATACTGCCTAGTTTTCAATAAGAAAATATAACCGGAGGTCTGGAGGCGGATGGGCATCCGATCAATTCGGTCAGGTAAAATCCGTCTGATTAATATCGAGATTCCCATTGATAACTTTATAATTTGTGCAGATCAAGTTTTCACGAAATTTGATGCTGATTGAACGGTTCCGACCAGCCCGGTTTTAGAAGGGTCGTGTCTTTGGACCTGTCAAAATTTTCCCACTAAATCTGCGGTTGCAGGAGCAAACTAAAGCCCGTGGCTCCGTGCTAAATCGAATTCATATCCTCTGCATTAACTCAAAAGAGAATCTTTTGAGTTAATGAATCTCGACTGTCCGATCTTCTTTAAGATTCGTACAAATTAGATCTGCACTAATTTTAAAGTATCCCTATGTTATAGACACGAGTCGGATTGACTCTGCTTAAAATCAGACGTTCATTAACTCAAAAGATTCTCTTTTGAGTTAATGCAGAGGATACGGATCCTGCTAAATCGGACTCAAATCAAAATCTGTCTAATCTACAAGGTACCTTTTTGAATAACTATTTTTGTTTTGACGATCGGAAAGAGTGCGCGGAGAGCAGATAGGCTCACCCAACGTGTACTCTGGAAGGCCGGAAAATTTAGGACCATAAATGAGCCGAGTTTGAGCGAGTTATCTCTAATTCGAACTCAGCTCATTAAATAAATGAGCGAGTCAACTCGAGTTGGGATGATAATAACAAGTTATAGAGTCAACTCGAACTCAGCTCGTTATCAACTCGAGTTGGCTCACAACTCGTTTATAACTCGTTTAACCAGTTAATTATATACTACTTGTAAAATAATTTATCAATATCCAGCAATTTTTCATACAGCAATTTAGTACATAAGCACTAGCAATTTTTCATACAGCAGCTTTGTTGTTGTAAGCAATACTCTAAGTATATTATTTGACTAATTTGCAAAACATACAATATTTGAACCTAACAATTCCTTTGAGTTAAGATGCTTTGCAGGTTTAAGAAAATTGGAATTGCAATTTGGATCTGTTATCCTGAAGAAATCATCAAGTTTGTTGAATATTTTAAATTGTAAAATTCATAGAATTGGTAAAATAGATTTGATGTTGAAGTCAGGGAACAATCGTTACCAACGATTGAATAATCGTTGTAACGATTAAAATAGCTGCACAGAAAATCAGAATGCGAGAAATAACATAATTCTTCCAGAGAGTAATCGTTACCAACGATTATATAATCGTTGTAACGATTATGAAGGTCTCGCAGAAATTTGAATTTGGCTGAAACCCTAATTGCATTTTAATATCAATCGTTGTAACGATTAATCAATCGTTGGTAACGATTATGGGCAGAATACTCTTTTGGAAGCTGCCTCTATAAATAGAGCAATTAGGTTTTCTTCCAAATTAACTAGAGCCGCCCCCAGCTATTCAAAAAGCGATTTTTCTGTGCACTATTCCTCCATTGTTGTGAGAATTCAAAACTTCAAAATTCCTTTACACAACCTCAAATCTACTTCACTAATCTTGCTAGATTAGATTAGAGTTAGTTTTTGTGAGTGTTTCTTTCAAGATTATAAACTTAGAGACTTCGTTCTCTACTCTAGTTGGCCGAGTGACTTCCCATTGGTTGTAAGGGCTCACCGGTTCACAAGTTGTAACCTTTCTCATTGGGTAATAGAAAGGCGCACCGAGAAGCGGTTGCGACGCCCCGGAGACGTAGGCCATTTTGCCGAACTCCGTTAACATCCCGAGTGTCAATTTCTCTAAACTCTTCTATTTACTTTATTTGCAATTAATTTCAGTTTTTAAAGTAAATTAGTGGTGCCTGAGGGACAACAAAGTGGTATCAGAGCAAGTTACTCGAATTAAGACTCACTTAATTCTAGCTCTATTGATCTAAAATGGCACAAAATAGATTTGTGAAAGAACCTCCAACCTTCGGTCTTACAACCAAAAACTTTAGTCATTGGAAAAGAATTATGATTAATTATTTAAATATTCTTGAAGTATGGGATATTATTGAAAAGGGGTATACACCTAAGTTTGAGGGAGAAGATAACAAAATCCAAACTCTTCCATCAAAAATTGAAAAGAAAGAAAATGACAATGCGGTTAATGCAATATTAAACGCAGTTAGTGAATCAGTTGCCTTGATTTTTGGTAACTCAACTAGTGCCAAAGAAATGTGGAATGCCCTTATAAATCGGTATGAGGGTAATACCCAAATCAAAAGAACCAAAATAACCGGGTTAGAGACCAAATTTGAAACATTCAAGGTAGAAAATGGTGAAACCATAGAAGAAATGTATAATAGACTTATGCATATACAGAATGAATTTATCGAATTGGGAGAACCGCTTTCTAACGATAAAATTGTAGGAAAACTCTTAAGAGTTATGCTTAGGAGACCTAGATGGGAAGGATTGGTGAGTGCCCTAGAAGCAATTCAAGGAACACATGCATCATTCACCGCAGATGAACTGTACGCGCACTTTAGAAGTTTTGAGGAAAAACTAATACAATCTGGTGAACTAAAGCAAGAGTCTAAATCAAAAACCGTAGCCTTCCCGGCACAAAACCGTAGCCACTCTAGCTCCTCAAATAATCGTATGCCAAATGACCAATTCATAAATAAAATAGATCATGAATCCTCCAAAGATGCCCTTCTCTTATCTAAAATGTTCCAAGGAATGCTTGATTTCGAAAGAAAGTATAACAAGGAACGTGAGGATGAGAACAAAAGAGTAGTGTGCTTTGCATGTCATAGAGAAGGGCACACCATTCAAACTTGCTTCAAGCTATTTCCCCATTTGAAAAACAAGGATGGTGAAGGACAACACGACCGAAGGCCGAAACAAAAATATGATGGATACAAAGGCAAGAAAAAGGCGAAAGCAATGCAAGCTATGTGGAGCATAGATTCCGGTGAAAGTGATGTAGAGGAATCCGACACGGAGTCGGGAAATGAAGAAGAAATCAACCTCGCATTAGTAGCAAGTGTGGATGAAGGTCCGTCAATAATCGATGTGGACTCAATCATTGCTAACAAGAACATCACCGATGAGACCACCATCGAATTTCTCAAAAATCTTGCAAAGCCAAGGAACAACAAGGAGATGGATAATACGAATGAAGCTTCAACAAGCTCCACTAATGAGGTACATTCTGATTCTGATTTTGAAGGTTGTGAGTCTGAAACTGAATTGATTGATAACCAAATAGAGACCAAAGAAACCGAAATTGATTTGAATACCAATTGGATAATTACCAATGAGACAAGCAGTTTCGTTAATGAGATCTTAACATATCATAATGCCCCTAGGTTGCTTGATGAATCAAAAAGGTTATTGCATGAAAAGGAAGGTATTATCCAAAATCTAAACTCTAAACTTCTTGAATTTGAATCCAAAATAAAAGAATTAGAAATAGTAACACCCAATTCAAATTCATGTCAATCACACTTAGGAGAAATAGAAATGCTAAAAGTAAAAATTCAAACATTGGAGACCGAAAATAGGGCATTAAGATCTCCTAGTGAATTCTCAAATATCACTAGTATAGATCCTTATTACATGCATAATTTGACCAATGCAAAAGTTGATAAAACGGGCATTGGATACAAGAAGGGTCACTCCTCATTTGAATCAAATTATTCACAAAGCCCGAAAGAAAAAGGGGAACATACTCAAAATTTAAATGTAGAAAATCAACAAAAATACTTAAACAAATTTAAATTTGATAGTAAGGATTATTTTACTCACCAATTTTATACTAAAAAGGGCAAAACTCTTTTGAATAATGAGTCAAATAGAAAGCAAAATTGTCAAATCCCAAATCAAAAGTCTCAAAATCATGCATTTCAGTATAGATATTCCAACAAAAATTATAAAAATGAAAATAATTTTCAAAATAGTGATAGGAACACATTCCATCCAAAAGGGTCAAATAAAATTTATTTTAAAGGACCGAATGGATGGTCTTATAAACTCAAAGATAAAAATACTTTAGAAAACAAAACTCAAAGAAATGGTCCGATAAGAGATGTTCCCCAACATCAAAATAAATTTATCAACAAAAATTCATCATTAAGTGTTTCAAATCAATTAGTCAAAAATTATAGGAATCAAATTCAAGAAGTGAAAGATAAGTTTAAAGCTACCTTCACTCATGGTTCACACAACATCAAGCAATCGGTGACATTTTGTAACTACTGTTGTAAAATTGGTCACACCTCATTAGAATGTAGATTTAGGAAAGGAAACAACAATTCAAATGTTGTTTGGATTCCTAAAGCTAAACTAGCTTGAATTTGTATTTGAAATCTCCCCAAAATACTAAAATTGCTAAAAATATTAAAATTGGGGAGATTGAAACAAAGTATATGTTAATTGTTAATATATACTCTTGTAGGTGTGTTTGATTACTACTCATAAAGAAAATGCTTGGATCATTGATAGTGGATGCTCACACCATATGACCGGTGATAAATCTAATTTCAAATCTTTAGAACCATATGATGGTGGGTCGGTTACTTTTGGTAGTAATCAAAGAAAAAGTTCAATCATAGGATTAGGTTCGGTTGGTAACCAAAACTTAACCATATCGGATGTCTACCTTGTTGATGGGTTGAACTATAACTTACTTAGTGTTAGTAAGTTGTGTGAAGCCGGTTATTATGTTAAATTTGACATTAATGCTTGTTTCTTAGTTAGAGCTTCGGATGATACTCTAGTATATACGGGTAAGAGAAAGAAAAATGTTTATTATCTATATCTTACTCATTTTGATTCCGGTGAAACATGCTTAAGTGCTATAACAACCGGATCTTGGTTATGGCATCGTAGATTAGGCCATATTTCAATTGATTCAATTAAAAAATTAGTTAAATTAAATCTTGTTCGTGGATTACCAACTCACAAATTAGAAATTGAAGGCTTATGTGATGCTTGTGTGCAAGGTAAACACACTAAAAGTTGTTTTAAGTCCAAAGACATGGTATCAACCGATCAACCTTTACAATTACTTCACATTGATTTGTTTGGGCCAATTAGTATACCTAGTTTAGCTAAAAAGAAATATGCATTTGTAATTGTGGATGACTATAGTCGCTTTACTTGGGTTATATTTCTACAACACAAGGATGAAGCAATTGATAATTTCATTGAATTTTGTACTCGTGTTGAAAATGAAAAGGGTCTAAAAATCATTCGAATTCGAAGTGATCATGGGGGGGAGTTTGAAAATGCAAAATTTGATGAATTCTGCTCTAAAAGGGGATATAGACATGCATATTCGGCTCCTCGCACACCTCAACAAAATGGGGTTGTCGAGAGGAAAAACCGAACATTACAAGAGCTTGCCCGAACCATGCTAAATGAATATCCTTTGCCCAAACACCTTTGGGCCGAGGCAGTCAATACGGCTTGCTACGTGATCAATCGCGTTAGTATTCGATCGATATTGAAGAAAACACCATATGAATTATGGAAAGGGTACAAACCAAAAATATCCCACTTTAGAGTATTCGGTTCAAAATGCTTTGTTCTAGATGAATCCCCTAAAATAACAAAATTTGACTCAAAATCAATTGAAGGCATATTTGTAGGATATTCAATGACAAGTAAAGCCTATAGAATTTACATTGCAAATCATAGGGTTGTAATTGAATCGGTACATGTTAAATTTGATGAAGCTACTCACAAAAAGGTCGAGAAAGGTATTTTAATTGTAGGTACTGAAGATGTTACTCCTGAGGTTGAAGTAATTGAAAATCAAATCATCATAAGTGAGCAATCATCCGAACAACCTCAATCCGAAGAAAATGCAACACCTCATGTAGATAATCCTTTGAACACTTCAATGCAATCCGAAGAGTCACAACCTCCACCATTTGAATATCAACCTCCTGAAGACCTAAGGGAAGTTTCCTCTCACCCTCTTTCTAATATTATTGGGGATCCTAAGGACGGGGTTAGAACTAGATCGGGGTTGAGTCAAATGATTGCGCATTGTGCTTTCGTGTCAAATGCTGAACCTAAAAACTTTAAAGATGCGAATATTGACTCAAATTGGATTTGTGCCATGCAAGAAGAACTTGCTCAATTTGAAAGAAACAAAGTTTGGACTCTAGTACCTAAACCAAATGATCGAATGATCATTGGAACTAAATGGGTCTTTCGAAATAAAAAGGATGAATTAGGAAATGTTGTCAGGAACAAAGCTAGGTTAGTTGCTCAAGGATATAAGCAACAAGAAGGTATCGATTTTGATGAAACCTTTGCACCTGTAGCACGTCTAGAATCCATTCGGATGCTTTTAGCATATGCCTCTAACAAAGGTTTTATCTTATTCCAAATGGATGTTAAAAGTGCATTTCTGAATGGATTTCTCGAAGAAGAAGTATATGTTCACCAACCACCCGGCTTTGTTGACTCAACCTTTCCAAATCATGTTTATAAACTCACTAAAGCACTCTATGGACTTAAACAAGCTCCTAGAGCATGGTACGGTCGACTTAGTTCCTTTCTAATTGAACATGAATTTACAAGAGGTAAAAATAATACAACTCTTTTTACTAAGAAAAGAGGTGAATCAATTTTAATTGTGCAAATTTATGTTGATGATATCATTTTTGGTTCTACTAATGCGGCACTTGCCGAGGAATTTTCATCTCTTATGAGTAGTGAATTTGAAATGAGCATGATGGGTGAATTGAACTTCTTTTTGGGACTCCAAATCAAGCAACTTATCGATGGAATCTTTGTAAGTCAAACCAAGTATGCTAAGGAGTTGATCAAGAAATTTGGATTAACCGAAAGCAAGACGAGTCCTACTCCTATGGCCATCAATGCAAATCTCGACTCGGATCCTAGCGGCACGCCGGTGGACATCACTCAATACCGAGCTATGATAGGTAGCTTACTCTATTTAACTGCTAGTAGACCTGATATTATGTTTGCGGTATGTCTATGTGCTAGATTTCAAGCCAATCCCAAAGACATGCATTTGAAAGCTGTTAAAAGAATCCTTAAATATATCAAAGGCACGTTAAATTTGGGATTATGGTATGGCAAACAATCGGAATTAGATTTAATAGGTTATACCGATGCTGATTTTGCCGGAGACCGAATGGACCGTAAAAGTACAAGTGGTACATGCCAATTCTTGGGCGGATCACTTGTCTCTTGGTCAAGCCGTAAGCAAACCTCGGTTGCGCTTTCCACTGCGGAAGCCGAGTATGTTGCGGCCGGTAGTTGTTGCACACAATTGTTATGGATGATTCAAACTCTCCAAGATTATGAAATACGCTTCCGCAACGTACCAATTATGTGTGACAATACCAGTGCCATTATGATTTCCAAAAATCCGGTTCTCCATTCTCGTACCAAGCACATAGAAATACGGCATCATTTTATTCGGGATCATGTTGAGAAAGGTGAAATTCAACTTATTCATATTGACACCAAAAATCAAATTGCCGATATTTTTACCAAGCCCCTAAATCCTCAACAACATAATGAATTAAGGTTTAAATTAGGCATGCTTGAACTTGATTAGTCCACTGATTATTCTTACTTAGTGCATCTGCATCTTAAATAGGACGCATAGCAATCACTTGATCACATCAACGTTCCGACAATCTTTAGAAAACCCTACCAGATCACAATCGTTACCAACGATTACTTAATCGTTATAACGATTAATTAAAGAAAATCTTAAATGTTTAAACTGCCAAACGCAAACTTCGTCTGATTTCTTCCAGAGAACAATCGTTGTGAACGATTGTTTAATCGTTACAACGATTAATAAATTTCAAAATCCGACTTTTCCTTTGAAATTTCATCTATTATTGTTTGAATTTCCAGAGAACAATCGTTACCAACGATTAAATAATCGTTGTAACGATTAATTAAATTTCAATTTTCTCTTCCAAAATGCGTTTTTCAAACACTCTTTCCAGAGCACAATCGTTACCAACGATTAATCAATCGTTGTAACGATTGTTCGCAGGATGCGAAAAGTCGGGTCCGCCTCCTATTTCTTCCTTTCTTCTCCTCCAAATCGCACCTCTTCTTCTCATTTCTTTTTCTCTTCCTCTCCGCCGACTCTCTCTCTTCTCCACCATTTCTACCTCTACAATCCACCATTTTTCAAAATTTTAAGTTATTTTTTCTCTCCTCTCCCTCCTCTACTCTATTCTCTCACTCTATTTCACTTTCTCTCTTTCTTCTCTTCTCTCCACCAAAACCCTAGTTTCGCCTTATCTCCAATACCGGCCATCCGACCACTTGATCGACGATCCGTCTTCATCACTGTGCTTCTCTCGCTCTTCTCATCTCGGGTGTGTTCTTCGTTTCTAAATCGGTAACACTTTATTTTTTCACCATTTACGATGCCTCCTAAACCAACCAAAACTGCTGTTATCAAAAGGAGACGTACTGACTCCGGCCAAACCTCTCATCAACAAGATGAGTTTCCTAATCCTCAATTTCCGAATTGGACAATTAGTCGAGATAATCGGTACCTATTTCGGGATGCCGAAGCTTATACCAACTATATTGGTCTATTTGAAAACCGGGCTTTGACCAATTGCTATCACTTTGATAAGAATTCTGCCGAGTTTCCTGCCTATGAGACCAACAAAATCAATGAATATTTGGACCATTGGGATTGGGAACCTTTTATTAACTGTATGGAACCGTACAATGTTATCTTAACCCGGGTCTTCTATGCCAATTTTCTCATGTCTCTCTCTCCATTCCGTGCCTCTTCCTATGTGTGCGGCACTGAAATTGATCTCTCTCTAACCAACCTAGCCGAATGGCTTGACCTACCTAATGAAGGTGAGGAATCTTACCCTCTTAGAAAATGGCCCGACACAGCCGTCGATACGGCAGACAATTACAAAACCTGGTTTGACCGTACCAATCGGGTTGGTGCCCCTCTTTATGCCTCCCATCTTCCATCCCTTCATCGGTTGCTCCATCTCTTTGTCAACAATATTCTCACTCCTAAATCCACAATCAAAACCAACATGGAATGGAATGCCACTTTCTATATGCGACATCTCATTTCCTTGGATGAGAAACGCTTCAACATTCCATACATTATTCTCCGTCACATGAGAAATTCTTTCAATAGCAAAGTTTATAATTTACCTTATGCTCACATCATTCACAAAATTATGCGCCTCAATGGAATTCATCTCTCACCTGACCTAACCCTACTCGGCCCGGTAAATTTGGTTACTGAAATGCCGAATATTGGTTGGTCTTTAACTGCCTCCGCCGGTGCCAACCCACCCGGTCTTCGTCCCGATAACCGTCCTGTCAACCGCTGGATTAAAGCTCCCAATGCACTTCCAAATCAATATTGGGATCCCAATGAAGCCAATCCACCTTCCCCTCCTCATTCAGTTCCACCTCCTATCGATCCGGCTCAACCACAAGCTTCAACTCCCGAAATGGCTTGGGTTATGGAGCAGTTGAGTGGCATCACTTCCACTCTTTCTACTCTCGGCACTAAAATTGATCGGGTCCATAAAGGTGTTCGTCTCAATGCCAAGAATATTAAATCTCTTGATGATGCTCAAACGGATCTGGCTAAGCGTTGGGTGCGACGTTTTGGGGCGGGCAGTAGTAGTGCTCTTGATGATGATGATGATGATGATGCTGATGATGCCGATGGTGACGTGCCTGATGATGACATCTAGTTCCTTTTATTTTTTTTTGATCGCTATTTTGTCGCGTATTATGTGATTGCTATGCTAGGCACTTATTATTATATGGAGTTGCATGTTATGTAGAACTTTTAATTTGCTATTTTTTAGTAGTCTTGTTTTAGTTCTTTTATGTTGCATGGTTGGATTATTCTCTGTTTTATATTGTTGGCTATGATATTTTTCTAATGTGTGCTATGATTTATATTTTTTTTATATATTCCAATCATTAAGGGGGAGTGCTTATTTTGAGGGGGAGCACTCATTATTTTCTCTTCCCTTTCGTCGATTTCCAAAAGGGGGAGAAATTGCAAGACATGCAAAACTGATAAATTGGAAACTAAACTATTGGGAAAAATAATTTCAAATCAATTTATGCATTTACTTGCGATGTATGTTTTGCAAATCGTCAAAAGGGGGAGATTGTTGTTGTAAGCAATACTCTAAGTATATTATTTGACTAATTTGCAAAACATACAATATTTGAACCTAACAATTCCTTTGAGTTAAGATGCTTTGCAGGTTTAAGAAAATTGGAATTGCAATTTGGATCTGTTATCCTGAAGAAATCATCAAGTTTGTTGAATATTTTAAATTGTAAAATTCATAGAATTGGTAAAATAGATTTGATGTTGAAGTCAGGGAACAATCGTTACCAACGATTGAATAATCGTTGTAACGATTAAAATAGCTGCACAGAAAATCAGAATGCGAGAAATAACATAATTCTTCCAGAGAGTAATCGTTACCAACGATTATATAATCGTTGTAACGATTATGAAGGTCTCGCAGAAATTTGAATTTGGCTGAAACCCTAATTGCATTTTAATATCAATCGTTGTAACGATTAATCAATCGTTGGTAACGATTATGGGCAGAATACTCTTTTGGAAGCTGCCTCTATAAATAGAGCAATTAGGTTTTCTTCCAAATTAACTAGAGCCGCCCCCAGCTATTCAAAAAGCGATTTTTCTGTGCACTATTCCTCCATTGTTGTGAGAATTCAAAACTTCAAAATTCCTTTACACAACCTCAAATCTACTTCACTAATCTTGCTAGATTAGATTAGAGTTAGTTTTTGTGAGTGTTTCTTTCAAGATTATAAACTTAGAGACTTCGTTCTCTACTCTAGTTGGCCGAGTGACTTCCCATTGGTTGTAAGGGCTCACCGGTTCACAAGTTGTAACCTTTCTCATTGGGTAATAGAAAGGCGCACCGAGAAGCGGTTGCGACGCCCCGGAGACGTAGGCCATTTTGCCGAACTCCGTTAACATCCCGAGTGTCAATTTCTCTAAACTCTTCTATTTACTTTATTTGCAATTAATTTCAGTTTTTAAAGTAAATTAGTGGTGCCTGAGGGACAACAAGCTTAACAAAAACAATTTCTGGAATTTATTGTAATCAATTATATGTAACTCGAGTTATAAATGAGCGAGTTGGAATAAACTCAAACTCAGCTCATTTGTTAAACAAGTCAGCCAACACGAATTGGAACTGACTCGAGTTGTAAATGAGCGAATTAAAGCGAGCTGTAAATGAGCGAGTTATGAGTTTGAGTAATTTTGCCCAGTCCTAGCCGGAAGTTGTTTAAAAATTCTGATTTTTTTTGGAAAACCACCAAAGTTCCCATATTAACACGCAAATATAATAGTTGGTTATTATGTACAAATTTAAATCATTTTATTTTTTCCTAAATGATAACAAAAACATAGATAATATTACGGAACGGCTCTTTAAAAAGTCTGTTTGCAATATTATCAAGTTAGCAAATTATTTATACTGACAAGTGGCAAAATTATTTATTTTTTGATTCGGTGTACTCTTTATCTTCTTATTTCAAATTCATCCTGCAATTATTTATCTGGAATAGTAAAATTTTGATTTCATCTAATCCAAAACCCCCTCAAGTAATATGTCTTTTAATAAAATTGTAGGACAAGTATTTAACTGTTTTAATATTCATAAGATATCACCATTATAGTTTCTAACGCGTGACCTCTCATACGAAGGACATAACCTAAATAAAATAAATAGGTGATGATCTTTATCTAAACATAAATTATTAACATACATATATCAACTTTCACTTTGTTTTACAATCAATTGTTAAATTGTTTAGCTCACTAAAAATATAATCACTAACAAACAAGCATCAAAGTCTTCAGGCTGTAATCTCCAAACACATATAGGTTTGTGATTTCTAGTTAACACATGATCACATAATTAAGACTGATCTCTAAACAAATGTGACATTCCTTCATTTAAATCCATCCGTTCAAATTCCAATCCAAAAGCTATGATATAACTATTTACTAAGGTAGTAAAACATAATGTAGACCCATTTCAAGATGATTAGCAAAAGATCTCTCTAGCAGAATTTTCGTCATCCTTTTAGGTCCCGGCGACTTCAGAAATGCTCTGTAAGGCCGGTCTCCATTGACCGGGGCGTGATCCTGTTGACTTGCTACTCAATATCAACGCCTGTGCCACTGCAACCAACTCCTCGGTCTCTGCATCCTCCTCGCTTTTATCACAAGTTGGCTCAGCCTGTAGTTAACAAATTGCAATCATTTGATAAAACAAGTTTAAGTTTCCGTGAAAGTCCTTGATTAAAAACACAAGTTAGCAAATTAATTGACAATTTTATATTGCTGTGTAATATCAAATTTGGACAATGTAAAAACACAAGTTGGCTCAGCCTGTTTGTTGACAAAAATGGCTCACACTACAAAAATTGCACATTAGATGTAACCTACATAACTTTTAATTTAAAGAAACTTTTTTAAAATAATACATAAATATAGATGGAATGCAGGGAGATTTTATTTTGCAGGAGCTGAATCTATATGAATCAAAGATTCAGTTTTTTTAGACAATTTTAAAGCAACTAAATCAAATATTCAGTTCATTTAGTTTTCACACCACGTCACACGATGACACGATTATTAAAAAAATTACACAATAAATTCAACTTCTAAATTCTTTAATTTCATGGATACTCATAGTGACGACTTAATGATTCATAAAAGTTTTGGCAGGATAAAAAATTTGCGATTAAAAAATAATTTAGATATAATTCAAGATAATTCGGAATTATATAAGTCCGGACCGGAGATCTTAGTCTCACAAGAGAGCCAAAAAAAATATATACTAAGAAGCTTTTTGACTCGGGAAATAATTTGGGTATAACTCGAAAATAATTCGGATATAATTCGTAAAATTTGCAAATAATTCGTAAAATTTGTGAATAATTCGTGTATACTAGATACTACGCGGGTTGATTCACCAACAGCTCAAATTCAAATAATTCGTATATTATTGACGTATCTTATTACTTTGTGCATACTCGTGAAGCACCGTTACAATATTTCTACACTCCATCCAATTTCCTATATTATTTTTAAATAATTTCGATAATTAAAAGTCTACGTAACCTAATCATCCGATCAGGATCAAACGAACCATATTCTCTGCAAATATAATTATTCGCCTAGTACAATTGAAGAGCTCCAGTGCTGGACCACAAAATCTATACCAGTGTTGTAAATAACGGTATGTGCTTGTCGGACGGACACGGTACAGCCAAGAGATTAATCGGAAATAATCGAAAATAATCGGTCATAATTGAAAAAAATTGGCCGATTAATCGGAGAATTCCTTGACGGTTTGATCACCGCCAACGACTAACTGGCAGATTAATCGGTCTAAACGGACGTTTTTTACAACACTGATCTATGCAACACAAAAAATAATGAATTCGTATCCTCTGCATTAACTCAAAAAAGAATATTTTGAGTTAATGTATTTGGACCATTCAATTTGCTTTAAGATTCGTGCAGACTAGATCTACACCACTACTAAAGAGCCACCTGAATTATAGGTTGTGACCAGATTAAGCTCTATTTAAAATCAGACGACCGAGTTGCGTTAACTCAAAAGATGCTCTTTTGAGTTAATGCAGACAATGCAGCCTCAGAAATAATACGGACTTACGGAGTCTCAGTCTCTGACACTCCATCTGAAACACACAACTAGACGAATTCGTATCCTCTTTCTTTTGAGTTAATGCATCTCAACCATCTGATCTGTTTTAAGATTCGTACAGACTAAATTTGAACTAATATTAAAGGACCTCTATGTAGAGTGGGAAAAATGGCACGGCGGAGCCAGCTCCGTCACGGAACGACATGGCACGCGTGTCAATTACGTGCCGTAACTCGCGTGTCCTTTGCCGTGACTATTCACGTGCCGTGCCTCATCTTTTAAAACTTTGGCACGGCACGGCACGTGAAAGATTTAGTCATGGCACGACACGTAGTCACGCGAGTCACGTGTAATTAGGACCATTAGATATTGATTTAATGGTGAATCTTGAATAAACTAACCTAAATTATGATTAAATGGTCACGCGAGTCATGTATACTCACGTTACGTGATCATTCGCGTGTTGTGACCACCCCTTGACATTTTAGTCACAACACGACACGTGAAAAATTAATCTGATCACGACGCGGTACAGCACGAGACCAAAGTCACGATATGTTAGTCACGGCACGGTACGTTTTTCCAACTCTACCCTTATGTTACAGGCAATAGCTGGATTAGCATCCTCTTAAAATTAGATGGTTGAGATTTATTAACGATTCCCTTTACGCTTTTGAGTTAATGCAGAGGACACGTACTCCAACTGGATGCGACGGGATTTGAAATTTGCACGAATTTGTTTGAAATATATCACTTGTCAAAAGGGCTTTCTGAACGAACAGAAAAGACATCAATAAGAGTATGTGTTGACTTGACGGTGACACTCTGATGGTGACATGAGCCAGGACGATCACGGACTCCTTTCACTGTTACCTCTGGAATAAATAATAGCTATGAACTAGGCAAAAAATAGAAAACAATAATTAGCTATAGATAGACCTATCAGTCTATCACCTATGCTCAATTATCTCTCTTTAACTTAATTGCTCACTGTCTCACTGATCCAGGGATGGGAGATTCCTGTACTGTACGACTCAATTCTCTCTTAAAAAAAAATTAGAAAGTAATGGTTCGGATATATTTTATAATATTTTTTATAATATTTTTTAAATAAAATGATTAATATAAAAATTCTCAAATCATAACTAGGCAACAATTTACACGCAAAGTAATCCGAATTTGATTTTACCGTCTTTGAAAAAAAAAATAAACCCAATAGTCGCTATATTTTGAAATATTTCTAATTTATCGGATCCGCAGATTATAGCTGCGCAACCGGTTTTCGAATTTTTTTTACCATCTTTCAAAAAAATAACAAACCCAATAACCATTATATTTTGAAAATTCTCTAAATTATCATATCTACAAATTATAGTTGCGCAACCAAGAACAACAAACAAACAAAATATGACTACATACAAATAAAAAAAGGTTGTACAGATTATAGCTGCGTAACCAGCTTGTCTGTTGCGCAACTATAATATGTGGACCTGATAAATTTTTTTTTTTTTTTTTTCAAAAATAGTGATTATTGGATTTTTTTCAAAGATGGTAAAAAAATAATTTCGGGAAACTAATACCTAAGGCACCTGTACTAAGCATGATATCCAGATATATTCTATGATATTGTCTTATACGGTACAGATAAATTCCAATATCTGTGCGCATAAATGTTTAGTAAACATAGCACTATTCACTAGTTATGTTATTGTTTATTGTTAAAATGGGTTGGAATTAAACTAAGAATTTTTGTCCATTTTTACTGACGAAGAACGCATTTTTTTTTTATTATTTGAAGCCCGTAGGGCATTTGTTTTCTCAACCATTTACTTTCTTCCAATAACATTAAAAAGGATTAAAAACCGCCTAATTAACGGCTTGTTGCTCACAAAAAAGAAGAAGAATAAAAGCCAAAACATATTTAATTACGAGAAGTCGAGCAATTTTCTATCCGTAATTAACAACTTACCACTACCTGATCTTTCTCTGATTCTGCTGTCATGGTATCGCCACCTTGGCGTTCTTTCCTGCTCTCTCTTCTTCCCTGAGTAGAGCTACTACACATCTCCGTACCAGTACTGGTAGTACTATTCGGAACAAGTCTACTAAGCTTGGCATGTCTCTTCGTCTCAAATTTCCTCACCACCTCTACAAAGAGAAACCATCATTAAAAACACAAAACACGCTAGCTTCTTAAATATATAAAAAAAATGGTTCCAAAACAAAAGATTGAAACAAACCTTCGAAGCTGACAAGGCGGTAAACATGCCCCATGAGTAGTGTATCGTCAGGCCTCAACAGCTTTAGGTGCTTCACCGGTGCATGACCATCGGTGCCAGATTTTCTCCTTCTCTCCTTATGTTTACTACCGAGGCTACTATTGCCAGTAGCGTTATTTTCACCAGAAGAAGATGGGGCAGTGATTATGACCGCTACATAGTGACCGGGATTATCGGCCATAACTCGACTGGCGCTGATGGACCAATAAACCCGCTCGACCTTGCCACCGGGATGTTGGATCACCACGGTTGCCACCTCAGCTGCCTGGCAATTCCCCATTTATTATGGAACTAACTTGAGGTTTTCCTATTTCCTTTTGTTTTGTTTTTAACTTTTTCTTTCTTTGTTCTGAGGATGTTTTGGTTTTCTTCTTTTGGGATGGGGGTGGCAGGGAAGGAATAACAGCAGTTGGTAGCAGAGTGTGACCACACGGCTGGGTTTATTCTATATATATGAAAGAAGATGTACCTAGTGATAGTGAGGTATTAAAAATTGAGTAATGCTCATGTGTCCCTTCTGATGTACCAACTCAATGAATGAACTGTGAGTCTGTGAGGTACATAATATTTGAGTTTGGATACGGACCGTCCAATTAGAATTAGAAACAATTTGGCTCTAGGTGAAATCAGAGGCGTAGTTAGGATTTGAGTTGAGTCAGGGATGAAGAAAATATTTAGTACTCAAATCGATTGGATGTCCGCTCGAACTGTTTGATTTGCTTCGTGATTTATACATATTGCTTCAATATTTGTGCACTCCACTTCAATATTTGTGCGGATTAAATGTGAACGGATCATGAAATGAATCGGACGGTAGAACGGGTATTAGACCAATTTGGAATCCTACTTCTGACATTCATGAACTATTAAGTTTGATTCAAATCCTAAACTTTTTTTTTAATTCAATAAAGCCCCTAAACCATATAACGTATTTCAATTTGACTTCTTCATCACCAAACCGTTAATATCCTTGTTATCTCTTCCTTATTTGTCATTCAATAAAAGTGAAGGAGAAGAGATCGGCAATGAAAGAGACAACATAGATACTAATGATTTTGTAACAAAATTAAGGATTAAATTGGCTATCAAAGAGATGACTGCAGTGAAAATAAGGAAATTGGATTGCTGTTGAATAACTTCATTTTTTTTTAACTCTTGACAGTGACTGCCAAGTATAATTTTTGTTAATTAAAACATAAAATTACATCCATCGTTTTACATCCAGAACATCATCTACATCAAACTACATCAACATTTAAAAAAGGGGGAATTTCATGTATCCCCCTCAAAAACTTCAATATTACGTATTTCCCCCTCTAAACTTTGAAATTACATATTTCCCCTTCTAAATTTTCCAAACTAACAAATTTACCCATTTAATCAATAAAATATATTTAATATATTTAAAAATACTTAAATAATATTATTTCGGATTCTAAATTTTTTTCGGACCATTATACCCCTTCCTCCTTCCAATCTCGTTCTTTCTCTTCAATTCATGTGCGTCTCACACCGTCCCCACCTATGGATCGGAGCAATGCGGCGAGCTCCAGCTACGTCAGGCTGCCACACCATCCATGTCGAATCGGCAAAAGATGTCACGCAGCTGCTTCAATCCATAGATGGGGACGGTGTGAGACGCTCATGAATTGAAGAAAAAGAACGAGATTGGAAGGAGGAAGGGGTATAATGGTCTGAAAAAAATTTAGAATCCGAAATAATATTATTTAAGTATTTTTAAATATATTAAATATATTTTATTGATTAAATGGGTAAATTTGTGAGTTTGGGAAGTTTAGAAGGGGAAATATGTAATTTCAAAGTTTAGAGGGGGAAATACGTAATATTGAAGTTTTTGAGAGGGATATATGAAATTCCCCCTTTAAAAAACATCAATTTCTAAACCTTAACATCTAACAATACAAACAACTAAAATAACAAAATAAACAAACCCTCTTCTTTAGTGGTAGACATTGACGACCTTCATCATCGGCTAGCCAAGCGCGGAGGTAGAGGTGTTAGGAGATGGGAGGGCTGGCAACTATGGCTATTGCCGCCAACGCTCTGGTGATTCTCCCAACGGTGGTGAAGGAGGACGGGAAGATACCGATAAACGAGAGAGATAATGGCTAGGACTATTATCGTCAAATCTCTCTTCTTCTGACGGGTAGGAACAGAGATGGGGACAAGAAGGGGTAGGACTTGATGGCGGCTAGGGTTTCTTGAAGAGAAGGTGTGGCAGATAAGAGTGGAAGAGGGTGGAGAAGTGAGACGAAGAGGAGGGGTTGAGAAGGCAGAGAGAAGGGGGAGGGAGCTGGCGGTGCAGATCACCCCCCGGGGGAGCAGGAGGCGGGGAGGCAGTTGCGGAGGAGCAAAGGGTAGCTGGTCAGAAGAAGGCAATACGGGATGAGAGGAGGTGGGTGGCTGAGGGCTGAGGCTGTGGCGGCTAGGGTTTTTGCTTTATTTTTCTTTTTCTCGAAGAAAATAAGTTATGTTAAGAAGAAAAATATAATTTTATTGCTGTTGGATAACTTGAGTTCCAAAATTGAGCAAACTACTTTTCAGATTGAATAACAATTTAATAGCATATGGGTAAAAAAAAATTAAATTAAATCTACAGCAGCGCTCAGCCCTAATACCCACAGTGGGGCGATCAGGATATTTTTCGAAATATTTGAAAATCAAGGGCATATCTGTTAATTTTTTTAGGGTATTAATAAAAAAATCGATCCTACTTGCTAGTTCTCCTCTATTATTTTTACCTCAGCATTTGTAGGAGTATGTACCCTCTGCGTTACCACAGATTTTGAGTTTCAAATCTCTAACCGTCTGATCATAATTCGTATCAATCTAGTCCATGTCTGTAATGTATGAGTTCTTTTAATAATCGTGCCAATACGGATCAAACAGTTCATATTCGTTCTACATAAACTCAAAATTTGAGTCACCGACAATATGAATTTGCATTTATTGGGACTAGGGACAATAAAAACGGAAACCGAATTAATTTTAAAATTTGCATATTACTAATTTTTAGCTGGAATTTTACATTTTGCCATCAATCATTGTTATTTGTTCCATCAAATCAGTAGTGAAACTTTTGTTTACTATTTATCTTTTCTTTTTTTGAAGTATAAACTAGTTTTATTTTCGTAAGCAAACCCGTTTCAAGTTTCAACGGGTAGAAACAAACAGAAATTGAAGTGCTGTGCAGAATAAGTTTTAGGGAAAACATCCTTGTCGCGTGTATAAATTATAAAATGATAAATTTAAATTGAAGTGCCTTATCATTGAGTAAAATCATTTAAAAAGTTTTAGGAGCCCCTTTTCATGGATCGGAAGCCCCGCAAGGCCGCAAGGCATTGTCTCTGTCAAGCAAGGGATGGCCAGTGCGTTTAGTTTCGATCAGTCGAAATTTTACCAAACATCTCTACCAATCCAATATTGAGATAATATGACATGCACCTTGAAACTTTGTGTACCGATCTCTTGCCAAAACTCTTTAAAATTAACATATGAAATGAGTGAGGATATTGTAATATGTATATTGTAAGATTGGCTCGTGTTATGAATTCATATTTTTTTTAATATTCAAACAGTCGATTCGAACCGTTAAATATGATCTTCATATGAAAATGTGTATGGAGACCAAAATTTACAAATTTTGTTGAACTTTTTATAGGTAAAATATCACTACTTTCGGATGATTCAGAATTTTTAGATTAAGTAATTTTCTATTTGTCAAAAAAATTCTACAAAAATAAAAAATTTAGTTTGCAATTACATTTTTATATACAAATTATGTTGAGCAGTTTAGATTGATTATTTGAACTCTTTGAAAACAGATATTCAAATTCATAACACGGTTGACAATAATCTCACTCATATCAAATATTAAATTGACATTTCCGTCTCTAACAAAATACTCGGAAGAAATTCCGGTAACTAATTAAGAATTCAAAGCAATACTGGTATCACTGTCGCCTGCCGGTTAGATTATTGTATTATTTACAAATCGTATTTGATAGAAAAGATATAACTAAATGAAAAAGAAAAACATATAAAAGGCTTGATTCTGCCTAACTGCTTCTGAAAGGAATTTATCTTGTGCAGGTTACAAAATTGGGAGGCCATCAGAGAAGGTTTTTTTGGGCAAGTTTCCAAGAGTTTGACAAAAAAAATTGTGTACGAGGACTATTTTGTAAAATTGCCCTCTGTTCTTTTTTACCCTGAATATGTAATTTCATGGCACACACACATATAAACATTGTTATGTACCTCCAATATGTCTCTATTTTTAAAATTTTAATAATCTAAAATTTAAAATTTAAATATCAAAATTATTTATATTATTTTCTTTATACATATATACAAGTTTATGAGTTTATAAAATTTAAAAGGGTAAATATGATATTATGAATTTTAGAGGGAGAATACGTAATTTCGAGGTTTTTGAGGGTATACGTGAAATTTCCCCTATTATAAATAGTAAAACATGTAGGGATGATAACTAGATCAAGGGAATTAGAGCTAGAGAACTATTAAACACTCTCTCAAATAAATAATAATCGTTTTGTTTTCTCCTTGTGTAATGGAGACTCACCTTAACTATTTCATAAAAAAAAGCTAACTAATTGTGGAAACATTTTTTTTCTTCTAAAAAAACAACAACGGCTGCTCTATGTCCCCCCCGGAAGCAAAGTGAGATCCTTTTAGGTACGTTGTTACTTGGTTGCTTTCACTCTTCCAATAAGTTAACAACACTTATTCTCTTTTGGCAAACAAAAAGGAAAAAAAATATGCTCACATCTCAGGAGCATTAAAAATTATGTTTAAAGCTTAGCCCTAACGGGTTATGTATATTGTCATATTGATCCGGACGCTTTAACAACACTAATTAGGCTCTAGTTCTTGTCTCTTCTACTAAGGGAATGGATTAGCTTCTAAGAAATAACCTTACAATTTGTCATGTACATGCAAAATATTACCAGATATATATATATATATATATATATATATATATATATATATGAGGAGGGATCCGATTACATCTTTTTTGGTGACACACTTTGACACCTACCATTTTCAAAGTCCAAATAGTCGATTCAAACCGTTCAACATGATGGATATATTAAAATGTGCTTGGAGATCAAATTTTACATTTTTTTGAATTGTTTTGCTATTTATTAAGATGGTTACAAAAATCGTTGTTTTCAGACCATTAAAAAACAGCAATTTTGTAACCATCTTAATAAATAGTAAAAAAATTCAAAAAAATGTAAAATTTGATCTCCAAGTACATTTTAATATGGTGATCATGTTGAATGGTTCAGATCGACTGTTTGGATTTTGAAATCGCAAAATTGACGTGTATAAAAAACGGTGTCATGATGTGTCACCAAAAAAGGTGTAATTGGATCCCTCCTCTCTCTATATATATATATATATATATGCTAGTACAGAGAGATGTGCCTCTCGCTAGCTAGTTTGGCACTTTCAACTGGTTTCTTGTAATCTGTAAAGAATGAACGTACCAAAAGTTTTGAGAAAGAGAGAGAAAATACTCACTGCTAGTTTGGTACTCTTGTTGAAATTGACCTTTTGGTAGTTACTTGGTTTCTGTACATATTATGCTGGTTTGGTTAAACCTTTTTTGGAATCAACAGTAATGTCGCTTTCAAGATCCTATGTTAATATGTTATGTTTGTACTGTATAGTCTGGTACTCGTAGTGTACCATGCATGGTTGATGGGGAGGGATTTTTTTTAAAAACCATAATTAAAAAAAACTAAAATTAGCAAACCAACATGATTAGTTGGGTTTTTTCAAAAACCATAAGAACCGAGATGCCAATTCGGTCTCCATTTTTTTTTCCCCTGAGACCGAATTGGCATTTCGGTCCACCCCTATTTCACAGTTTTCCACAGGAAACTGTGTTGTCTTCCGTGTAGCACCCTGGGACTGAGATCCCAATTCGGTCCAGGGTATTTTTAGTGGGGACCGAATTGGGAATTCGGTCCACCTCTTTTTTTTTTTTTTCATAGAGACAAATAGCTAAAATTATGAAATATAACACTAAAAAAATCAAAAAAAATTTCCCTTTGTCAAATTACTTTTTTGATAGCATATTTATACTAAAATACGCTAAATTACTTGAAATTATGTTAATTTATGCTGATTTACACTAAATTACTTGAAATTATGGACAAATAGCTAACATGCTGAAATATAACACTAAAAAATCGATTTTTTTTTAATATTTGTTATATTACTTTTTTGATATATAATTAGCATATTTATACTAAAATACGCTAAATTACTTCAAATTATGTTAATTTATGCTGAATTACACTAAATTACAATAATTATGTAGAATTATGCTAAAATATGGTAAATTACGCTAAATTACATATGAATAGGGATGATATCTTCACTGAGAAGGCGAAAAACAATGACGAAACTTTAAACGGCCATAAAACGGCGCTCGAGTGTCCGATTTCAGCAAATGGCCACTTTTCGAAAAGCTTGTGAAAATGCACATGCATCGCGATGCCGAATTTCAAAATTCAGAATCGCCAAAAAACAAAGGGAAGAGCATCAAAACTTCAGTTGAAGTTTCCGATTAAGATTTTTATTTCTATTCTCCAATCTACATAGCTCAGTAAATTAGTTATATAATGAACTTGTAGAATACCAATTTTTATTATTTTTGGAATTTTTTTTTTTTATGATTTATGAGAGATGGCACAAAATAGGCCCTATTCATACGTAATTTAGCGTAATTTACCGTATTTTAGCGTAATTTAGCGTATTTTAGCATAATTCTACATAATTATTGTAATTTCAAGTAATTTAGTGTAATTCAGCATAAATTAACATAATTTGAAGTAATTTAGCGTATTTTAGTATAAATATGCTATCAAAAAAGTAATTTGATAAAGGGAAAAAAATTCGATTTTTTACTGTTATATTTCATCTTCTTTTTTTAAAAAAAAAGAAAAAAAGAAAAAGGGGGGACCGAAATGGCAATTCGGTCCATCTCATTTAAATTTTCTATGGTGGCTCTGCGGAAAAACTGTGAAATGGGAGGGGGGGGCCGAAATGCCAATTCGGTCTCAGGGGAAAAAAAAAATGGGGACCGAATTGGCATCTCGGTTCTTATGGTTTTTGGAAAAAACCAACTAATCATGTTGGTTTGGTAATTTTAATTTTTTTTATTATGGTTTTTAAAAAAATCCGATGGGGAGAGCAAAATATAGATGCAATTAATGTGTTAAAAAAATGAATTCTATTGTGCAAGTTTAGAATAAAATAACCTTTCCTCATAAGCAAACTTTTAACAGCTCTCTTCAGTTTTGAAAAATGCTTCACGCCTTCACCTTGTACACAAGGGCGGACTTAAAGGGTACCTAATGAGTTTAGATCTGAAGAGTCTTGTTAGAATTGGGGCGAATCCGGCCTGAAGTGGAATGCATGAGTCCCTTTAATATTTGTGCCAGAATAAATCGGACGGTTCATACAAACTAAAAAGTTGAATTACTTTAAGGGATCTGAATTCGGATTTAAAGGATCAATGGGTCACTAAGCATCTCCTGTAAAAAACTTGTAAACTTCATGCACAATTTCTGTTAATATTAATAAAATTCTACAGTTTACCCCTCTTATTAATGAAATATTTGCTTAATTAAAACAACAAATATACCTCGCTCTGAAATATATCCTATGGAATTTTTTTTATCAAATTCAGCTTTTATTATAGTAATTTTTTTTTCGTTCATGCTTGTATATACTGTCCTCGGATAAGGCGAGATACATAACAAAGAAAATATGAAGGAAGAAAACCAATTACTTCTCTTTGATTTTGAAAAACAAAGTAGAAATGCTCATAGAAGGAAGGGTTTGAATCTCAACAATGGCAAGGGTTCCGAAATTTTTATTAATATCCAAAATAATTAAACAATTTCATAATCTACACCCTGACGCAAAAGAATTCGAAAAATGCCCAAACCAAAAACAAAGTTTCCGGTTCTATGTTTTTTTTTATTAAAAAACACCCAAACCGGAAACATAGTTCCCCGTTGTATGTTTTTTAAAAACAGAAAATGTTATAATTTTTTTATTTTTTTATTGAAAATTAGAAATATTTTATATATTTCTTTGAAAATAGATGGAATACTATATAATTTGATTTATTAGAAAGATGCAACAAATAACCCGGATCAACATTTTCCAAGCCGGATTTTTCGCGGCTGTAAGAAAAATTAAAATATTTCTTTGTGTTTTATTGGAAAAAAATAAAAATATTTTGAATCTGACTTATTGACCTCGGTTCAAAAGTCACTTCTAGACAAATATAAAAAATATTTGAATTCTAAAAGACAAAAAATGAAATGATGACTTCTCTGCCACCAATTATTTTTCTAACTTAAAAGTTTTAGTTTTTTTAAAAATTGAAGGATCACAATATTTTATGTATTTACCTAGAAATGACTTTAAACCGAGATCAATAACTCAGATGCAAAATATTTTTATTTTTTTCCAATAACACACAAAATATTTTTATTTTTCTTACAGCCGCGAAAAATCCGGCCTGAAAAATGTTGATCTGGGTTATTTGTCGTAGTTTTTCTAATAAATTAAATTATATAGTATTACATCTATTTTCAAACAAATATATAAAATATTTCTAATATTTCAATAAATAAATAAATTATAATATTTTCTATTTTTAAAAAAACATACAACCGGAACTATGTTTCCGGTTTGAGTGTTTTTAATAAAAAGAAAAACATAGAACCGGAAACTTTGTTTCCGATTTGGAGACTTAAAATCGGAAACTTTGTATTTGGTTTGAGCATTTTTCAAATTCTTCTGCGTCATAATGTAGATTGTGAAATTGTTTAACTATTTTGAATATTAATAAAAATTTCGGCAAGGGTTTCAACCGGGAACATAGTGTATAATCGCTAGGAAGCAAATGAAATTGCCCTAAAAAGGCCTTGTTTCAAAATAAAGAAAAAAAGTACAGTTGAAGTTTAAATTAAATTTATACAATCAAGTATATATCTTTCAAAGCACTTCAGGTATATCCTATAAGTAATAGTGTTCCTGCTTTGTCACTCAAATAAAAAAGACAAATAAAGGACCAAATAATATCATCCTAGAGAGGAAAAGCCTGTCATTATCTATCCTCCATACCAAAAAAAAAAATTCTTGTGAAATAATCACAATCAATTACATCCTTAAAACCAAACCTTCGTGTGCAATACTTCCTATAATATCTTTGTGAAATCAGCAAATTAATAAGAACACACCAAAGCGGTGGAGCAAATCTCTTACTTCACACTTAAATTATCAAATGAGGTGTAACACAAGAAAAATAAGATGGAGATAATACAAAAGCAAATTAAGCAACTTCTTCGAATGAACTAATTTACTCTACGCTTACTCTACACTTACTCTTCATTTTTCAATTTTTCTCTCCTCCAAGAGAATTAATTTAAACCATGATTTAAATTGCCAAACAAGATGTAAAACAATAAGATGGAATAAACAACTTTAATCCTCCTTAAATTTACTTCACAACCAAACACAACCATATATGTTCCTAGAACAAAGACAGATCTTATTTGTAAGAGTTGTAAACTAAGATCTCACCTTAAAATTAATGCATTTAGATTTTTAGCAGATAAGATAATATTTTTAATGTCCCACCGTAAATGTCAATATGGAATTCAAAAGTACTCAATTGGAAAAGATAATCTGAATCATATAACTGTTTATTGGGGCGTAATGGGGCTGTTTGGTAAAATGGGATTAAGCTTCCTTTCACCTCTTTTAGTTTCCTTAGTCGCTTAATCCTTTTGAATATCAACATCGATTCCTTGGCAAAAATTAAGAACCCCTCCTTTAGCCTATTTTTTCCCGAATCTTAATCATCTGCTGGAGTCTTAAAGCACCTATACCCCTGAGTCAAGTTTCCTTAACTTTTACCCACATATTAAGACAACCGAGCATGAGCTCCTTAGCGTAGATTAAGATTTAATCCTACTTGTGTTGCCGAACGGCCCCGTTACATGTTCCAACACCAGCCATGGGCAACCAAAATTTACTCTCTAGTCATCAAACCGGGAATGGCCAAAGCTTTCTGTTTTACAAATGCTGTCATGTTATTCTAAGCATAAAATCAAGAATAAAGGAGATTCTATAGAACTCCTCTCCATTACAATATCCTTTCCGGCAAAGAACCTTAATTAAAGAATCAAACAAGGGAGGGTTTAAAACAAAACCTCTCTTAGACATTTCATCAAGCAGATCTAGTACATCTCCTAACCGACCATATGCAACCAATCTTTTAATCAACCTTGAAACCAAATAGGAACCAAATAATTTATCCCCAAAGAACCCAATGATATAGTTCATAGCTACTAAGAAATTCCCCTCTTTACAAAAACAATCGATCATTATACCCACGGTGAACTTGCTAGGATACACATTTCTGTCAAGCATGTGCGAATAAAGGATCTTTTGTTGCTGCAAGTCCCCTACTTTGTACATTGCATGTAATAGAGTGTTGTATGCAGTCACATCAACCTTGATTTCAGGTCTAGTGACAATAAACTTAGCCAGTCTAAATTTACCAGCTTTGCATAGGCCACGTGCCAAAATTGTAAAGCTACAAATGTCAGGTTTAATTCCTTTCTTAACCATATCAGTTAGCGGCTTCAAAACCCTAAAAGGTTCACCAATTTGAAGTAGCTGACTCATCAGAGTATTGTAGAAGAATGAGTCAACCTCCCACTCGAGCTCTCCGCTCCTCTCCAACAATTCCCTTGCCTTATAAACTGTACTTGGGTCACGGCACAGGCAGTCAAAGAGAATATTCAAAGTTTCTATTGTGGGCTGTAGCCCCTTTTTACGCATAGTATCCACCTGATGAAATGCCTCCGAAATCATTCCAGCCCGACATAGCCCAGAGATGTACACATTGTATGTAACTGAATTAGGCTTCCACCCGGAAGCCTCCTCTTCGGCTTGTATCAGTACCTGATTGATATACTCATAACTTAGCCCATATTGCATATACATAGATAATTGTACAGTTTGCTAGTGCACAGATCAGTACCTAATTTAGCTATGGGAAACCAAAAATTCCCCAACTTTTTTGCACCTTAACTTTCTTTGTGTCATTGTTTCCTTTTTTACCCCTTCTGGGGAGTACAGATGCGGGGATCAAAACTAATGGTTAATTGTGTAGTGATAATTAGTCCCTCTACCCATCTGAACTAATTGATTAATGGTTAGCTGCCTAATTCAGAGGCAAGTGGAGCATGATCATATTAATTGGAGGAACTAGCTTTACATTAGGAAGAAGTCATTACCTGCTCAACTGTATCAAAATCATGAACAAGGCATAAACCCTCAATGTAAACTGTGTATATAATCACATCTGGCCTCGGCAGCAACCCCTCCCCAGCTCCATTTTCCATAGCCCAGAGAAACCTCTGAGCCTCCCCCACCCGTCCCTCCACACAGTATGCCTTCAAGATGCACGTGCAGGTTCTCGCAGTCGGCCGCACCCTTCTCTCAAGCATTAGATCAAACACCCCACATGCCTCCTCTATGCGCCCCGTCACGCACAGCACAGCTATCAAAGCACCAAAAGCAATGGCATCGGGTTTTGCAATGTGGAAAAATGCAGAGTAGGCGGCTTCAGGTGAGTTGGAGAGATTAGAGAGGGAGGTCCGGGCGGCCAGAGAGAGGGAATGGAGGAAGGAGGACAGGAGTTGAGGGGAATGAGAAGGGAGGGAGAGAAAGAGGAGGAGAGCGAGGTCCGGGCGGCCAGAGAGACAGAGAGATTTCATTAGTGATGGGTAGAGAGAGGAAGGGGAATGAAGGGAAAAGGAAATGGGGGTACGAGATGCGGGGGAAGAGCGCTTCGTGAGGCTGAGGAGAGTTGAAAGAAAAGTGGTGATGTGGTTGGGAGGAGGTGGCGGCGGCGGCTCAGTGGAGGATGAAACCGGTGGGGGTTTTGAGTCCAAGAGAGGAGGTGAATGGGGGGGAAGGGGAAGGAAAGAGAGAGGGGAAAGGCGAGGGGAGCGGGGGAGGGAGAGAGAAGAATAACTGGGCATGGAGGATGGAGAAGGGAAGGCGGAGAGAGGACGGCGCGCGAGGAAAAAACATTGTAAGGAGGGTCCAAGAGCATCTGCGTCCCAAACACTCAAATGAGTCATAATAACTCTTAATCACTTTTTAGAGTTTCTACATATCTGGTACTTACTTTCACATTCCTAAAATTAATTTTAAAGTTTCTATTAAGCCACGTTATCAATAAATTAATAAGAAAAAATAATTTAAACCAATTATTTAGTCAGTATAGAGTTTATAAACAGTTTCTTAATAAGAAACTTTCATGCATAATATCTAAATAAGAAACTATCTCACATCTCTAAAACTGAATTAGAAACTGCCACATCAGATTAGAAACTCTCATAATATCAGAGATGTAGATGCTCTAAGAAAAAAAAAAGTGAAAACATAAATATAAGGTATGGCAATAATACCGATATTTTTATTTATATCCAAAGTTAATTACAAATTAATAAATTTATCAAGAAGTGCTAACTTTAATGATTAATTTTTTTTAGAGACAAATAGCTAAAATGCTGAAATATAACACTAAAAAATTTAATTTTTTTTTTAATATTTGTCAAATTACTTTTTTGATTGCATATTTATACTAAAATACGCTTAATTACTTGAAGTTATGTTAATTTATGCTGATTTACACTAAATTACTTGAAATTATGGTAATTTTTTTTAAGAGACAAATAGCTAAAATACTGAAATATAACATTAAAAAATCGAATTTTTTTTTAAAATATAACACTAAATTACTTGGGTATTTTTAATAAAAGTTAGCGCATCTGGGCAATTTTATTAATTTGTAATTAACTTTGGATATAAATAAAAATGTCGGCAATAATAGAAAAGATTCACACTTCATTTTGCAAATTAATTTATAATCATTAAAGCAACGCATATCATTATATCATTTTTCATATCTCAAGTTCTAGAGTTTGTATTTTTTTTCTAACTACAAGTTATTATTATTTTTGTGATGCCGATTATTCAAACGAAGAGAGTTTTCTCACACCTTATAGAGGTCAAAAATATAATTTAAGTAATTGCAGTGATAGCAGATTACCACAAACAGTACGAGAGTTTTATAACTACAAACAAACATGCTTCAACATGCAATGTCATAGAACGGTATTTTTGTCTTCTTAAAGGGAGATGGGCAATTTTTAGAGAAAAATCATTTTATCCAGTAAAAATCTAATATCGAATAATTGCAGCATGTGCTCTCATTCATAAATCATGATCATATTTGAAGGGAAATGTGTATTGATTCTTTGAATGTCGAAATGCAAAAGACCAATCTATTATCAGAGGAGCTAGATGATAAGTTAATTACTAATAGATGAATGGATCAATAGGAATGACACTTTAGCTCAAGATATATTTACTGTGCGGAGCATAGTGACAACTTAATTGTTTGGGAAAGGTTCGGCGAGGTCAAAAATTTGTGATTCGGGAACTCGGGTATAATTCGAAAATGATTCGGAATAATCCGGATCAGAGATCTCAGTCCTACAAGGAAGCAAAAAACTAAAAAACTAAAAAAGAAATTTTCTGGAAAAAATTCGGGAAAAATTCGCGAATAAATCGTAAAATTCGCGAATTATTCGGGTATAATTAAGTCAAAGTTCAGTCAACCGAATAATTCGGCGTTCGGTTCGGCATCACCAAAAAACGAATTATTCGAATATAATTCGGGTATTATACGCGAATCTTGTCACTATGGTGCTGAGAAGTTCCTCCAGAAATAATGATTGAGTAGATATCTTATTAATTGAATGATATAGCCATGTTTTTATTTATTTATTAATTACTTTTATATATCTGTGTCGACACATCACTGAGTCGATATATTATTATATGTGCTGCTTTTGTTGAGTACTCTGGTCTCTCGAGGTAAACATATTAATTAATATTTATCATATACGATCTCTATATTTTTCTAGTGTTGGTTTACATGTGTTTTTCTGGTATACATATGGGTAGGGGTATTTCTGAAATACACGTGTGGGGATTTGTTATAATTTTTGTATTTCGAGGTATGTGTGGGTTGTTTTGTTTTTGTTTTGGTAGATATGTGTGAGGATTTTTGTATTTCCTGACGTAGATATGTTTTTTTTTTTCTGGTATATATATGTGTGAGGGTTTGTTTTTTTTTTTTCTTCTTTTCAGAATGTATATATGTGAATATAACTGTGTGTGTGTGTGTGTGTGGGGGGGGGGGGGTTGACTTCAATTTTTTTATGTATATATCGTACTTAATTTTCAATTTTAAATATTACAGGGATGGCGAGTGAGCGGAACACAATTTTCGAATTTCTAATTTGGTTATCGGTTAAAGTATAAATTTTTTATAAACGAATTAAATGTATTATCTAATTCAATTTCTAATTCGAATGATTTCATATTTAATTCAATTTCTTATATTTATGGGAACTTAATAAAATTTTTTGGACTATTTAGTTAACAATTTAAAAGTAGTGAAAATATATTTTGATAGTCATTGCAATAGATGTGTAAATAAAATATGGTAATGATATATTTTCTGAAATGTTGAAGCCCTAACTATGCGCAAACCAAACATAATAATAACATATTCTCTGAAATGATATTTTCTGACATTATATTCTCTGCCAACCTTCTATTTTCTGATATACTCTGTAGTGCGAACTAAACGCCTCTTTAAGAAAATGATTTGAGAGCATCTTCGACTTTCTTTTCAACCCTAAGCGATTTCATAACCAGGATAATAACAAGACATTACCACACGACCACTAAAAAAATGTTCATAGGCGTTTTTTTTTTTTTTTTTTCAAATTAATTTATAACAACGTAATAAAGGAAAATCACAGAAGCCTCTCGTACATGCAGAACTATATCAGCTTGATCAGACAATAGGATTCCGAAATTTTTATTAATACCATTAAAAAAAAAAAAAATCAAAACACCACTGAAATTACAGAATTCGAAAAATACCAGGGCCTCTAATTCAATCTGCGGTCCTATTCTTAAGAGGCCGCAGATTGAATTGGAAACCCCCTAATTTGTTGTATTTTTGGGAGGCCTCCAATTCAATCTGCAATTTTCAAGAATAAGGTTGCAGATTGAATTGGAGACTCTAGTATTTTTCGAATTCCTCATAATTTGTGGGTTTTTTTTTTCTTTTTTGACAGTGGTAGTAATAAAAATTTCGGGTGTAGATTTGTGTGCTAAACCCTCCTCTCCGATGGCTAGTTTGTTTCTTAAGAAAATATTACAAATTAATTTCAGTGTATAAATTTTTTATTCTCAAGATTTATAATTTACAGAATACTATTATTCTGAAACTTTGGAATAGTCAGAAATTTATAAATCTTAAGAATCAAGAATTTATACACTTAAATTAATTTGTTAAAATAGTTAATACCACAATTATCAAATTATGCAAGAATTGTATTCTGTAAATTAATAAGTGGGACTGATTTTCGATGCGATAATTGAATTTTCTATTTTTTATTAATGTTACTGGTAAAAAATCGGTAGATTTAACATCAGCACATACACTGAAAAGAGTGCGTCCAATGTCTATCGGACTCAAATTTGAGTTCGATGAATTCCGCTGTCATCTGATCCGCTTTAAGACGTGCGCACTAGATTCGCATGAATATTGAAGCAAATGTGTATGAATATTGAAGTAACACATGCGTACATATTTTAAAGTGGATTGAACGTTATGAGAACCCATCAAACTCAAATTTAAGTCCGATGAATGTGGAACACTTTTTTCTCAAATAATGTGGCTTATAATATAACTCAAAGGCTTCAAATATGAATGTAGTAATTTTGGAATTCGCATCATCTACATTAACATATCGTTTGAGTTAATTTTTTAACTGTGCTATCATAATTCGGGTTAATCTGACCCACTCCTACGATGCACGGGAAAATCGAACGGTCCAGATCTTAACTCAAATTTTTGAGTTAATGCAGAGGACACGAATTCGTAATTTCGTAGGTGATGTTTGTGATCATGTATTATTACAGGGGCATCACTGCACAAGAAACTTCGCCGAACAAACCATGAGTATGACAAAGCATTTTGAAAAAAAGGGAATTTCACGTATACCCCTCAAAAACTTCAAAATTATGTATTTCTCCCTCTAAACTTTGAAATTACGTATTTCCTCCTCTAAACTTCAAAAACTCACTGATTTATCCATTTTATTGTCTTTTATATTAAGACTCAAATTTGAATCTGAACGATTCCTCTACCGTCCGATCCACACGCATCGCATTAAGATCTGTGCATGTCGCTTCAATATGCGAGTGTGTTCGCATCAAGATTTATGCCGATCTTGCGCGCACAAATCTAAAAGCAGTTCGAACAGTAGATGAACCGTTCAGATTCAAGAGTCTGTTGGGCTTTATATGTTTTTAATAAAGGGTAAAATGAGTATTTTATAAATTTAGGATGAGTTTTAATATAAAAGACAATAAAATGGATAAATTTGTGAGTTTTTGAAGTTTAGAGGAGAAATACGTAATTTCAAAGTTTAGAGAGAAGATACGTAATTTTGAAGATTTTGAGGGGTATACGTGAAATCCCCCCTTGAAAAAAAAGAAAGAAAAGAAAAACACTTCATAGAATCCCAAGTAAACCCTAAACCCAATTTGAACGACTGGGAGAGGGGGAGGAGAGAGAGAGATGGGGTGGAAAGCAGCCGAGAAGATTATCAGGCACTGGAAAATCCTCCGTGGAGACAACGTACTTTTCTTTCTTCGAAATTTACAGCTTATTCTCCACAAAAGTTGGATCCAATTTGATTGTTATTACCTTAATTTACTGGATTTTAGGTGATGATAATAAGAGGCAAAGATAAGGGCGAAACTGGATCTATCAAGCGTGTCATACGCTCCCAAAATCGAGTCATTGTCGAGGGAAAGAATCTGGTATTTTCTCCTCTTTTATCGAATGTATTATATATTCTGAAATGAGGAAGTAATTGTATCAGCGGACCTCTGGATCTGTTGAGCTTTGTAATTTGAGGATTTGAGGTGTGCTCCAGGTGTTTGATGAATTCTCAAATGAAGCAGCAAAATTGTATTTTTTTTTTCTTACTGAGTTTAAAAAAGAGAGGTTTATTAACTCTAATTACTCTGTATGTGTAATGAACTCAACACAAAAATCATATACTAGAAATGTTTGAATCTGGATGCAGAAAATTTCATATATCACATTCGGGGTGTTTGGCTCAAATTCATGTATATTGCTTGATTGTTTTTTTAGGTCTCTATGAATGAAAAGTTTTCTTTTTAGTACCAGATCATTTCTATGGTTTAACCTTCAGATTCAATTGTTTTCTAGTATTTGCATGCCAGTAGCAAACTTTGCAGAAGAAGGGCAGAATAAAAATAAAAATTAATGTGTAGCGGCACTGTTTTTGACATGTACGGTACCGAATTACGGGATTGCATTCCATCTGCGAATATGAATTGCCTAACCTTGATTCATCTCACGTTGTAGGTCAAGAAGCACATAAAGCAAGGAGAGGGCCACACGGGGGGAATATTTTCCATTGAAGCCCCTCTTCATGTTTCAAATGTCCAAGTTCTCGACCCTGTCACTGGGTACTTACTTTCAAATATTTTTAGTTTACGCCCTTTGCCTCAGTTTTCTTTCGGCTGCATTCTCCTGTTTGTCATTGATTTATATAAAGAACACTTTGTATTTAAGCACATATACTTTTCCTTAAACTATGATTCGAGTTACACTAATGATAGTTATTGTGGGCTATGATTATGTTATTTTGTTATATTGATTTGATCAATAAGTGTGGGTCTTTTGAATGTATTCTTCCATGATTTTACAATCCATAAAGTTTGTAGTAAACTTCTGTAGGAAGCCATGTAAGATTGGGTATAAGAGGCTGGAAGATGGGACCAAAGTTAGAGTCTCCAGGGGTCAGGAGGCATCCGGTGAAGTCATTCCCCGACCTGAAATCCTCAAAGAAAGGAGGAAGCCTCGACCTACTATTTGTATGTTCTTTATCTAATGGAAAAACAATTTTGATTATCTGTTTTCAATGACAACTGGGCAGTGGGTTCAATTTGGTTCAATTTGATTTAGCCAAGCCTCAATCTAACTGCCTTAACCTGTCCTAGTTAATTCAGTTACCTCAATTTGTATCAACACCCTACTTGCCTGCAACGAACTTCCATTAGAAGCTACATAACTGCAAGCAGTCAGCTTTACACAATGAATTCGATCCATTTTATTTTTGTTAAATAACTATCTTGCCCAAGTATTTTATTATCCTATTAGCAAAAGTAAAAAAAGAGTTAGCAACTAAGACGAGCTTAAGTATATTCCAAGTTTGTGCAACTCATTGTTAGGTAGCTTGTATTACTTAATTTTAATGTTTACCTAGTTGCCAGCTCAGTATTGAAAAATGAAAATATGCAGTGGGTCTGAAAGATACTCCAATTGAGCATGTGCTAGAAAAAACGTATGATGCCAAGGCCGGTATCGGCATGCCTGAGCTTTAGGGGACTTAATTACAGATGCAGTCAAAATTCTGGTAGAAGCTTTGATCAAGTTTTTTTTTATCATCCCTTTCGAACTATGTGAATGAATAACTTTTTTTTGGAGAGATGGTTTTCTCTAATACTATGTTCTTTTTATTGGGATTTTCAATAGAACGCGTTCAGCTTTTTTTTAAGGGAATCAATGGGGCGTGATGTTCTGTGAGATTTTACTTTAGGATTCAATATGGTATAGAAAGATGGATAATGAGGATTATAATTCAGGACGGTGGTGCAGAAGTCAGGTGCTATGCTTATTTGTAGCCTTTTATTATTTGACCAAATAACTCTCTCTGTCATCCCTTTAAGCATTGTGGTCTCTCATGCACAGTATTGAAGCTTCTTTGCTTTATTGAGGACAACGGACAAATAGATGCAAAATAATGGTCTGGACTTTATTAGTTGGTGTGCTTACTTGCAAAACGCTTAATTGGGTAAATATGTAATTGCAAAATTGTGGAAATCATAGCAAATTGTTCTGGTATCAGCACATTTAGTAAACACTTTGCTGTTATATGATTTTTTCTATGCAACTTTTATTAGAGGACGCGAGTATAGTAAAATATCAATTCTGCTATTGTACTTGGTCAAGTTCCTAACATGAAAACAGAAAAGTTCCTAGTATGATTGTTCCTTTGATGGTTGCAGTCACAATGCATCTCAATTCTTGGTTGCTTTTCTGACAATGAATTATGTATGTTACACTTAGTTTGCTTAATCTCAAGTTCCTTTGATGTCGCGAATGTAATTATGAGATTAAATTGAATAAAGTTCTGTTGCAGTATAACAAAAAATGGTTGATCTTACGCATACAGATAATGTTATGATAGCATGTGCTCCATATACAAAATTAGCTTTTTAACAAAAAAATATATTCAGGGCGGTAAAATCATTACTAAATAGTTAACAAAAAATAAACCAAAAGATAATAAATGAAGGGGGAACTGACAGATCTGCCTGTAGAGAGCAAACATCTTTTACTTTTTTTGGGATGAAACTGACGCTACTAACTATAGCACCGCAACAAATTGAGCTACTTCAAAATAATACTATTGGTTGATAATCGCTCTCTCTCTACCTATCTGAACATCACTTCAGTTCCTGCTGTTTCTCTTGAAGCACTTCTGATCCCTTAAATGCATACTTCTATAACTTTCCGTTTCCAATCCCTATAAATCAGCTTCCTCTAGCATGCTCTCTTCATTAATCCCTATTAATCTATTCAGCATCCTCTTGCATGTTCTCTGCTGATAAAATCCCTTGTAAACCCTTTCCTGAATTTCATACAAAATCTCCAACTATTTCTTTTGTTTGTGAATTGATAAAAATCTAAGGTTACTCAGGATAATGGAGCCTCTTACCATTGTCACATTCACCGGCACCTTGATCGGCCCCATAGGGTTTCTCATCTACCGTTTGAAGTCGTGCTTCGGATTTTTTGGACGGCTCATTGACTGCCTGAAACACCCGCATCCACCTCCTCAGAGACCCGTCGTTGCGCCATGGAAGCGGCAAGGTGACAAGCAGGCTTAAAGTTGTGAGTCCACTAAATTGCAAGATTGAAGGCAAAAGTATCTGGATCTAACGCTGGGCCGAATTGTAAGAATGTACTTGATGCAGTGGCAAAACATGTATTTTGTTTGGAACTCATTCAATATTTAATGAGATGAATTTTTATCTTCATGGAGACTCGATTTTAATAGAATATTAACAATACTTGAAAACATTTCATTTAATTCATTTGAACGTTTTTAAAGCTGGGGCAATTCACAATTTTTTTTTGTCTATGAATGTATCATTGAGTCACCAGCTCATTTATACTATATTATTGATTCGATCTTCTGTGGCGACAAACAGTGAGCTTATATGTAGAAATTGAATCAATGAAATTAATTCACAAATAGCTCCATAATTCATAAAGTTTAAAATGTTAATATTAAAATAAGTATTTATTTAATTTAAATTTTGTGTTTTCTACAATAAATTTCTAACAATTTGAAACCCGCATCTCTCGCCTTAAAAAAGTGATTAATACCATCCGTAGATGACCCTATCCTCCTCATATAAACTCATAAAAAAACAAAATTATACATAAAACTCAAGTTGTATGACTTGCACATACTTTATTACGGTTTATATTTAGAGATGTGTGACGTGCACAAACCAGATATTTTCTCACTAAACGCCATGCTCCTCCGTCTTTCTTAATTTTTCCACCTTCATTTGGTTCGAATCGTAATTATTTAAAGGCAAAAGAGAAAAGTCTATAAAGTAAATGCCAATGAGAGATGGAGTAAAAGAGGACGCCTACTCCGTTTCTCTATTATACGAGTGAAGGGATTGCAAAACTGATGGCTCGAAGTAACTTTTTTTTTAAATTTATCTTCATATTATCTTAAATAATTATGGGTGGGGTTTTTGTCCAAACAGTTTTGGACAAAGTTTCATCCAAAACCGGATCTAAACCATCCGATCTGCTTTAAAATTTGTACAAATATTTAGATTCAAGGAGCCATTTAAATTTATTAAGTTTTAAATATGTTTGCACGAATCTCAATACAAATCGGACGTTTAAGCTTGACTTTGGATGAAGCTTTGTTCAAAGCTCTTTGACAAAACCCAATCCCAATAATTAAAGTGTAAAATAATTGATGTCCATTCTTTTTTAAATTGTATTTACTTAACAATATTTGTTGATTTCATAATTAAGTTTGAAATAATAGTTGTATTTAAATTATGGGAGCTGATAACATTACCCGCGCTGGATGACGTCTGAAAGTATTTTTTACATATGACACTGGATGACATCTGAAAGTATTAATATCAAGTACTACAGGTATTTATATCTATGCACTGAAGTATTTATATTTATATAGTCAACTATTTTTGTTAGAAGAATGTTGACACAAGGACGATTGGAGAATGTTGATGCAGTGATACGAGATTCCCACTACTTCATTAGAGGAAGGTTGATGCGGAGACCATTGAGAGACTGGTAAAGGGGATGATCATAACAAGTTATCATCAAAGTATTAATATCTTATTTTTCAAATGTTAATGTATTATCTTCCAAGTATTTATATCTATGAAGGTTGACGCAGGGATGAGTGGAGGAATTGAAAAAGGGGGACCATAGAGTAAGAGTGCTGCAAAGATTTTAGAATAATAATTAGTGAAAATCATATAATATCTTTTTAGAATAATAATTATTAGAGACCATATAATTAGTGGAGACCATAGTACATAATTTCTCTAAATGAGTTGCGGAGATTTTGAGAGTACTGGAGTGAGAATACACAAATAATTATTCTTAAATTATAAGCATATTTGTTATATTATGACTAGATATTTGAAGTTAAATAACAAAAAAATTCGAGTTATTTGAGTCCATCTAAATCATGACCCGCTTGCATGAAATTGCAGATGTAACGCGTAACACGAAAAAAAGAGACTTACAAAAAAAAAAATAAGGGGGCTGTGCCAACAAAAAACATGTCACTTACCTTCTTTTCAAAGAAGAGAAATTTCATATATTATGATCAGCTGTCTTTAGCAACATATGTTGACTAGAACCTAGAACTAAGGTTTATAGCAAAATGCGTATTTGCCCAAGGAACAAATACGGGAGAAGCAAGTATTAAAAGCAAACACAAGCAATTTGCATGAATTGAGATCTCCCAAGTAGTGACATAGCTCTATGTAGTAAGATGGAATTAAAGTTTACATCAAGATCTTTGGTTCCTATCGGTTTCCTAAATTACAACAGGAAATACATACGTACATTCTTTTAATGCCATAATATACTATTCTAGGTTCTAACACATCCTGACAGTGAAATATAAGGATTTTACACATTAAGGATCAAGAAATTTTGGGTAAATTCTAGGTAGATCCTATTAACTGGATCTGATAATAGAAGGCAGAACTGCAAGTACCTTTTTTTTTTTTACTGGTTTAGGACGTAAAACTGTCTTGCCTAGAATTTGTATATGATATAACAACAAATGATATACCCCAACTAAAGTACAAGTATCCCTTATTCCCTTCAAATTTCCATGTATTCTAAATACCTCTTAAAAATCGAGACTTTCTCTGAAAACCTTTAAAAGGTATTTAGGTTCTACAACAAATAACACAACTTTTCATGGGAATAAGAGATATTCCTGACCTTTGTTAGGACATATACTAGAAACTATGCTTTAATAGGGAATTTCACATGTACTTCTACAAAAACTTCAATATATCAATAATACCCCTACAACAAATTTGAATTAGTGCCCCTAGAAACACAGGAAACATTGCCCATGCCCTTCCCCTTGTTTTTTTTAATAGAAGTGTTTAACTAAACCTCTCTCGCTCGTTATAAAGAGACAGAAGAATCTTCTTATACCAGGGGCATGTAGTATAGAGGATATCTTCTAGGGGTATTATATCAAATATTGAAGGGGCATACATAAATATTAGAGCTTTTCCAGAGGCACACATGAAAAATTTCATTGTCTAATTATCTAAAATTTTGAGCCCTTTGACCGAGTGAGAGATCCCATTGACATCCCCAAACTTGTGCATCTCTGACTCGATGGTCTTCGCAATTAAATTTCCCTCTGCGTCTGGTTCAGGCATTTCTACATGAAAGGACCCGTGCTTAATGGGTCCAATCGGGTTGACTTTTGAGGCCTGCTGTTTGATATAGTTGTAAAGCTCTTGGTGGAAGGGGTGATCCAGGGAGAAGCAGTTCCTATTGTCCGACAACTCATACCGGGTTGAACCCGATCCAGATCCAGATCCATCTCTCTTGCAGAAATGGGGCAGAGAGTGATAATCCATTATCTACAGATTTTATTTCAAACTTTTCAAGATGAAGTTGAGGAATGAAAGAGAATATCTAGACCAAAGCATTTCCTGTTTTTGCTTTATTTTTTTGTTTGCAGTTTATCCATGTTTGATTGCTCAGTCAAGGGCGAATAAAGGTCAATCTCAGAATAGAGGAAGATTTGAAGCTTTATGAAGGTTCAACATCACAATGAGAGTTAACTGAGGTTTAATTTCATGATAATAGCATAACATGGGCTCAAATGTGCAATTGAGGTTACCCTACAACATATGGATCAGGTATTGTAGCATAATCATCAATCTGATCTTAATCTGTATGTACGAGCCAAATTTGACATCTTTGCTATTTATGGCAACCCTTGGGTGTCATTCCTAGATAATGTCAGATAAGCTAAATTTAAAAAATTTAAGCTGCAAAATTCACCTGTAACAATTCCTCTCTGCCGCTTCCTGATAAGACTTTGATTTTCTTCCGGGTTCTCTCTTGCAAAAGAGGTTTCACAACCTGATCAATTGTTCCCATCCACAGCATTATTATATATTATAGAGCAAAATAAATCTATAACATGCAACACCAGAAATCAATCCAGCAGAAAAAGCACAATGGTAACAAATTACATAAACTGACCAAAAAGTGATCAAAGTCCGAGATTATGATCTTTGTTTGAAGGGGTACATTTGAAATTTAACATCACTTTCATAAATGCATAAAAAAATTCTAAGCTTAATATTGCATAACATAAACTTACCTTCCAACATGCCGAGAATATGTAAGGGACATTTACTATGTAATAAGTCTCCGTCTTTTCAGGATAATTTAAGTCGTCAATTGTAGATATCATGGTCAATAACTGCACCAATATGAACTCATAAGTACCGTAATTTACATACAAAAATAGAATAAAGGATGTTGACACAAACTTTTTAACTAGACCAAAATTATAAAGATTCTGTGTCTAAAGAACTAAAATAAATAAATGGTAATCAATTGATATGTGTAGGTACTTAAATCTAAACAGCAACAATGTAAGCAAATAATGCAACATGAGGTTGTGATTAAGTATGTCACGATCACCTGCAGATGATAATATTAGCCAATAGGTATAGTATCTGAGGTCATGATAACATCATTGATGGTACATGGGGGAAGTTTTGCAATTCTATAAGTTTCAGGAATTTGGTAACAATGCAAAGTTCTATTTCATACCTTAATTTGGCTGAGAGCTGACAGCTTTAGGCCAGTCATGTCTAAAACTTTCAAGCATGTCACTATTTTTTTCCCATGCTTTTTACATGCCTCTGGCTATTAAAAAAAATAAACAGTCTTAGAAAAATAATAGGCACTTAATCACTCATCAGGGCTCCAACCAGTAAGAAAAAAACACTCTAGTAATAAACACAAACTTTATGAGGAATGTGTACTTGTGTCCATGCATAATGAAACTTATACAACATAACTTCATGATTTTACTTTCATGTACTTGTATATTTTGACTAGCCCATCAGCCCTGATGGAAAACCTGGAAGGTTGGACATGTCAATCGAAGCATTGTGCATTGACATCCTCAAGTGAAACACATCTCTTCTGAAATTTAGTTGAATGTTTTATTTTTATTTAAAAAAGGTTCTGATTAAACTTCCAATTGTTGCATCCTAGTTTTCCCAAAAGGATGCAGATATAAAAAAAGTTAGAATCTGAGAAGAAATATATACCAGCACTACACGATCCCGGTATTCATTTATCTGTATGTGTGATTGCATATAGTAGTGGACCTAGCATAAAAATAAGCACAAATAGAACAAACATAAGAATCATGTATACCTTACTTGAAATTAGGGTTTTAAGTGTTTCAGACATCAAGGCCATTAAATAATGACAATATAGTGAGATAATTTAATAACTCTATGACGAAATAAATTATGACATTGATGGAAGACATAATACTCACTGATGCTTTGTCAAATGTGCTAAGCCCAACACCAAGAGCAAAAACAGGAAGCCCCTATTTTTTAAACAAAGAAATAAAGAGAAATATAAATACAAGGTTAGTAAGTTTTGATTCTTGTATGCTTACGTCTGCATTAGCAAATATGCACTTAGTGTTATACTTTAAATCACTATCTAGTTCTTGCAACCTAGCTCTTATATGAGAGAGATTTGGAAGGCATATTCCACTAATCACTAAGACTTTTGTTCTTCCTTTGATGGTGCATCTCATCCTTTTTGTGAAAACACCCCCAATTTCCAGATATGATTGGAATATTTAGACGTACATGGTACAGACAACCAAAGATGGTAATCTTCTTTTTCTCTCACTGTAGAGGACATGTTAACCTTATGAAAGAAATCCACAGTAATTACTTCTTAATTGTCTACTCGAGTTAACCTATCTATACATTTTGACCAGGAATGCTATAAACTATGATAGTCAGGTGGTATTAGAAATAACAGTACAATGTAAGCGATGATCAGTGACTACAAAATTGGGTTTAATTAAATTTAATGAAGCATGAAAATTTACCTCTTTTGAATATCCTGACATACCAATCAGTTGCGAGTCCCGAACAGATCGGTATAAGTCAACCGGTACGATAGGTTTCTGTGCGAAGAGAAAATTCAAAGAGAAATGGTCACAGCTATAAATTATAATGTGTAGGGATGAAAATGGATCAGATATTATCCGATTCGTATCCGAAAAATAAAAAATGGACATGGTCTTATCACTTTTAGATTGATATCCAGTCGGTTTTCACTGAGGAATTATATTTGGCTTCTCTAACCACATATCACAAGAAAAAAAATCAATACTTCTACCAGATTTGACCAGTATGGTATCTGCTGAAGCAAACCATAAAAGAACAAAATTCCAGATCAAACCATTACCACACCAGTATAAGACACAATCAACATGCAACCAATATCTGAGACGGAACTTTATGATGGAATTTATAGAATAAAATTTTATAAAATTTACACATAAACAGTTAGGCCTCCCCATTGAACAATACCTTTTTTTTTTTTAATCTAATGGTGGCATCAAATGGTGCGGCATCTCACACACTAAACGCTAAACAAAACAGTTCCCTTTCTAAACTTTAAAGAAGTGTAACTTACTGATAAGATGCTGTCGATCTCACTTGAAATCCTCCAGTTGAGGCAATCCATGAGCTGTCAATTTCAAAAGAAGAGAAAATCCATAGATGGAATTCAATTGTCTTACAAAGACAAGTAGAAATAATTATCGAGTGCAAAAAGAATTTTACCATTTTATGGGCTTTAGAAACAATTCCTTCTCTGGCCCGAAGAAACCGTGCCAGTGTTTCATTCTGATATCCTTGATGCACATTCTGTCAAATTTAGTCAGTTAGTACGTATAATCTGTAGGATTACGTTACAACTAAACATAAGCTCTAGTGGCCAATGCGTACACATGCATGGATTACGACGTACATACACGCATGCATAAAATTGTGTTCAATTCAATCAGCAACTATCCATAAATAGTAAAAAGTTTTTTTGCCATAAGATGACAAGAAATGACAACCTGCATGAAACTTTCGGGGCATTACAATAACACATGACATGCACTTGCAACCTCATAGATGCAATAGCAGTGAGAAAACATGCAAGTAACATGGGTAAGTTAGAGGCACCTACCAATCACATGCACATACAAACAACAAAAGGAATTGCTTAATATTACAATGAAATTGTAGGCTTCATTAATTTCCTTTATGCCCAAAGCATAAAAGGAAGAGCATAATATATGCTAACGCCAGTGACCGACCCTCCAGACTTAAATATATTAGGGGGCTACAACTTAAAACATTGCATAAAACAAATTGACGATTAAGAATAAAACGTTGATTTCTCTCTCTTTTTATTCCTGGCAGCCTTTGTTGCTTTATATCGCTGATATTAAGGCCTGGGGCCCACTTGACCTGGTTGTGCATGAATCTCACAAGAAAAATAATACAATGCAGAGAGAACCAATCAGGGGACATGCTGACGGCCCAACAAAAATTTGAAATTTTTTGGGAAGTCAATGAAAAATTATTTCTTCCCCAGAATTAGGTTGTTTTCTGCCACTTATTTTTTTACCGTAAATGCTCCACAGCGACAACGATAAAAACGAATTAAGTTCAATTACCTTCAACACACTAATTTAATGAAAATAACAAAAATTAAAGGCTTCATCAAAAAGAATTTTAGGCTTCAATGAGATCAATACTTTGGCACAATATAACGCAGAAATCAAATATTCCGCACTAAAGTGAGATTTGAAACTGAAACCGAACAGATCTAAAGAAATATTACGAGTTCATGTCCTATACCTGAAATGTCCTCTTGAGTGGCTCCTCCACTGCACCAAAATTAAGCACACAAATTCAAAAAAAAAAAAACACAAAGGAAATTTTCAGATAATCATAAATCCAAATGAATTCTGAATTAAAAAACGAGAGATAACAAAAATTACATACATTCGTCCATAAGTGCTGAGAGTTGCTTGATCGCATCTTGGGTAGCAAGCCCCATTCTGATCTGGGGTAAATTGGAAACTAGTATGACTTATTTTACGCCTTAATTCGTAGAATGTTAGGGGCCTCTGCGAAATCGAGAGAGAGAGAGAGGTCGTAGGATCTCTATCTCGCTCCGTCGCTACCGGACTCCAGAGTCGCTGCACTGCCTACTTTTCTATGGTAAGAGAAAGACTAGGAAACAACCAAATTTGACAAGTTATATTATATTGGCCCCTTTTCAATGGCACCCTCTTAAAGTTGTATTTTTGTTAAGTTTTATTTTCGTCAAGTTTTTATTTTAGTGTATGCCTTACGGAATCAGAGTAGGTCCGATGCCCATCGGACCTACCTTGGTTCGATGGGTATGATGACCATTCGATCTGCATCAAGATTCGTGTGATCTGTATCAAAACCGTGCAAGTCTGTATCAATTTCTGTGCACATAGATCTTGATGCTAATCGTACGGTCCTAGAGCTAATTGAACCTAAATGTAGGTCCGATGCCCATCGGACCTACTCCTATCTCATGCCTTACATACTCAACGGATGGTGTTTCCTATAATTTAGTATGGAATATACTCTTTCTCAAGAATATTTCTGTTTAGGATGTATACAGGTTATATTTTGATTCGGTTTATAATAATTGAGTTAATATAATTATAATCTATAAATAATTATCATAGCTTTTATGCAATCAGATTTTGCTATTTTTTTATTGATTTTTATTGACAAAGTTATCATATACACTCCAAATTAGGTTTTGCTATTTTTTTTATGGATTTTTAAATATCTCTCTCTATAAGGAGGATTCAAATGACTAAAACAATTAGATGTGATTTATAATATTTTATTTTTATACATAAAATTTATAAATTGGTGCTTAGAGCTTGCAAAGATCTATTAATGTGAACAATATCTAGATATATATTTTTCAACCTTTTGGTTTCCATGTTGTAATTTTAAATGTGCATAGAGAAAAAGCAAAGCAATGTAGATTTCTTTTGTTACTTGGATTTCAGAATGTTTGTAATTAAAATTTAAAAAAATTAAGATATTTGAGCTTTATTACAAAGTATCGGTATTTCACAAGCTTTATTACAAAAATATATATGAAAAAACATCAAAAGTTAACCAAGCATACCATTATAGATTGAAAATTTATGATTTTTGCTGAAATAGTTAAAGAATGTATACAAATTGTTCAAATATTTAAAGGGATACTAAATCTCGAAGAAAGCACTAAATTTAAAAAGGTAAAAATCATCAGTTTTGGTTTTAATTATATTTTAAATTTATTAGTTCTGATCTGCTTGACAACATAAGCATTTACATTTCAAAAAAAAAAAAAATTTATAGTTTATTTTATATGAATTATTTTGGCACACTTATTTTCAACAACTTTTTCAATCTTTTGATCCAACTCGAATAAAAAGCAGGAAAGCATTGTAACGTATAACATTTGGCTTATCAGTAAATCTAGAGTAAGATTTGAATTCAATACGCAAAAATGATCCAAATCATTCTCAAGTTAAGTTCAAAGTACTTTATTCAACTTGTAATCTGTCGAAATTATATATTTCTCAATGAATCTCCAAAACTTAGTTATATATTCTGTCATATTCGCTGGCCAAGTGTTTAATTTAAAACTTAATTTGATGCGTGGTTTACACCGCAAGAATACAAAGTCAATGGAAAAAAAAAAAATATATACATATTTATTAATACACCTCGTGATTCTCATTAATTAACACACCGAGTTGGACCTGATGGTGATTGGTGGATTGCAAGTGGCTATCAAAAATTATTTTAAATGAATATATTGTCCATGGCTCCAGAACACGTATCCTCTGCATTAACTCAGAATTTTAGTTAAATGCGATTGAAAACTCGCCTGAGGAGGTGATGCCGCCGCCTCCCACCTTTTCCACCCATCTACTCTGTTTGAGCAGTTTCTTCCGTTTAGCGGATCTTTTGTCTAACGGATCTGGTTATCGTTTTCGGTGCTTCTGCCTAGTGGATCTGATTACTGCTCTTTGTTTTGACTTTTGTTCGAGCAGATGCTTCCGTCTAGTGGATCTGACCACTGTTTTTGGTGTTTATGTCTAGTGAATCTTACCACCATTTCACCTCTCCAAAATAAGCAGTTTGCCTTTTCTTCTCCTCTTCTCCAGTGCTCTTCTTCTTTTTCTCTTTGGTAATGGAAGAGTAGGTGGAACGAGTTGTACATATATTTACTTACATTATATATTTGTTGTTGTTGTTTTGTGTTGATTATTTGCGCGTCTTGCTTTTTCTTCTCTTCCCCTTTTGCTCTAATAAACTTTTTTAGCTCCAACCCTGGTGGCTCTCTCTCTGAGAGGTGATTGTCCTGGTCTGGTTGATTCAGTTTATGGTTTGTTTGATTCAGTGTCTTCTCGGCTGCACACTTCTTTGAGCAGTGACTGTCCTGGTCTGGTTGATTAAGTGCCTTCTCGGTCGTGCACAAGGAAGGGTTCGATATAGTGTAATCAACCAGAAAAAACAAGACACATATGCGCACAATGAAAACAATCACTAAGGCTCCTATAATTACAATAAAGCAATGATGATCAAATTTGTGTCCATAGGATACACATACCTCTCTATGTGTGTTTATTTGTTTACATCTGAAGGCTTTCAGACACTCGATGTCTAATATCTTGTAGCAGCTAACTTGTAATTTTTTTGAATCAAAGCAATCACCTATGGGCTTTCAAAAAAAAAACTCATAATTTGAGTTAATGCATTCGGCTATTTGATCAGGATCCAGACCAATTCAGCCTGAGGTGAAACGCATGAGGTCCCTTTATTATTCGTGTCAATATGATGGTTCAGATTCATTCTGCATTAATTTAAATTATGAGTTAATGCAGGCGATAAGAATTATTTAATTATTTATGTATCATGCATGTTAAAATTATTTCAATGCATGAATATTTATGAATGCGGGCTTAGTGCAGTGGCATGAGCTCAATCTCTCTATAGAAAGATGGCAGGTTCAATTCTCGAGAGTAACATCTAAACATATGACGGGATCAGAGGCGAAGCTAGACTTTCAAGTTATATAGTAAAACGTGAATGAGAATTAATCATATAAAAAAAAATTGTTGCAAATGGAGGTCAATTTTATACTACCTATAACATTTTATTATAAATTATATAAAAAATAAGATAAAAGTATAAAAATTTAGAGAAAAAATAAAGGTCAATCGACCCTAATTCCTTTCATGTGGCTCTGCTAAAGTATATCAGAACTTTCGGTAATAAAAAAAGAATAATAATTTGAGTACCCTCAATTCAGTACCCCAAAAATCCCCGCACCTTATTATAGAAATTATGTACTACGGTCTCACTAATTATATGGTCCCCACTAATTATTATTCTAAAAAAGATATTATATGGTCTCCACTAATTTATGGTCTCCCTTTCCCAGTCCCCGCACTCGTCCCCGCGTCAACCTTAATTGATACAAAAATTTGGAGAATAAGATAGTAACACTTGAAAAATAAGATATTAATATTTTGATGCGTAACTTGTTATGATTATCCTTTTCTCAGTCCTCCAATCGTCCCCGTGTCAACCTTCCTCTAATGAAGTAGTGGAGATCACTGCATCAACCTTCCCCAATTGTTCCCGTGTCAACTTTCTTCTAACAAAAATAGTTGACCACATAGGTATAAATACTTCAATGCATATGTATAAATACTTGCAGTACTTGATATTAATACTTTCAGACGTCATCCAGTGTCATACGTAAAAAATACTTACAAGTATAGGTATAAATAATTGCACGACGAGTTATAAATACTTGTGTGTTGACGAGCCCGAAAGTACGTCATCATGGGTCTCATTTGAAAGAAAAAATTGCGTAGAAGACGTTTGTGGTTTTAGATTCGCAAAATCCTCACAAATCGTCATAAATATGGATGAGATTGAACGGAGAAAAAAAACCCATCTCTAAAAACATGTATGGTCCCCACAGATATTTATAGTGCAGGTACGTTTGGGAGATTTGGTTGGAGAAATATTATTTACGTAAACATTATTCACCTCATAAGTATAAATACTTTCGTGCATAGGTATAAATACTTTCTTACATACGTATTAGTACTTTAGAAAAAAAATTCAGTGCTGGAGTTTTTACAGTCCTCCCAAGTAGTTATGGTAGTTATAGTGCGGGTACAATGCAGGTATTGTAGCGCAGGTACTGTTATCAGCTTTCTAAAAAAGAATGGGTGAATACTTTAATTTGGAAGGTTTAAAGCATAAAGTAATATTTGTTTCCATTTGTCCCCATTGATGTACATGATGTCATTAAACACAATGTACGGCTATGCGAAGCCAGTTGTTTTTATTTTCTTTTGCAAAAAAAATGTAAGTTGTCAAAAACTAATTTCTTAAAATTATTATACGGAAAGTCCTCTCAATTTAGTACATATATTGAAACTAAAAAAAAAATTGTATTATATTTTTGTTTTTAACTTGTTGCTTCTGTTTTTATTATCACTAAAATAATATTCTGGCCACTGTGGCAAATTCCTAGCTTTTTTTTCCGTACGAAGCATATTTTACTTGTTATTGAAGCCTGGAAGAAAAAGTTTTGCATTTTTTCAGAGTAAAAAATCTGAATTTGCTTGGGCCAAAGGTTTCTATAATGAGCTGTTGACATTTCTATATCCTCGTGTTTGTTATTTTATGAGCTAGTGTTACTTCTCTAGAACCTAGATTTTAGGTCTGTGAATTATGAGCTAGGCTTATTGTAGATGAAAATTTTCACACACGCACGAGATCAACTATTACAGAAATCAGGAGCGGTTTGATGAGTACTGGATCCAACTGAAAATTTTGATGCGCACACAAGATTTATTATTACATAATTAGAGTCTGATATTCAGTCAGAGTTGTTTGATTTGTATCGAGATCCGTACAAAAAATTTGTGATTCATACTTAGTAAGGAATTCATATCCTCCCCGCCCCTCGGCACCGTAAATAAGAGTAGAACTAGGGTGCTCCTAAGCTCACCAAGTCCTTCCGTGAGCGCGACTCTAAAACCTATCGAATTGACTTCAAACGATATTTTCAAACCGTTAGATGTTCAATCTATATTAAAATGTGCTTGGAGACCAAATTTTACATTTTTTGGAATTTTTTTACTATTTATTAAGATGGTTTGAAAATCGCTGTTTTCCAATGGTGCATAATTTTAATAAAAACAGCGATTTTCAAACCATCTTAATAAATAGTAAAAAAATTCCAAAAAATGTAAAATTTGGTCTCCAAGCACATTTTAATATAGATTGAACATCTAACGGTTTGAAAATATCGTTTGAAGTCAATTCGATAGGTTTTAGAGTCGTACTCACGGAAGGGCTTGGTGAGCTTAGGAGCACCCTAGTTCTACTCCCGTAAATAAGAATCATTTATAATTAGTTGATCTGAATCGTTCTTTTTACCTGATACGAATTTTAAAGGGGATACTACGTCTTCAATAGACACCGGATTGAATTTAACACGGCTACAAGTAATCTGAGCTGTAAAGTGTGGGCTCCACTGTACAATATCTGAGAAGATATTTGCCCCTGCTTAAGTGCACTCCATGTTGTTATACCACTGATGTGATGATGCTAGAACGGATAAGAATCCCATTGTAAATGGTTTAGCAGAACAGATTAATAGAACATTTAGGGCCCGTCGAATACCAATGGAAACGGAAATAGGCATGGGAAATGATAATTTTTGAATTGCTAATTATTGTGCTCGTGGGAACAGAAAACACGAATTTGAACTGAATTTCTTTTTCCCACATGCACAGTAAATCACGCGAACAGACCCTTATGAAGCGAGTTTGGTGTATGTTCCTGCACTCTGGATTGCTTAATGAGCATTTGGTTCCCGTTATAAATTATTTTATGGAATATTAGAATTACAAATAATGCATTATCAAGGAATACCCTTCATGAATAGTAACGTGATGTTATCATATTTGATTTTGAATAGTCATTGCTTTCAGCATTTCAAGAAATATATAATTACAGTGTTTGATTTAATATAGGAGTAGAACTAGGGTGTTCCTCAGCTCACCAAGTCTTTCGTGAGCTCGACTCTAAAACCTATCGAATTGACTTCAAACGACATTTTCAAACCGTTAGATGTTCAATCTATAATAAAATGTGCTTGGAGACCAAATTTTACATTTTTTGGAAATTTTTTTACTATTTATTAAGATGGTTTGAAAATTAATGTTTTTATTAAAATTTTGCACCATTGAAAACAACGATTTTCAAACCATCTTAATAAATAGTAAAAAAATTCTAAAAAATGTAAAATTTGGTCTCCAAGCACATTTTAATATAGATTAAACATCTAACGGTTTGAAAACGTTGTTTGAAGTCAATTCGATAGGTTTTAGAGTCGAGCTCACGGATGGGCTTGGTGAGCTTAGGAACACCCTAGTTCTACTCTTAATATAGATTGCAATAGCTATCGAAATTCAAAAAAATCAATAATAACTTCTATTTCTAAAAAGAAAATTATTTTCAAAAGAAGTGATTCTTGTCAACAACACAATAACATTAAAGTATGAAATTATAATTGCATACACATTACCATATCCAGTTAACCACTCTCTTATCATTTTCGTCAAACACGGCGATAAAAAAAAATTAACGCCTATTATGACAGAGAATCACCTTCCAAAAAGAGTGAACCAAACCACCCCTAAAGAATTTTGAAAAATGATCTATATTTTTTTTTAAGGTTTAAAATGATCATATTATTTACATATTAACTATAGTCAATACAACATCAAACAATATTTATCATATGGATTTAATTATTAGTCTTTTTATATCTTCAATAACATACTTATAAATTTATTTTTAAATTTTTAATGTTATTTGAAATTAATGTCAATATTATTTAAATTATAGAGTCATCAAGTAATTCCTTAATATTATTGTGTCATAATTTTTTTGTTTCAACGAAATCGACGCTCGAAGCAAAACAAATTCAAATGAAATCTGCTTCCTTGTCAAATTTGCAATTTTTTTGAAAATTCTGTCAATTTTGTTTATTATTTTTCTGAAGACGATAACAAAAAAAATTCGGTGTAAGCGACAAAAACAAGGGTCTGCCCTCGTTAATATCATCAAAGGTAACTTTTGTCTAATGGATTTGGTCACTGCTCGTCGCTCTGTCTCGATTTCGGATTCAAATGGGGTGTTGTAAATTCACTCCATCTCTACCGTAGTATCTACTATATCTAAATATAAATAAGGTATGTTCACGGTTAATGTTGATGATGATGTGCTGACGTTGACCCCTTTTCTTCTTCTTCTTCTTCTTCTGTCTTTCCATCTCCTTCTTTTGTATTTTCTTTTAAATAATTCAGGCACAAACATCATCTGAGCACGAAGGCTCCTCTAGATACCTCTGCCTCGTCTTGATTACAACAACATTGTTTTGTGCTAATGACTAGAAATTATTGAGGCTCACAATCTACCAATCTGAGCACGAACACCGAAAACACTGCAAGCTAAATATATATCTACTGATCTGAGCACATAAACTCTTAATTTTGCTTTTATTTTCTGATTTTCTTATCTACTTTTGTAAAGAGATTTAGCTGTAATATTTTACATACTAATACAGATATTATATATAGTTATATACTGATATGAAACTATGTAACTGGTTTGCTCTTATTAATAAAAATACCTACATATTTTCAAACAAAACAAAAAATCAACGCTCGAGTCCGTCTTTTTTTTTTTTAAGTGATCACTATTTTTGCTATCTAAATTTAAGCTATACTCCCTGTACGGTATATGATTCTTTCCGAGAATTTCAATATGGACAATCTATAATACTACTAGTCTTCATTTTTAAAGTTAACACTGCCTGTTCATATTTCTTAACATGATCTTCATATAAAAATGTATTTGAATTTTTAAAATTTTATATTTTGATCTCCGAAAATAGTGATTTTCTATCTATCTAAAATAAAGTATAAAATTTGACCTCCAAATATATTTTTATATGGAGATCATGATGAATAGTTTGGATCAATTATTTAAACCATGAAAATGAATACATGAATCTACAGTACAAACCAATGTGCTCTAAACATAGTACCAGTACCGTAGCCTCACTCACAAATTGAATACTCATTTTATATAAAGAAATCAAAATATAATAAGAATAATTCTAGTATACATTTAATTTTAAGTTACATTCAATTGATATTTAAAAAAAATTCAATTAAAAAATCAAAATTGGATGTGTTCTTCATTCTTTAAATAATACACGTGTCAAATTTGAATCGATTCGAAAGACGTTTGAAACACGTGTAATGAATGACCAATCAAGCTTTAAATTAACTCAAATTTAGTACATAATTTATCTAAATAATCAATACAACATTTATAAGTTTTAAAATTTAGAATTTTTTTTAATATATCAAATAAATATACTATAAAAACTAAATATACATCAAAATTATCCATCTAATAATTAATCCTAAGATGAACTCTTCTAAGCTACCCCTTCCCACCTTCCGTTTCTCTCTAACAAAAATCAATCCTAAATAAAAATCTAAAGCCATCATCAGGGATGGAACTAGAAAATTTAGTTAGAGGGAACTAAAACCTAAAATGCACAAATATTAATTTGTGGTTAGTGAGACTTAAATCCAAGATCTCCCAAGAACAAAATAGAGTCTTAATCACTAGATTACAAATACACATCTAACATTTTATGAAGAGTGCTAAACTATATAAAAATTTCAAGGAAATAAAAAAATCAATTAAGTTTCAACATATGTGATTAAAAATTTCAAAATCATGGAGTGACTTAGTACCCGCTGGACATAGTGTAGATCCGCCCCTGCCCATTACAAATGCAACCATAACAAACTAGAACAAACATGAACTAAAACAAACAAAAAATGCAATGAACAACTCTAACCCCTACCTACTCCTCTACATCAGCTCCAGCCTCCTGCATCATCCTGTACAACATCTCTCCTTTATCATTTTATCTTCAATGCTACCTTACCTGTCCAAAACAAGTTAATTAAAGAACTTGTCGGTGCACAAGTCTTTTCCGTACTTGGTATTCATTTCTATGTTTAGTACTGTAAGATATTTTTTTTCCTTTTTTGAAGAGATTTAAGGGACAAATAATTTAATTTATCAAGTAACATTCAAATAAAAATTTCCATCCAGATTTAACACATGCGACTTTTTACACGAAAAGTATTATTATCTGCTGCTAAATGTGCATCATTCTATCAAACCTTCTCTAAGTTTAATTCCCTCTCAATAAAGAATAAATTATCTGAAGAATTACTTTTTGATCTAGTGACAAAATACAACATTAAAAAATCATAAGTTTGAAATTCAAATAGAGAGATCATTTATAAACATTAATTGTTCTGATAATGAAAAACATATTGCCCCAATTCACAATCACTTAATATAATTATTCTTAATTTTTCATTTAGAGAATTTTCTGAAATTGATTGACCTTTCTACACTGCAATTGCTTCATAAAAATTGACTGTGAAGGATCATTAATTGTTCATTTGTCCTCTGCCCCTGCCCCATCCTCTTGGCCTACCCCTTGTGTCCCTAAAAGAGTCATGACCTGACAGGGTATGCCATTAGTGTCTTAACGATGAGCAAAGAACCATTATTCAAAGTTTTACACCAAAATGTGAGTAAGGAAATAATCCTAGAGCCCACAGCCTACAAAGTAGGAATATTAGTATGTTTGAAACACAGTTTATTTCTCTCAAGCCATATACACCACAAGATAGCTCCTCTGACAAGTTCAACCAGAGGCTTGTCCTTGTAGGAGATACTATGGATTGCCAATCATAATAACAGTTTATTTGATATATATTTGATACTTGTCAGAGGATATTTGATATTTGATATTTGCTATTTGATATATGATATTTGATATTTGGTTAAGGAGATACTATGGATTGCCAATCATATTAACAGATTAGGATATAAACAAGCTAAGGTATGTTCTGAGAACCATCTATTTTTCCAAAAATGTATAGTAGAACCATTACCCAATTGCCTTGTAAACCCAGCATCCATCACATGTGCACCCTTGATATGTAGAACTCGAAATTTTATTTCTTGAACTTACAGTTTAGAATAAGTCACTACAAAAAAATGAACATTTCAAAATAAGTATGACAAGAAAAAGATATAAAGCGGATAATAGTAAAACTATATCTGTATCCATTTTAATTTTTCAGATACAGATACGGATTAAATCGGATATTTATTAAAAAAATACTAAAGTTCATAATATATATCTAATTATAATAGTGAATAAAATATTTTTTTTCATAATATATATTTACTATTTGAATACGAGTAATTAAAATTTAAAATCATATATATATTAGTATCTACACAGATATTCAGATACGAGTATCCGTACTTAATTTTTCAAAGAGGAGGGATCAAATTACACCTTTTTTTTTTGACACACTTTGACACCTTCGGATATTATCTCATCCGTTTCCATCGCTAAAAAAGTATACAAAGTGTATTTTTTATAGAATCCAAAACCATAAAATTTAAAATTCTACGGATAAAGTAGGAACCGAATAAAATAATATTGTGTAGTCCCACATAAAGCCATTTATGGATGCTAGCAAATCTAGCATTCATAAAGTTTTAGACGATATAAACAATCAACAACATTTTTAAGGACAAAGAGAATAAAATTAAAGGCGTCGGCGGTGAAACTTTTACGGACACTTAGCAATTTAGCATCTTGTCTTAAATATCTAAATTCCCCTCTTATACGCTCAATTTTTTTATTCTTAACTTGATGAGATAGGAGTAGGTCCGATGCCCATCGGACCTACATTTAGGTTCAATTAGCTCTAAGACCGTACGATTAGTATCAAGATGTATGTGCACAGAAATTGATACAGACTTGCACGGATTTTGATACATAGTACACGAATCTTGATGCAGATCAAATGGTCATCACACCCATCGAACCAAGGTAGGTCCGATGGGCATCGGACCTACTCTGATTCCTAACTTGATACATCCCTTGAGTTAATAATGCATTATCCGTGATGAAATGACCGGGCAAATAAAAAGGGACAATTATTGGTATACCCATTGAAGCATTTTCAATTTTAAATTGCTTATTTTCTATCAAAAGAATTTAAATTCTTTATCTCCTCATTTTAAATTAAAATATTTTTCTATTTTCTATCAAAATACTCAATATCTTATTTCTCCGGATCCGCGTTTCCGGAAAATAATTTCAGATTTGAATTTTTTTCAAATTTGAATGCAGAATGTTAAATTTTGTATATTTTTTTAATATTAATAAAAATTTCGATAAAATATTTCTAATAATATCACTAATTATCTATCTTTTTCTATTCAAATAACCTAAGCTTCATGTCATAAACTATCTATCTTTCTTCTATTCAAAATAACCTAATCATTATGACATATACTATCTATCTTTTCTATTTAAAGCAAAAACAATCTGGACCTTGAAAAAAATTGGTTCTTAAAAGAAATTTTCAATTTGGACCTTCAAATAAAATGCTATGTAGCATAGCATGCGCTATTGTTGCTATAGTGTTTGTATCTGAATTAGTGCACTTGTATCCAATAACTTAGCGTTTAAGGTCCGAAAATCCTATATAGCCGCTATAGCGCGCTATTTAGAACACTGGTTTATTAACAACTGTTGATATTTTAGAAAATGGTTTATAATTATCAGTACAAATTTGTTTATAGATGGATATTTACATAATTTAAAGACCTCACAATCTAAAAGTTGATAAAACTTAATATTTAAATTTGCAAGGATTGAAACTAATTTTTTTGTTTATACATAATACTTGTTGTCCCAACAATTCTCCCTATTAAAAAAATCCATGGCGTATTGAACATGCATTGTGTGTGGATTTTAATACTTTGTATTAGTGAGGTCCTGGCTGTGTTGTACCTAACTCCTACCTTCCTAAGAAGACTAGTAAAAATAACGCATGTCAATCTATTATAATATTAATTTATATATGAGGAGGGATCCAATTACATCTTTTTTGGTGACACATCATGACACCGTTTTTTTTATAGGTCAATTTTGCGATTTCAAAATCCAAACAGTCGATCCGAACCGTTCAACATGATCACCATATTAAAATGTGCTTGGAGATCAAATTTTACATTTTTTTTGAATTTTTTAACTATTTATTAAGATGGTTACAAAATCGTTGTTTTTCAATGGTCTGAAAACAACGATTTTGTAACCATCTTAATAAATAGTAAAAAAATTCAAAAAAATGTAAAATTTGATCTCCAAGCACATTTTAATATATCCATCATGTTGAACGGTTTGGATCGACTATTTGGACTTTGAAAATAGTAGGTGTCAAAGTGTGTCACCAAAAAAGGTGTAATCCGATCCCTCCTCTTTATATATATATTTTATTAATTATTAGACAAAATATTGAAGACACATTCTTTTAGTTATTATACAACTATTAAGTCTATAAAATTTGTAAGTAGAGAACTAGTATGCACAGGCACACAGCTAGTGTTTTGATTTTGCCCGTCCGGGTCAGACCCAGCCCGGTCCGCCCGGGACCCGTGCCTGCCCTGTCTGTGCCCATGCACGGGTTTGACACGGGTTCACGGGTAACCGGGTAAGGGTTGAAAAGGGTAGGGCACGATTTTTTTCAATTTTACCCGTGATACCCGTATCCGTTTCAAACCCGTACCCGCCCGTACCGTCCCGTGGACCCGGGTTACCCGTACCCGTAATACCCCTCAAATTCAAATTCAAATTTCCCCCCCAAAGCAGAAAAAAAAAACTAGAAAAAAAAAACGTCCGAACCGGACCGGACCCGTGATCCGTGTTGCCCGTGACCCATGACCCGTGTTGCCCGGGGGGTTTGAGAGGGGCCCGGTAGGATTTTTGAAAAAATACCCGTGCTAACCCGTCCCGTGTCGCCCGTGACCCGCGTTGCCCGTTGCCCGCCCCGGATTTTACCCGTCCGGGTCCGCCCTAACCCGTTTGCAAAACACTATGCACAGCTCCAGATTTTCATTTATACCTTACAAGTATGGAAAATTGATCTAGTGATAAAAATATTAACTTCTGTATAGAAGATTGTATGTTTAAAATAATAAAATATTAATTAGTTGGTGACAGCTTGTCTTTCGGTCTTTCCTCAAAAAATCTGAGAAAAAAAAAAATGACGGTGAAGCAGTAGCTGCGTAAATGTGATCTCAGCCGTTCATATGGCATCAATAGTGTTTGATTAAAATCCCACGGTTAACATCTCAGAATCGTTTTCGTTTCTTACTCGGGAACGTAATTTGTAAAGAGTTCCGTACACGTGTCTGGACGAACTGGAGCTTTGCTGGTCTGTTGGATTTGTGCAACTGGAGAAATGGAGCAAACATAACCCGTCCGATTAAGGTGTCAAATATTATGAAGTTATTTTGTTGTTCAAAGTTTGTTTCGGTTACTATGCGGTTTTCGTAAAGCATATAACTTCGCACCAATCGAAAATGTAAAGAGAACTCGTTACACATTTCCTTTATTGTCGAGATATAGAGGATTTTACCTTTTGAATTTTGACAGTGGCAAGGAGAATTTTTTATCTATTTGAAAAAGAAGAAAAAGAAAGAGTAGAGTACCATAATATTTCGGATTGGTCAAACTTTTTTTAGGAGCCACATTTTAAATGGAAGCACAGCTTTCAAGAAAGCAAATAAGCAATAAAAAAATCAAGGGGCTGCTTCCAAACAATGGGTCAAGTCAGAGAGATGGAGAAAAAAAAAAATTATTTTGGATCGGTAGCTATGATCCTTCTATTTATAAAAATATACTGGTGCTCTTTCTCTCAAATTATTTGAGTTGAGTAGCTGACTCTCTCTATATAATACATCGATCCGCCTCATCGACACATCGTTTAACTTGTCACCACACCTAATTCATATCGTGCTAGAAAGCAAAGTGTCAAACATTAATTCTAATCTCAACATCGCTGTCTTCAATTTATAAGCTAATTTGTTTGTAATGATGCTTTTGAGTAGCATTTTCATTTTGCAAACAAATGAAGAAGACAGACGAAAACGAACCAAAATTTATATAAAAATAATAATTGGTTATAGTACTCTCCAACAAATGCCTACCAAGGAATATATTCGTGGCTGTGCGCGTCGCGTTGCATGACCTAATATTGCACGACGGACATTTTTTTGGAAAGAACGAGATATTCTTTATTGAATCAAATATGAATTGTATGTAATCACTTTTATATAATTAAAAGTTATCAACATAATTCAAATTATTTTGAACATTAATATGTCATGTAAGATGTGGACATTTGATATGTTGAACTTAAAAAATAATAATCATAATAATTAATGATAGACTTAAATAAATAATTACTAAATAAAAGTAGTTCAAACCTCAATCATCCCATTAGATTATAAGGTGTGAAACCTCAAAAAATAGATAGCCAAAGTAAACACTCTAAAATAATATTGTTACTAAATTTTATACTCAATCATCAATAATGGTTTTCGTAGGTCTAAACAATTGATATCATAACCGCTCTGTGTTAAAATTCAAATTTTAAAAAAAATAGAGTGGATAAGATTTTTACCCGATTGATACAATTTTTTTTATATATAATTATATTGTCAATTAAAGTGGCGATGTTAAATTTTAAATTTCGACTAAACATGCTATATTGTAGTGAAATTGGCATAAAAATAATAATTTACATCGCCGCAACATTACCACCGTGTTGTAGTGACTCCTACGAGATGCAACTCGTGCTACAACCAAAACAATAACGTCTTTTAAAAAAAAAAGCTTCATAGAAGATACGAAATTGTGAGAGGGGCTTGAATTCTCGACCTTTAAGTTATTACAATTTTAGAACTTTTTTTCCTAGCCAACGGTGCAACCGCCCCATCTCACCAAAACAATAACGTTCTTGAATCACGTCCTGCATTGGTTGGCTTGTAGACCGCAAGGGCATTGTGTGCCCTTCGATTTCCTGTAGTCTCCACCAGTTCATCAATTATGATTAAATTCTGGGATGTGTTGGGTTGGAGCAATGATTAGTGTAAAAATAGTATTTTTTGAATTAGTGATTGAGAAGAATGCTAATCTGAGCGGTATGAAAACAATGCTAACCCATATTTGGCATTGTGATGGAGGAAATATATAAAGTAATGATTTAAATTAATCTAATATTTAAACTAATATTATATTATATTTAAACAAATATTTTATTTAATACTAATATAATATTTAAACTAATATTTTATTTAATGCTAATCTAATATATAAACTAATATTATATTGAGGAGGGTTCAAATGCCTCCACCATGCCTTCATTTTTAAAAACTTTAATAACTCAAAATTTAAAACTTAAAAGTCAAAATAAAACCGTTGGATATGATCTACATCATTTTATCTATGCATTGTAAAAAATTATGACATTTCAATTTTGTTTGGGTTGTCATCAAGAGCTTGTAAAAAACGTACTAATGTGGATAATTTATAGACGTTGATTTTTCAACTTATTGATTCACATAAAAACAAAATCGAAATGTGATATTTTTTTATGAACACATAGATAAAATGATGTAGATCATATCCAACAGATTTATTTTGACTTTTAAGTTTTAAATTTTTAGTTATTAAAGTTTTTAAAAATGGAGGCATGGTGGAGGCTAGGGCTGCACAAAAAATTCGTAGTTCGTAATTCGATTCGAGTTTGATTCAAAAAAGTTCTTAAAAAATTTGATTCGAAATTAATTCAAACTAAACTTAGTTCGAAATTAATTCAAACCAAACTCAAACTGGACCTAGTTCGTTCGAAATAGGTTCGCAAACCAAATTTAGTTCGAAATTAACTCAAACGTGAACCGTTGATATCCGCTGATAACTTATGTTCGCTGATGAAAATATAAGGCCGCTCAGTCCATAATTGCTCTCAGTTTTAACTTAAATTGTACTTTGAATACTTTGGATATTTGAAACTTTGGTGATGTTGCTCCTGTTGGCTATTTGGAAAACTTTGGATATTGTGATTGTACTGAACTTTGATTGATTGTACTAAACTTTTGTGTTTGATATAAATTTTGGTATTTGTAATGAACTTTGATATAAACTTTGGTGTACTGTGTAATTAGAATTCAGAATGTCTGAGTTTTTATTGAAGTGCTGTAATTTCGAACTATGGCCTAGTCATAAGTCATAACTCGTAAGTCGTAACAAAGTTCGTAAAAGTTCGAAATTGAGTTCGTAAAAATTCGATTCGAAATTGAGTTCGTTCGAAATTAATTCAAACCAAACTTAATTCGAAATTAATTCAAGCCAAACTCAAACTGGGAGTAAGTTCGATTCGGTTCGGTTTGTTTGCAGCCTTAGTGGAGGCACAAAAAATAAAGGCATTTAAACCCTCCTCTATTATATTACATTTAAACTAATGTTTTTAATATAATACTTTATTTAATACTAATCTAATATGATATTATATTTATTTAATCACCAACATGATAAATTTAATCGGATTTTTTATTTTTCAAATTATTGATTTGGATACACAAATTAACCCATCTGAGCTCTACAATAGTTTGTGAACAGTTTGATTAATTAATTATCACGTTTACCAAATTAGCTCAATTTTCTCTGGGGCAGAGGCAGACCAAGACTTTCGTTTACTTAAAGTTCGGTACAAAAGCAATAGCACCATTTTTTTGTCACAAGGGAACTTTTGTGCACCAAGGAAGGAGTCACAGTCTGGACTCTTTAAATTCGCATCCTCTGAGATATCTCAAACTCTGCGTGACTTTATGGAAAATCTCAACCATTCAAATAAGTTCTACACGAATCTCAAAGCACAAATAATACTGGTCCCCGCACTATTCCCAAATAGGCACCGGACACGTCGGTCACGCAAAAGTTGAGATATCTCAGAGGATACGCACTCGGACTCTTTTAGGTCAAACGGGGTTACGGGAACCATGTGCCAATTTGATTGAAGGTTCGTATTTTGTTTTGATGAGAAAGCGACACAGAAAGGACCAAAGAGGGAATATTAATACAAGTTACACGAAAAGATAAAAAGCAAAAAGGATGCGTCATCAAGAGAAAGATTGAGTCGTCTTATTCATGTCATCAATTAATCAAAGACTTTTGGGGGGTGAAATGAAATTCCTTTCAAAGCTCTCAAGTAATATTTCACATATATACCTTTATTTATATTAAGTTATTCACATATGCTAAAAGCAAAAATGTCAAGAACGGAAAAAATTAATAGTGAATTTTTTTAACCGATTTCGACTAAGTAAGTAATATTAGTGTTTTATTACTTAAAATATATTACAGACTGATATTAAAATTTTATTTAATAATTATTATTATACAACAACGAAGTGGGGCAGAAACATTTTTCATTTTCTCAACTGTGCTGCTTCTTTTTCAATTTTGGCAAGCTATGGCCACGACCAGGCACGTGGTATCCAGAGAAGAAACCATACTGAGTCACGTGGCAATTAATTGAGTGCTTTGACTTGCCTTTCCTAAAGAAAGTGAAAATTCCATGAGAAAGTAAAAAAGAAAAGGAGAGAGAATTCTGAGCGTCTGGAATCCGGTTTCTCTGTCTTACAGATTTTGTTTTGGGATCACTTGTACAACAAATGATTATGAACACAGTGATAACTTAATTGTTCGGAAAAGGTTGGCGAGATCAAAAATTTGTGATTCGAAAATAATTCGGGTATAATTCGGAAATGATTCGGAATAATATGGATTAAAAATCTCAGTCTTACAAGGAAGCAAAAAAAAAAAAACCAAAATTTTTTTTTTTGAGAAAAATTCGCGAATTATTCGGATATAATTTGGTCAAAGTTCGGTCAACCGAATAATTCGGCGTTCGGTTCGGCATCACCAAAAAAACGAATTATTCGGGTATAATTCGGATATTACACGCGAACCTTGTCACTATGATTATGAATTTAGAATGCAGCGGCGGATTTAGAGCATACAAATGGAGTAAATTCACTCTTATTTATATATAAATTTTAATATAGTTTAAAATAATATAGTATCGGTACGGTAAATTAACTCTCATATTTAATATGAAAAATCTAATATCCAATAAGTATTTGATATTCATAATTTGAAAATTTGACTCCGCTTCTGTTAAAACAGGACGGTTTTGAACTTTCTTTACCTCACCGCATTTTGTTTATATCTGACCCTCCTAAGTTATATGGAATTTAGTTTTGTTCAAAAAGTTTTGGATAAATTTTATTTGAAATCGGCATCAAACCATTCAATCTGTGTTGAGATTCATGCGAATGATTTTAGAACTTAATAAATTTAAACAATTCCGTGGATCTAAATTGTTTGCATAAATTATGACATCAATTGGCCAGTTTAGGTCCGACTTTGAAATTTTTTTTGTCCAAAACCCTTTATATATAGAGAGAGAAAATTGTTGGATCATTAATTTAACATTGTTAGCTGTTTAAATTCAGGTATAGTATGTTTCTCTTTTGATTATGTCTATTATCATAGTTATTCCTATAAGGTCTTTGGTCAACTTGTTGGATCATTAATTCGACATTAGATTAATATGTAAAATAATTATGTATTGTATAATGTCAATTATATGCTCAATTAATAGTGATCAGTGCGGTTTGAACATATTGAGTATAAGACAAAGATATATCTGTCAGGCAGGTATTTCAGATGCAAAATGTTATAGAGTTGTTTCATAATGGGAGATCTACTGAATTCATAAGCCAACTATTGAGATTTCAGTCTTTGTTAGAATCACAAATGCCAATAAACACAGCTTAAGATGATGTTTCATGGAATCTAACATCAACAGGGTCTTTCACTGTCAAAACAACATACCAGGGGCTCAAAAATGAGTCAAAAATTTCAGAAACATTCCATAGAGTATGGAAATTGATTTACCCCAAAAAATAAAGATCTTTGCATGGTTAGTATACTATAGAAGAATTCTAAAATTTGAAAAAGAGAGGATGGAACATGTCTAGTATGTGTGATATGTGTCGGATGCAATGTGAAACAGTGAAACATTTGTTCACTGAATGCCTCTTTGCATTGAACATTTACAATATTTTGACTAGCATTTTTGAACTACCAAATAGAGATTGGAAAAGGGTGTTGCAGGTGGAAGGGGCGCATAAATGGATTATACGTAAGGGAGGAGATGCAAGATCTAGGGAAGTTGTTAATTACTATGTTCATCATCCGGAGGGAGAGGTGTACAAGAATCTTTAGAGAAGATTTTAAAAGCACAAAAAAATTGATAACAGAAGTGCAGAAGCAATGAGGATATTCACACTCAGAAAAAAAGAGTTTTATGTTTTACTTAATTTTTTTTTTATTTTCATCTTACTTCTTTTCCTTTTGATTAACTCTTAAAAACAAAATTCAACATTGTTGAATTTCTTTTATTAGTTTTCGTGTAAAAGTTTTCTTTTTGAAGCCTTGATATCATTTTTGAAGCCTTGATATCAATAAAGCAAATAAGAACTTTGATCCTTATTGTTTCTAAAAAACATATTGAATATTAATGTGTCATATAGGGTGTGGATATTTAATGTATTGTGTAGAATTTAAGAGATAATATTCAATTTAATTATGGACTGAATTGAGTAATTACTAAATAAGACAACCAAGGGGTTTCTTTGGCTGATTAAATGATTTGGTCTCCATAATACAAAGCATTCTGAATCCATTTCTTGTTTTTGATGGTTAAAATCCATTTCTAGTTATCTCATTATACAAGTGTATGAAAATCTTTGATGAATGCAGACAAAACAACTTTTTAAAGAACATTGCTATTCCGGAATAATCAAATTGGTGATACTCTCACATGCACAAGAGAAACAATTAGTTCAGATACGCTTCCTCACTTTAGTTTTTATATTTAACAAGAGCAATCCTAGCAATGGCGACAGTGGTTTTCACAGACCCCAACACAACTCTCTGCTGGTATCATCTCAGTAACATCTGTTATGTATTATTGTTTAGAGTGTTTGTGCTTTTCAGAGTTGTATTCTTAGTTAGATACCTTGTCATTCTCATTTTTCGGTGTTATCCTTTTGTTTTCTTTACAGTTTCGGTCGCTATTTGTTTAGGCTGCTCAGGCAGGAATCCGTATCCTCTGCATTAACTCAAAAGAGAATCTTTTGAGCTAATGAATCTTGAATGTCCAATATGTTTCAAAATTCGTGCGAACTAGATCTGCACTAATATTAAAAGACCCCTATGTTATAGAGTTGAACCGAATTTGCTCCGTTTAAAATCAAACGGTTCAAATTCATTAACTCAGAAGATTCCCTTTTTGAGTTAATGCAGAGGATACGGATCCCTCAGGCAGGATATCACAAAAAACCATGACGTGATGACTAACATTAATAATACAACGACCGGATCCAAGGTGTTTTCCACGTGTAAGAAATAAAAAAAATATGGAAGGCCTGAACCTAAAGTTTGGTTTGTGGAGTATTCTTTTGTTTTATTTGGTAGGAAGAATATGTCCAGATCTTAGATCGGAGTCGGACGCTTCATCTGAGCTGATACTTGACGAGAAGGTGAAAAAATCGATATTTGAGGGTGTATTTTGCTGAAATCAGATCCTCTAAAGTAATTTAATTTTTAAGTTTTGATCTGGACCATCCGATCTGCTTTAACACAAATATTAAAGGTGACCCGTGCGTTCCACACAACCGGATTGGCCCGAATTTCTGATCTGCGGATCAAAACTAAAAAATTGGGTTGCTTTACATGATACGGACTTGTATTTGCTGAAGTAACACTTTTGATTTGTCGAATGAATTTACAGCGTGTGTAACCAAAACATGGTGCTAATTCCGTAAAATAATTTGAGAAAGTGTTTGAATCATTTAAATGAATCATGTCAAATGGATTTTTAAATGAGAGAGAAGTAAGAATATATAAGCAGTCTGGGTAAACTCAATAAGAAGTTAAAAATAGATTAAACAATGAATAGTGAGAGTATAAATTTGCCAAGGACGTCAGTCAAGAAAGGTGATTCTTTCAATTCACATTTGCCAGAAATTGCCATAAATCACAAAGTGAGTCGTCTGATACCACTGAAATGAGATTCGTCATATAGAACCCCAGTCAAATAGTTTTAACTGTGAAAAAGTTAAAAAGGAAACAGAATAAATTCTCAACTTGTAGGGACAATATAACCAATGTGTATTTGGTGGTTACTCATATGCAGTGTATTAAACTACGGTCTATGCAGTCGCATATGCCTATTCGGTTTCAATCCGCATAGAAAATTTCTATGCGGTTCAATATGCAGTTCCGCATATTCGGCCACATATTCAGCCGTATATTCCCGCATACCGTATATTACCGCATATTAGTGCATACTTGTTTATAGATATGAGAATTCTCATTTTGAAATCCGCATATGCGGTATGCAATGGCCTTCCGCATACCGCATTTTAAAACATTGCTCATATGTTTTAAGACTAAACATAACAGCAGAACCGCCAGATTAATACATAAAAGAAAACAACATTTGAAATGCAAAAATGGAAATACCGACTGATTAATTAAATTAAATTTACATTTCATTATGAAAAAGAAACGGAACAGATCAAATTTGAATATAATTACATTCTGATCACCACTCTGACCGGACCCCATTGACCCAGTACAGAATGGAAGAATGTTCTCTGTGGCAGCTGACTACGTCAGGTTAAGTCAAAACCGAGCCAATTACATGCAGAGGCTATGGCGGGCAATACAGGAGGTGCAGAGGATAGGTGGCAACGAGTGCATGTTCTATACTGATTGTGAGACTCTGGTAAAAGCAGTTACAAATTTAAGTCCGCCACTACATGTTGAATGGAGGGCTTATGCTGAGATCTTTGAGTGTTGGAAAGTGAGGAAGATGATGAATGGGAAATACACCTGTAGATACACAAGTAGAGGTCACATCGAGATGGTCAATTATCTAGCAATTGAAGGCAGGAATGAAGGATGGAAATGCACGGGTTATACATACCCTCTCTGGAGTGATAAGGAATAGAATTACTTCTAATATCTATCTCTTTATAGAAATAACAAATGTAATGCAATAGGGCTGTGAGAAGAGATGTAATGCCTACAGGTTTAACCAGCAAAAAAAAAAATATAGAGGGTCCACACTAAAATTTGTGCTAACTTAAATTAAAAGATTTGGATTTAACCCTGTCAGGTACCTTATATGATCCGAACTCGTTACATAACACCACCCCCAGAGAATTTCTTTGCACCTCAAAACTCAAAAGCCTCTCAGCACTTCAACTGCAGCATCAAACGACTCAAGTTAATAAAAATTTCAAAAAGGGAAAAACTAAGGAGAAAAGAAGAAATTAAATGTGGGTTTAATCTTGGTGAAACCCCTCTTAAACCACAGTAACTGCTTCAGATAAAAAGCAAAATTCATCTCAAATATTGTCACGCGAACCACAGAAAAACCGCAAATTAAATTTTGTACACAGGAGAAAACAGAATTAAAACAAAAGAGAGAAATGGAAAACTTTGCATTGAGATGTAGAAGAGTTAACTACAAGCATAAATTAAATTACACCATTTCTAACAACCTAAAAGAAGTCGAACTCAAGGTAATTACGCTCAGAGACACCGCTCTGGCTCATGGACCCCACAAACCCTTTTCCACTACCATCTCCGGTAGAGGCAAAATTTCTCTCCACCTCAACAGGCACCTGTGGTGGGGCAGCACACCGAATCAAGGCCCAGTTTACTCCATTAAAAAATTGGTGCTGTTTAATCTCGGAAGCACCCCTCTTGAATCCAAGCCTGTGCTGCGGCTCCTTGACAAGCAGGCCCCGGACCAAATCACGGGCCGCAAAAGTAACTGCAGGGGCATCAGGGTACCGCAGTTGCTGGCCTACCACATTGAAGAGGGTGGCACGGTTGCCGGAGCCCTTGAAGGGTGTTTTGCCAAAAAGTAGCTCGTAAAGGAAAATGCCAAGGGTCCACCAGTCAACGGCCGAACCATGGCCCTCCCCTTTGATTATCTCTGGAGCCAGGTACTCATGGGTCCCGACAAATGACATTGATCTAGCATCAGTTGGTTCAGCCACCAGCTCGGGGAAACGACGTACCTGCAAACCAATAACAACGTAAAATTTCCAAAAAGAGATGATTTTTGCCATCAAATAAGGAGCATTAGGGCAGTCTTTTTTTTTTTTTTGAGAGGCATTAGGGCAGTCATCACAGGAGGTTGATTGTACCATCTTTATGTTTAAATGTTTACAGACCTTCCCATAGTTAATGCTTTTGAGTTATCACTTGCCATTTTGAATTGGGAATATTACAATACCTCTTTTCATCTAACATGAGATTTTGTAAAAGACTCACAATATTATTTGACGGCACTCTTTTGGCTGCAAACAGAAAATAAGAGCAAGGTACTTAATGCTATGTAATAACATTTCATACAAGCACTTTGAAAAAATAAAGCCAAAATAATTAGGAAACCAGTCAATTATTGTATATCCCTACGGAAAGATGGGACTTATTTGTACATTTGTGTTAACTCTTCTAACTCTTTTAATCTCTCACTTCCTTTTCTTCCAAAATAGAAAAAAAAAATTCCAACTACCATTCTTATATTCTTTCCTTTCCAACGGACACGGATAATGGAGGCGAGGAGCTAACAAATGATTTTATCTTCTTGTGGAGCACAAGGTATTCCCTCAAAATGAAATGCTTTGTAAGTAATCCATTACTAAACTCCATCAAGATTCAAACCACAATTTAAAAAGGAGTTATGCACTTGCCTTTTTCCAATAATCTGTAATAAGGCTGACACGATTTATAATTTGCAGAAAATTATACCTGGTTAGCGATGTCAGATTTAGACCGTCTGTGATTCTTTGACCAAGAGAACAATAAACCAGGGGTAAAGCATGTTGCCGTGGGGCCCGCGCACACAACAGGCTCAATGCACGCAGCAGGTCGCACACATATGCCCCCATTTGGGGCCTGGTTGGAATCTTGGTTGGAGGAACATATCAAAGTTGGGCTGAAGGATGTGTGCAGAGAGAGGTCGAAATCGGAGAGCATTATGTGCCCGTCATCTCTAACCAACACATTTTCTGGCTTCAGATCTCGGTAAATTATGCCGAGCATGTGGAGGTATTCAAGCGCTAGCAACACCTCCGCCACATAGAACCTGCAGGGGACAAAATGGTAGAGGAATTGCTGTACACATCAATATACTTCATTCCAGCATGAATATATTCAAAGTGTTTCTCGAACAAAACTCAGCCAACAGTTAGCTTTTATTGTAATTGCATGATCAACAGTACTTTAAGCTAAGTTTAAATTAAGGCTAACATACTGCACAGTTTTTGAAAAATAAACTACAGAAGAGACTTAAGTGCGGTCATTCAAGAACAGTGAGAAAAGAAATAAAAATATCCTTGCCTAACAACCTGTTCAGTCACATACTTTACAAGCTGCCACTACCTAGTTATGCAAGTGGAAGCTTTATTGAGGTTTAATAAAAAACTTTTTAAGGTTCACATTGCTATATTAAACTAAATCGGGCTAAATTAGGCTTAAATAACTTAATGCACTGGCTTGAGAATATGTATCACTAAAAGCTACTTTTCAATACCATTCATTACCTGAAGTTTTCAACCAAAAGAAGAGATTATGAAATACGACAAGCACTATCATGAAGTTCCCATGTGGTCAATACAATAGCTTCTATGTATTAATTTGGTTCCCAAAGTTTCAAATTGACAATTTTTGGTCCTTCAATTTTCCAAATTATAACATTTCAGCTGTTCCATCATTTTTCAGTCAAAAGATGGACAAAATCCGGTTTTGCGATTAAAGCAGCACAGCCTGAACAGGTCACTACTTTACTGAAGTTATCCAACAAATTACTCGTTCTAATCATTACTTGAAGAGTTTCCTTTGCGTATTTATACTGCAAATGTACTTAAATTGTTAATTGGAACAGTTAAGGACAAAAAATGGAATCTTTAGGCTTCTGTGGACAACAGAAACTGAGCCAGAACAAAAATTATCTAACCTGGCAGCATATTCAGCAAAGCACCTCCCAGGCTGCCTCTGCCGAAGCATATGTAAATCCCCTCCAGGACAAAACTCCATAACAAGACATGCAAACTTCTCAGTCTCAAAATGGCCATACAGCGTCGGCAAAAAAGGGTGGTCGAGGCATTGCAGTATCTCTCTCTCTGTTTGTGCCCGTACCAGCTTCTTCCTTTGCGCCAGTGCCACTTTATCCATCACCTTCATTGCAAACCTACAAATAGAAGTTACCATACCAGTACCAGTATTGGTAAGCTCAGCGAGGTACACCGACCCAATGTCGCCGGACCCGACTTGCCTCAAGAGGCGGAAGTGTGCCAGCCCTAGCGGCCCGTATCGAGCCCGTACCAGCTGGATCGCCTCCCATCTAGGGTCATTGGATTTGTGAGGCTTTGTTATGGCACTGGTTGTCGTTGTTGTACTAGATCTGTCCATACTTTCTTCACTGCGGTTGCTGCATAAACTCGACTTTATGCTCTCATGGGCCCCACAGTTTTCACTGTAAGCAACACTTGTTTCTGTGTTGTTGTTTTGGTTCTCTTTGGGATCTTCTAGGTCGGTTGAGGTCGGACCCGGTTCACTCACATTTGGGTGTGATTTTGAAGCCATGATAGACGATGAAAGGTTTTCCTACAGAGCTATGAATTTTGAAAATATCTTCTCCCTGATAATTGGATGATATATCTAGTAGAGAAAAAAAGAAAGAAAATGAGTGTCAGATTTATTAAATCAAGAGTAGAACAGGTCAACATGCTTGTTCTTCACAAGTTATTGCATATTTTTGACATAACCCCCCCACCCTCCAAAATACACACACACACACACAGTTTACAAAAGAAACTGACTTGGCTGTGCTTTGAGATAAATGACTTAGTTTTGACTTTTAAAAGCCCTACCAGTCAGGGCTTCTGGTAGGATTGGGAACTAGGATTAGAATACCAAGTTGTGGTGTCTGTAGTTGTAATTGTTGTAGTGCTCGCTGTTTCGGTTCTGTTATTCTTTTTCTTTTTTGTACTTCGCTTCATCTTCTGTATATTTTTTCTGACTTGTAATTAATATAAAAGTACCTATAGCAACTGTCATCAAGGATCAATAACTATAGAGGTTTTATTTAAAAAAATTATCCAAATTAATTTGCAAGTTACTTTATTTGATTTGTGCTTAATTGTTTTTAGCTTAATTAGGCTGGATATTCTGCAAAACTAAATCAATGATAAGCGAATTGATGGCAAGAAATCATGGCTTCAGAAACAAAGAAAATTGACATCATCTCCCCTTCAGAAACACGAAAATACAAGCTTCTAGAAGGATATGAAAGAAAAGAATTATACATAATTTAAATAAATAGAAAGCAAGCAGTGATTATTACAAACAAAAAAGCAAGTAGTTAATTTAAAGCATAAATTATTGAATGTTGTTTTGTTATCTCTACATCATCAAGCCAAAATCTCTAGTCAAGAGAGCAAATATTTAAATTGGGAAGCAAAATATATAAAAATAGAAGAACAACTTTAGCAATTATTAAATTTAAAGAATACATAATTTCAGTTTTGCATATAATTGAGCATAACTATCAACACAAGATAGCAAAATACAAAAAATAAATAAATTCATTTATTAACTTAAATACAAGTAGAATTAGAGTGAAAATTAAACTATCCAGATATTATTTTTCCTATAGAAGTGAAAATTTGGTGCTACGGTATATTAAAAAAAAAAAATAGAAACGACCACGCATTTAAACTGTACCAAACTCAATAATTGAGCATTACATAGTGACCAACATCAAACAAAAATACAGTATTTCTGAATGAACCGTCTTGTTTAGATTTCAATCTACAGAATGACTTAAGGGGGATAAGAAAGAAGGGGAAGACGAAATGCAAAAAAAATAAATGGGGAAAAAATAAATCCCCATTTAACTAAGGTACACCATCAAAATCCGACCTTCTGCAAGGCATTATACTAATGCATATGACTTGGAAATAAAACGAGAAATCGAACTAGGGAACGAACCTAGGACCAAAATCCAATGGAAATAGATAGAGAAGGAATGATCGTCGAATCTAAAATGTCATGGAGTAGCTTAAATTTCTCGTTTAAGCGGATTCCCTAAGACCTGTGAATCAGATCTAATTAAACATTGCGCGAAGCGCCGGAAAGAACTATATCGAATTAAATAGTACACTCAATCTAAGCAATCAAGCAAAAAAGACAAACCTAAATTTTTTCAAGAAACTACGATGTACGCAATTAAAAGTAAAAACAAAACCATAGTCTTACCGAGTTCTTCCAGATGAAAGCTTTTTAAGGTCCTCTTGGCCGGGGCGAATGGGTGAAGAGAGAGAGAGAGAGGGAGGGAGGAAATATTATTTAAAAAGTTAATGAAGGTTTTCTGATGACAGAGACAGACACAAGGGATGATGATAGGAACCAGTATCCTCTGTGTTACTCGAGAAAATAAAATGAGCTCTCAGCCTGTGGATATTCGGGTGATATTATTGGAGGGGGCAGTATTATTTGTGCTTTGAGATTCGTGTAAATTTAAATCCACCGGCTGAGAGCTCATTTTATTTTCTCGAGTAACACAGAGGATCTGAATTCATGATGATAGACGATGTAATAAACACGGTTACACGGCCAAAGCAGGGACTTGTATGGGTCCCATCTGTCAGTGGAAGACTCTAATTTCTTTTTCGGATTATTTGAGGCAAAGGCAAATGCGTAAATGGTAGAAGACCAGGTAAACTGGTATATATTATATACAGCGACAAATAAATTAGTTTGAGTTCGATTTGACAGGATTAAAAATTTATAATTTATAAATAATTCGAATATAATTTGAGAATGATTCGGTACTATGTCTGTCAGATATAATTTCAAGTATGTCTGTCGGATATAATTCACGTATAATTCGGTACTATGTCTGTTGGATATAAACATTTTTTTCGGATAGATCTGATGAATAAACACTTGTACTGAGTTGTATTTATGTCTGTCCTTTTCATATGACTATTTGTAATACTTGTCCACTATGCTCTTTTGGAATGTTGTAAATAATTATATTTATTGATAAACTCTTGGACTTTATTTAACTTGGGCCTGAACATTTATGTAGTGTGTATAAATTGGACTATTTTATTTTCTTTGATGTGGTTATTGGCTGATTTGGTTCGAACGCCTTATGCGAGGGTAATCGGGTACACGTGTCAGATGATCAAGCACTCTTGCGTTGAATCTTGGTCTGGTGGGACCGTGGGACAAACACCGACCGAATTGATTCTGCGTAGTTTCTTGACCTACGAATTGAATCTTACTATATAGGATAATAAGATTGTTTATATAGGATAATATTTTGTACTTTATTAATTTTAATGTCATGTCAATAATAACAGTGACGACATTATTAGTTCCCAGAGTTTAGTGTGGCAATACCTACCATCTGCTCTTTCCTAGCATAGGGCAATTCGACATAGACCAAACTAGGCCAATTTGTTTTTTTTTTTTTTTTTGAAATAAAATATTGAATTATTACTTATTTTTCCATCTTACATATGGAGATGGAACCGAACCATTGATTTTGATCCCATTGAGGAGGTACACTGGAACTCAATTAATGATTTGGTCCAGTAATTTCCGAAAGTTGCAACGTGCATTAGCCACAAAAAATCCGAAAGTACTGGTATAAGAAAAAAAATGTTTGTTTTTTAATTTGTGACATGTAATTTTTTTTAATATACCTTGTACAAAATTAAATTTTCTTAGAATTTTCTTTTAGAATGGAACCTAAAAAAGTCCTAGTGTACAATAATGGTAGACATTAACGGTTGAATAGTATTAGTATCTGACCTCATTCAAATATTAAAAAAAACGGGAAAATATACAATTTATATTTGAAAGTAACTATGCTGATAATTAGGAAAACCAGCTTTTAAAGATGGAGATATTAGAAAATGAATTATTTTGGTACATTCATTTTTCAAACATATTCTTCTTGATATTATACATAAGTTACAAAAAAAATTAAAATAACAAAACTGAACTCGTTAAGTACATCAAACTCAACAATTCAATTTCTTATCAATCAGATTGTCCTTGAGAATAAACTCAAACACCTGGTATGCTATTCTAATAGGTTGGTACAATTTAATTAAACAAAATTCTTACAATATTTCACTAATTGCCCTAAGATTTGAAATAATGCTAAGAAAGCTCAGATATGACCCGGCCACACTTTTCATGTAGCACTTCAACCGCTTCCTTGAAAAGTACTTCTGGAGGTAGGGCTGATGCTGATTCAATTGTAACTGAGACAGAAAGAGAGATTAGAAAATATCATTCAACAGATCCAGTCTGTAACCCGAATTGTGCAATTATAGCTTAAATATATTTATTCAACTATTCACTTCAACCCAACTTACCCAAATTGCCTCTTTTAAAATCAACCAAAGTAAGACAAAGGGAACAGATGAGGGACGAGTTGTTAAACAAATGTAGTTAGGTACCATAAACCTTCATACCAGTTCAGGATGTGCCAAACAACACAACCATAGCTATTATTGCAAGCCCCCCAGGGGCAAAAGAAAGTAGCAGTAAACCAAACCACGAGTGCAGAACTGAATAAATAGACTTAAGCCAAAAAAAAAAATGCAATTGAACACGACCAGGGAAAAAAAAAGGTTTAGATTAGTATGGAACCAGAAAGGCAATGGCATCAAAATAGGTAAACAAAAGAAACATACAGATAAAGTGATCTCTAACACGCCTCAGCTCAATTTGTTCTTCACTCTCACCTCGCAAGCATTCTCTACAAAGGGTGCATGCCCGTGGGCTCTTCACGACTGCCCTTTCTTCCCCTGTTAACAAAAAAGTGCTACAGATGTTCAAAACTCAATGCTACAAGCCCATGAAAGTGTGTTTTTTATTTGACAGCTCCTGCAAATAATACCAAAAGTTACATTACAAGAAGCTGCATATCCAATTCCCCCCCTCCTTCCCTGCCCTAAACCATGCTCACGAACTTAGAAAGATGAAAAGTACCTTTACAGAAATTGAAAGAGCAGTTATGAATTTTGACAGTAGGTGATATCTCGAAGGTTTCAAGGGGAAACATAAGATCTTGCTATATCAAGAGCATTTTTTTTTGTTATATTTAGGTTCTTAGGAGATGATGGAACTCTTTGCTTTTTTTACTTGAGGCTGGTTTAAACATTTTATTTAAAATGCATATGAATTCAAACAATTTGATTGTAAGGGCAGAAGAGATACTTGAGGCTGTTAATATTTGACAATTCCCACCCAACAAATTATAAGCTGGATTTAGGTTTTGCATTAACTGACAAAGAAGCAAACTATTATTTTCATAAACGAGCTCAATAGAGCTTTTTGGTTATACAATTCAATTAATGCCATGTCGCTTTCTACTTGGCCCAGAATATACTAGGTGTCATATGCAAATAGCTCAAAACATCTGTGCGCGTGGTTTGAACTTATCAGAAACATCAACATCTATCTGAAATTGGGTGCGATTTGGCCCCCAGACACAAAAGAACATAGCAATCTGACAAATTAATGAAACAGATACCATTTCCAAGGTCTTCAATGTCAAAAACTTTAACGGGGCATTTCTTGACTAGTTTCTTTGCTTCTTCCCCTTTTATTTCTTTCAGCAAGATAACCTACAGATAAATTGCACCAGTAGTTGATTCATGCAAATTAATTAACTTCATTTATACAAAACAAGAAGAACAATAGTTGATTGCTTCAGTTGCTGTATCAAAAGGTTTAAGCACAGCAATAACCAATACCCAATTGAGAAGAGACCTCCAATGAAACAGGAAAAGAAGACAAAACGGCTAGAAAAATAGAAACTATGGCTGGTGCTTGACTAGACTAGGTCTCTTCTAATGAAAAAGGCTTATTTGACTGCAAGATTGTGTGGCTTTAAGAGAATTAAACAATAAAAAATATATACAATAAACAGAAAATGAAAAAAAAAAAGGCAAGAAGTAAACCTCAGGAAGCATTCGATACCAAGCAGTAGCAACTGGAGACCACTTGGCATGCACTTTCCCTATACCCTTCACTGCATGAGCTTCCAACTCTATTGTCTGCAATTAAAGATGATGGGCAACTTACTGTATATGTGTGTGTCTGTGTTATGTTTCCTTTTTCCTGATTGGCCTTCATACAGAAAATCTCACATGTGCGTCAAAACCGTAACAATTGCAAGCAAATTTCAGCTAAACTTCAAAAATATCATATAGACTTCTTCAAAATAAGAATATAATGTAAACCCCTAAAACATATTATATGTCAAGCATAGAACTACAGAGCTTGTTAGTTCCTCTGTAATTCTCCCTCCCCATCTAGTGCAAAAAGCACTGCCATACCATCTTCCTTTTTTGTCAGCCTCTATACACGTAACGCAGGAAGGAATAGGTTTGGTTACCTTTGTAGTGGAGGGAAGATGTATGCCAGCTTAGAAAATTTCATATATATGAGAAATTGACAATTTCTAGGGCATGTATGCAATTATTCCACAAGAAACAATGCATCTAACGTAACAACTAAACTCCGAGGTCTTGTCTCATTACTAAAAACAAAAGGTGTCTATATGAAAAGAGGCTCTGAGTCTGAGAACAAGCAGCACTTTGCATTTCACCCAAAACAATGATTTTCATTAAATATTATCATTTGGTAATGGTAATCATAGTATCATACAACAATGTTGTGAGTCATAATACAAATAAAGGTTCAAAGTACTGACTTGTCCTGGCCCCAATCTGGCAATAGTTATGTCTTTGTGCTTGACACCAAGGGCCCTTCTGCTAACTTCAAGTTGGCTACCACTGAAGGAAGTGTAGGTCTTTTGTTGTTCTCCAGGGTAGCTAGGAGCAACTTCATGCAATTTACTGCCATCTGGTAGCCACTCTAATTGATCTGATTTAACTGTTCACGTATAATAAAAACAGGTCAACAAGTTAGAATCTAAGAATAACAATCCAGCCACCTTAAGATCCTTTACTGAAGTCAAGGCAGAACTTACTAAGAAATCAGTTGAAATATGACTTAATTTGGCTCTGTTAAAGAAATTTGGTTTCAAACTTACCAGAAACTACCGTAACAATTTGGGACTGTAACTCATGTTTGGAATCATTAAGTCAGAAAACATTATTAAAGAAAATTAAATATTGAAAACAAAAACAATTAGCAACAGCAAAAGCAACAACGCCAATAAGAATACTGACAATCACAATAATACAGAATATTATACTGTAGTTAAGGTTATGGAGGACGTAACAGAGAAGGAAAACAGAATATATGCCAAATGGTATTTTGATACCTTACAACGGCTCATATGCTGACAATCACAATAATACAGAATATTATAATCACCTACAACTAGAGGCAACCCTTTTTCTTCGCGAGAGTCACCATGACCCAATAAAATGCCTTATAATAGCAAAACATATTTCAGTGCAGACATAACTCTTTGAAGAGCCACAAACTAAAAGAAACAACCTCATCTAGAGGTGATTTGGCGTGCAAGGTTCATTTAGAAGAGATTTGGGTTCAAACCAAAGGCTCGACTCACCAGTATCATTATGACATAACAACATAGATCTTACACTAAATCGCAAGACCTCAAGAGAACAACATAAGAATATACCTGTAAGTCGTGGCGAACCCTTTTCACAAGAGACATTCAATCTGTACACTATGGTGTTCCTTTCATTTGGCACATCATGTTCTGCAGCACAAGTAGAGCCAATGATAAAATATTCACAGTTCGGTACAAAATGAAAATTAATCATTGTGCAGTAACATAAAAGCAAATCAATAACCCAACCTCTCATGTTTAATTTGTTTTCATTTGTTCTATTTTATTTATTCTGGGTGTCTTGAGTACTCGCCTTATCAAAGCAAATCAAAGAATAATGATACAACTACAGTAATTATAGTATATTTTGTGGCAAATTAGTTTTGAATTGTGATCTTCCACCACCACCACCCCCCCCCCCCCCCTTAACAATGATAACTTTTGTCCGAAATTGACTAAAATATTTCAATATCTATTGTTCTTAAGAACACTCTGTTTCCTTTCAATATGTGGTGTTGTCTATTTGCTTAAACAAACCATGAAAACAAAAAACAAAATATAGGGTGTCGACAAACAAAACAATGTAAGAAATGTTCATCAGATGCAAAGTGGTAGTTTCATGTGTTTTAAGTCAGTAATATTAAAAAGCTTAATTGAGGATAATTAAAAAATAACAGAGAAAAAAAAAAAATCAAAACCTGACATATATTCAAAGAGTCTGGGATCCGCATCTAGAGGGATAAGACCAAGCCGGTGAGCTAGCACCTCATCCACTATAGGAGATGTGTTATCCACCATAAATACTTTATCTATTGTCATTGTTGGCACCTTTTGAACAAAAATATAAATGACAACAATAAGAAAATGAAAAAGAGCTGCCATATTTAGAAACCAGAATAAACAGTACCCAATGTCACCAACTAATCAGTACCAAACAGGTGATTGAATTTCCTGTAGTGGGTACAGGGTTCAAGGCCAATCAAGGGCAACTAGGCCTGTGGGTTGAGGTGATTGAACTTGTCTTGTCAGATAGAAAGGATACAAGAAAAATGTTTTTTCTGCTCTTTCTCTCTCACTCTTTTGAAATCTTCGCAGAGGCTGCCAAGTGTGTGTGTGTGAGGCAGGCACTAAGCCTTGTCATCAATCAAATATATCAAACAAATTTTGTATTATGAAAACTAATTCCCCAGTCATACAAAGAACTGACAAGTGGCGGTCTTTCCAAATCAAGATTCAAAAGCATAAAAAGGAACATTGCATGGCTGAAAAAGTTATACCTCGGAAATTAGGATTCTCCTAAAAGCATTAGCAATGGCAGCATCAATTCCAATCATGTCAAACTCCATCTCATCCTTGGTAAGACGAATTACATCAATTTTAAAATCCCTCTTAAACTTATCCAGGGGCTTGCTGTTGTCTACTCCCACTGCTGCATAAGCCCCAGAGAATTGGATACCTTCCGTCTTTTGATACAAGGGGAAAAAATGAGTCTTCAAAAGCCAGTATACAAATGGTACCAAAAAAACAAAGTATTGTGCTTAATCTCTTTCTTAGTTGTTTAATTTCTGATTTTATTTAATCCAGTATTACATAATTAAGGTAAAAGAAAACCTTCATCAGGATAATAAATGCTTTGCTGCAAATTTAGTGTTTCATGGGCAAAGCAGTGGCATGAACCACAAGAATTTTGCAGTACCAACCTAAATTGAAATCTTCGATGTAAACAAAATAATGACAAAAAAAATCATGAATTTGGTAACAGAAAGATATTTAAGTATGGGTAAGTACAGACATTGGAAGAAAATGAGCATGGCTGGTAAAAAAAACTATATACAAGCTGCCTGACTAATAGAGCAAACTGGCAAAGGCAAAAATTATATTTAAATTTTAATCAGTTCCGCATATTTCGTAGAGGCCCGTTAATACCCCAGATAATTGCCTTGTCATTCACCGAGAGAATAGTCGTTGAGTTCAGAAAAGAAATAGGAAGCATGGATAAAGTACTAAAAACAAAAGAAAGAAAAACCAAAATCTCATTACATGAATCGGCGCATCGGCTTTGCAAACCACCCGTGTGCGCTGCACCTCGAGATGGTCTGGAAGCTTCCCCATGGGAACATCAGGCATGTTCAGAGCTGACGTAAAACTCCCTTTAGACATTTGTAATGGAGAAAACGCGCGCGCGCGCAGCGAGAAGATGGGCTAGAGGATTGGGGAGGCTAGGGTTTTGGAAGGGTTGAGGTTTGTTTCGTGGAATAGGGTTTTAGAAATGCGCCATTTTGCGCTGGGAGGAACACCTAATTTCGTTCGGGTCGAGCAGGGCTGAGGAGTCTGGAATCTGGATCCTCTGAGATAAATGCACCACGTTTGAGTTTTAGTCTGGACCGTCCGATTAGAATCCGGATCAATAGAGTCCAAACCTGTAGTAAAAGGCTGTAATATATAACGAACGGCTCGGATTGAAAATTGAAAATTAAAAATTTAGGTAGATTTTTTTTTATTTAAAACAAAAGTTAAGGTACTGATATGAATTCCGGGTTGAGCGAAACTCATCGGAGCTCGGGTAGATCACATCCGTCTGATCAGAATCGACTCCTTACAACACACAAAATAATAAAGTCGGGTTCATGTAATAGTGATTTCAATCGTCTGTCTTGATCAATTGTATTAGACATTATTTATCGATTTTGTATTGTTTGTTATTTATGTCTTCCAAAATATAATTTGTATTTTAATGACTAGTGTACATCTAACTCAGAGATAAATTTTGTAGTGGTCGCTTAATTTGTTTCTTGTTACTAATGAGCATGATCATGGGCTGAAATATCATTATTATGATTGGTCGGTTATGAATCTGCAAACTTCTGTTCTCTCATTGGTGGTATATGGACTTTTCGATAAAGTGATAGAAACGGTGAAAACAAAAATTGTGGTTAGGACAGTCAATTTTTTTCCGACGATCCAACCTCTCTTAAGCCGAAATTTTTATATATAAGAAAATAAATTAAAAAAATATTAAAAATAAGAAACTGTTGGTGGGAATTTGAAAAATGGGAAGACTGGTATGTGCCATGGCGTCCCAGCGGGACGCCATGGCATACTCTGGTCCACTGGAATTTTTTTATAGAGAAATTATATTATCTGGAAACTAGACTTTCATATATTTATTTTTATATAAAGAACACAAAATTCCATGTAGCCATTTTCTCTAAAATGAATTTTGAATCTGATCAAAATTATAGGGCTGCTCACTGGAATTTCAGCTTTTATGAATTCTGACCTCTGTCAATTATCGCTAAAACTGTACCAATCTGTAATATTTTTGTATAGAGAAATTATATTATCTGGAAACTAGACTTTCATACCTTTATTTTAATATAAATAACACAAAAATCCATGTAGCCATGTTCTCTAAATTGAATTTTGAATCTGGTCAAAATTATAGGACTGCTCACTGGAATTTCAGCTTTTCTGAATTCTGACCTCTGTCAATTAATCGCTAAAACTGTACCAATCTGTAAATTTTTGTATAGAGAAATTATATTATCTGAAAACTAGACTTTCATACCTTTATTTTGATATAAAGAACACAAAAATACATGTAGCTATTTTCTCTAAAATGAATTTTGAATCTGATCAAAATTATTGGATTTCTGACTGAACACAGCAGAAAAAAAATTGATTTTTTTTTTCTTAATGGCCGGAGTTTGGCATGGCGTCCCGTTTTTTTTTACGTTTTTTCCACGGGCCGGAGTATACCATGGCGTCCCGCTGGCAGATACCAGCCTTCTCATTTTTCAAATTCCTACCAACAGTTTCTTATTTTTAATATATTTTTAATTTATTTTCTTATATATAAAAATTTCGGTCTCTTAAGGGTTGTTCGGCGTGCAATTTTTTTATGAGAATTTGATGGGGTTTGGATTATAATTCAATGGAGTGTTCGGCGGACTAATTTTGGTCACTAGGAATTTCCTAGGATAGTTCTCAATCTTTCTAGGAGAACAATTTTTTTTATCATGTTTCTATTTTTTTGTCAAAATATATTTCTTCTGTTATTTTTCTATAAAACTTTACAAAAAAATATACTCATATTTAAAATAATTAAACAAATGTCTCAGTACTATTTTACGACTCTCCGTCTGTTCCTAACTTTCTTATCATATTTTTATTTTTTTGAGTTGAAGCCCATAGGCAACTTTCTTATCACTTAATCAAAAGACCGTACAACATCTCAAACTGTCAACAAAAATATAAATCATTTATCATTAGAAAACTCTCTTCTGTGTTCGATGTTCTTGATTTTCGCGTGGAGAATACTTTTTGCTTTCATGGGTATATTCCATTTGTGCATGACTCGTGGCCGTAGAGTGGGAAAAATGGCATGACAGAGATGGCTCCGTCACAGAACGGTACAGTTACGGCATAGAACGGTACACGTGTCAATTACGTGCCGTGACTTGCGTGTTTAGTGCCGCGATCTTCGCGTGCTGTGTTCATAAAACTTTAGCACGGTACGGCACGTAGTTACGTGTAATTAGGATCATTAAATATTGATTTAATGGTGAATCTTGAATAAACTAATCTAAATTATGATTAAATAGTCACGCGAGTCACGTATTGTCACGGCACGTTTAGGCACGGTGTAACTCACGTGGCGTGACCATTCGCGTGCCGTGACCACCTCTTGACATTTTGGTCACGGCATGGCACGTCACGTGAAAAATTAACTTAGTCACGGCACGTTTTTTTCCACTCTACTCATGGGAATAATTTTAAAATGCCTTTTTTGGAATGAAATTTAGAGCTTGTAGGCCACTTGGGATGGAATCTCAAATCATCTTTGAAAATTTTAATGATATCATGGTTTCAAATAGGGACCGAGTTCAGGGGTATTCATCAGGTTTGTTTTAATTGGTTATAAAGAGAGAGTTTAGATTAAACAATTTAATTTTTTCAGTTAAATGAATCAGTTTGGTTCGTTTTTTAAAACCGGTTTAATTGTTTAATTCAGTTTGATTTAGAAAATTTTAAAATTAATTAGACTGAACCAACCAAATAGAAAAGTATAATTCTTATGTTAATTAACAATAAGTTAATAATTGAAACAGCACAACAAGCACATAATAATAACAACAACTACAACAACTCTGAAGAATGTTTGTTCTGACATGTTCTCACTTATCTATATATTTGACTATACTCAGTTACTCACTATAGTAATAAGGTTTTCAATATTCTCACTCATGATCTGATCACACGGCAAGGATTTAGTCACGTGGCATTTTCTTTTGTCAGTTCGGGTCGGTCTCTAAAAAAGGCAAAATAGAATCCGAATACCGAATTAAAAAGAAGTACACAAATTCGGCTCATAGAGAAGGAAAAAGTATTTCAAGCTTACTGGATCCAATTTTTTTGTTTGTAGCATTTAAAAAGAAAATTAAATCTATAATATCAAATTACGAAGATTATCATCCCTAAGTACAAAATTTTTTATTGTTAGCTTTTCATCAGTTTAGAATTTTTAAATTGTATTTTATCAACAATCAAGCAAGATGTGAAATGATGTCATTGTTTTCGAAACATTAACAATAATAAGATTTTATAAAGATGCGAGGCACCGTTGACAACATTTGTATAATTAATAAAAATATTCTGAATTTAAAGAACATATTAATTTTCTTTTTAAGAAAACGCTGCAGACAAAAAAACCCGGTTATTGGATGACAGTGACAGCTCCAAGTTTTTACCGATTTTTTTATTAATCGAAAAAAAAAATATGGCGATAGGATTGTGTTTCTGTTGGAAATCGAAATATAGGTAAAACGAGATCATTTATTTCGTTTTACAGAACGGGACAATTAATTCCGTCCTACTAATCCAAATCCACAACCCTGATAATTTAATTAACTAAGAAGAGAGGAAAAAAACAAAAAAAGAAATTGTGGGACGGGATAGATTATCCATCTCACAAATTTTTATTTTTTTCCCTCTACTTAACCTATTAACTAAGAAGCAAGAAGAAGAAAAAAAAAATTGTGGAACGGAATAGATTACTATGTCTCACAATTTTTTTTTTCTCTGCTTAGTTAATTAAGTTAGCGGGGTTACGGATTTGAATTAGTGGAACGGAATAAATTGTCCCGTCCCGTGGGACGGGATAATCAATCCCGGTTTATCTAGATATCGAAATTTCACCAAATTGATCCTCTTTCTCGATATTTTATTTATTTATTTTTTATTAATAAAAAAATTGGCAAGTTTTTATCCTCTGAGGTAACATAATATTTCTGTTTAGATCACAGCCGTCTGGATCCAATTCGACCTGAGATGGAACGCTTGGGCCGCTTTAATAACTGATTTTTTTTATTAATTGAAAATAAAAAACATCACAGATGAAGAACCGTTTAATGAAATTTTGATATATAGGTAGAACGGAACAATTTATCTCGTCACGCAAACTCATATACTACAACACCGAAATAACAATCTGACTTCAAGTGAACGGAAATTCAAAATCTATCTTATCTGTGAATTGTCCTGTCCTGTATATATATCAAATTTCTGCTAAATCGTTTCCATCTGCGATATTTTATTTATTTATTTCGATTAATAAAAAATCGGCTTTAATAATCCTGCGGATTTTGATTGGACGGTCCGAATTCGGAAAAAACAGAGAACTGCTAGTGAAATCGCACATAGCGGGAAATTCCATTTCCCCTCGCTCCCGCAACTCCGCAAGCATACGTACACAAACGAACACACACGAGCTCGCAATCCAGAGAGCAGTTTCTCAATCTCCGATCAAACATGGAGGAGTATTTGGAAAACCTGAAGTCGTTCAGATCTTACGTAAAAGGTGTATCTCTCGCTCGCTGGCTACCTCAATTCGATCTTCTCTCTTCCTTTTTCGATCTTTTGACCTTCTCTCTCTCTCTCTCTCTAGATGCTGAGGATGAGGCATCCAAGAGATCAGCTGAGGAGCAGAGGCAAACGACTGCGATTGAAACTCTAGAGAATGATCTCAATCTAGGTATTCTTTGTTTTTCATACTCATATTTTCTTTTTCTCTGGGGAGATCTCGTTGACAACCTTATTTGCCTGGAACTTCTGCACAATACCTTCACACCGAATCATCGTTTCATAAGAAAGATCTATCGCCTACCTCAAACTTACATTGAATTCCAGAAATTCGATGTATCCATGTTAATTAGTATTGGAGACTAGTAATTAAGTGAAATAAAACGGCTTATCGATTAAGGAGAAAAATGCACCTTATCTCTCGAAGGTAAACTGAGAGCAATGGTTCTAATTGTTATCAATAAATATTTGCACAGGCGAGGGTCATTCATGCTTAATTCATCTCATTTACTATGTAATTTAATTATTAGGTTAATTGGTATTGTAAAGTTGGCTGAAATTTTGATGCAGTTCATTCTTTCCTTTAAGCTTTCATGTGCGCATACTTGACTTACTACATACGAAAACAACAATTGATCCAACATGATCTGCTTAATGGTGGTTGATTAATTATAGTGAGATCAGAGGTTGCCAAAGTAAGTGTGGAGACAGGAGAGATGGTTAAGGAAAAGAACAAGGTTGAATGGGAGATAACTGAGAAGCAAAAGAAAATTATCTCTTTAGAGACTGAATGCTCAACTCTCAAGCAGGTTCTCTTTCTCATTCTTTTTCTTTAAATTTAGTTAGGGTTCTGTAGAGGTAAAAAGTTCAAAAAAATCGTACAGTAATGAAATTAAATTGAAATTGTGTTATCTGGATCGTGATGTTAAACTCAAACTTATCTTTGTATATATTCATTTTTAAGGTTAAGATCCAATGATAACTAGATTAAATCTGACCCTCACTGTAAATTACATTTAAATTTGAAATCCTATGATTGGAATACGTTCTATACATTTGTAGATCACACACACAAATATGTATGACATTTAATATGAGTTTTTCCCTTCATCTCATAATTTAAAAGATGAATTATCCATATTTAAACACTTTAATGTACTAAGAAACGTTACTTCTAATTTTCATAGATCATAGATCTGTATTGATTAATAATTCACCTATGAACTTGTTCGCTGAGTTTCATATTTTTTAGCTGATTGTCACAATTGTTGAGATAGTCATCGCCAAATAATTTTGTTGCTTTTTCCGCAGACACTAGATCTTCTTCACCAAGAAATTAATACCATTTCAGAAAAGCTTAATGCAAAAAGGTATAATGAAGTTCTACACTCTCCCATGATACTTTTATACACTGCAGTGCTGTCTGACAAATACATCTTTCAATACAAGTACCGAATCTACATTAATAAAATGCAGTAAGTTACAAATCAATGTAAGACCACTAACCTAATAAATTCTGGTATCAATATAAGACGAATGCTTAATTAAGTGTTTCGCTTCTCCATTGCTACTCTACTTGGGTTATGAATGTATTTTACGTGAAAAAGTTAATATTGCTTAAAGCTTTTGTACCAGTACTCTGCGGACAATGCACTGCCGGTTTGGCAGTACTTGGTTTTTGGTATATCTTTCTGCAAGTAGTTCTGGATTATTTTTTTTCCTTTGAACCGGATGCTGCACTGTTACATGCCTTGTTAGGACATAACATATACCAGGAATGCCCTACTGACTAGTATTGGTACTAGGTCATACATAATATCACCAAGGTATTGGTGCAATCTTCAAATCGTACTACTATAATTTCTATCTCCTAGAGTACTGTTGTTACTATTACCTGAATATAACATTCAGTGTTCATTTTTTTTTGTTTTCTTGTTTTGATATAGATCATTCTACGCAAATACAATAGAGAACTTTGTTGCAAAGCTCAAAGACCAAGAGGTCAGACATTTATTTGTTCTGAGCCAGTTCTGATAATAATCAATACTACATGGCCAAGTTTTCCCTGTTGGTTCCTTCATTGAAATCCTACAAAAAGTCAGACATAATGAAAAAAGATTGAATTGAGAACTCAGGAAAAAAAGATAAACAAAGATATCAATCCAGCAAAGATTTCGGCCTTTGGTCTCAGTACTTGCAAGGATAGGTAACGCAACATATCAGTGTTGTACGTGTCAGTCATCCCTAAGCTTGTACTGGTTGACATCAAAGCGATTTTCATCTGGTAAGAGTTTGTTTAGGGTCATTAAATGATTCAGGACTTAGTTGAGTCTTTATATGAATATAACAATGTTATACCCAACATGTTGATACATTAACTGTCATGTACCTGGCTGGTGTTGATAAACAAACCTGCTGGTACTTGGGGGTTTTTCGTACCACCCTTGCTCTGGCTTTTTTTTTTTCTTCTAAAATTTCAATCTTTAGTGTTACTATTCTACTTTTGTCTTTACTTCTTTTTTTGCCCTTCTGATTTTAGGAATGGATAAACAAGCATAAGGTGTCAAGACAAGATGAGCTATTATTACAGGTTGAGGGGTCTCCATGCAAAAAAAAAGCCATGTTGAAGGTACATTTAAAACCATTATTTGCACTTGTTACGACTTAAAAAAATGTACACTTGGATGCATTACAATTAGTGTCTTTTGTTATTCTATAATTTTTGTATGATAAAGTATGACATGCATGCTTATTTGTCAGGGGGCTATGGTTTTGCAAATGAAGGGAAATCAGAGGAAATGGTATCATCTTTGGATTTCTTCTATTTATGTTCTTCTGTAAATAAAAACTGGGATAGTTGCACATACGTGTAGATCTTGAATATATTATGCATACGAACCTAGTAATAATATGTGCACTGCCTGAAATGATGAAAATCATCTTTATTGTCCTCTTTTAATAATTTGGAGAAAGAAGAATAGCTTGGTATTTTGAGGTTTGTTGAGACAAGCACACATCTTATTATTTTAGAACTTTTCTGGTAATATTCCTTCAGAAGTATTTCTCTTTCTGGCAGCAAACTCAAAATTGTGAAAAAGAAAAGGGCTTCAAATTGCAAATGGAGCTTACAGAACAGAAAAAGGAAGCATTGGAAGCAAAAAGATCCGCACTTATCTCTGAGACTCTCCAAGTAAGCACATATTATTTTACCTCCTTTTCTTTTTTTCTTTTTTTTTACTATTATGCCATGATGCAACCATTGTATGGTGGTTCCTATCGTTTAAGTCAGGGCAGAGAGTTTACCATTTCAATCTCTTTCAGAGTCAGTAATGCCATCTGGTGATTTTGTTTATAATGCACAATTTAATTTATTATATTATTTTATTGCCCAATTGCTTAAATTGAGGTTAGTTTTTGTGTGATAAAATAACTTTAAAAACCATACCCACACATGTACATAACCCACCTGTAACTCTTTTTATTTAGTAAATGAAATTATAGTAGGCTATTCCCTACTACAAAAAAATAACTTAAAAATTATAGAAGACTATCTGCATACTGGCTGGGTTCGGGGCAAGCATGTACTGTGCTAATCCTTTAATTATATTGTTGATGCTGATATAAACCAAAATCTCTGAAACAGAACAAAGAGCTTTTAAATCAAGAGAAGCAACTAATGGAAGCTATGCCTGTACGTGTTAAATCTTGTTCTGTACTAACGGTCTGCCCTATTATATCATTTCATTATTGACTTTGTATTTCTTTGCACAAGCACAACCTTGCTGAGATGGAATTGAATGCTTTGGAGGAAGAACAAAAAGCTCTCTTAAGGGACAAAGATGGAGAAGTGGAATACATCCAATCTCTTCAAGACCGCATTAATGCACTCAAGGTATCTATGTTAACTGTACCTCATAGTTTTTGTTGTTTTGCTTTCATCTATTGACTTGCTTTATTATGAACATTTGTCAACTTGTTTTGTATTGGGTACAAAACTGAGATTATGTGGGCTTTAACTAATGCTTAGTTGAGGCATAATTTCATAAATTAGGGTTTACTGGACCAGAATTTGATTGAATGATGCTTGATTGCACAAGGGAGAGTTAATTAGTCTTTTGTTTGTTGGATTGCTACATTTTCAGTTAAGCTCAATCAATGAAGCCTCAATTAAACTCTTGAGTCATGCAATTGAGCCAATAGTAATTGGTATGGGTATAAGATCTTACCAAAATTGGCTATTTTTATGTTTAGCACATTATATAAATCCCAAGTAATTCATTCAGTTGTCCCGATAACAGCCTCTCATCAATTGTAACCCCTAATTACCCATGTTTAGATTCAAATGCACCACGCTTGTTTGTGTCTCCATATGCTAAATGAGTGCTATTTAGATTCAAAAGCACACTTAGTCCCAAGCACACTTTATATGCATAACCACTCATCAAGGATCTAAGATTATTAATTTCCAGCAGCTGTCGACACTCGACAGTTTCTTCAAACCCAGGTGTTTTGACAACATTAGTATAGGGATAAAATATGTACTTGTTAAGACCAGAATGCACGCTGCTTTCAACTGGAATGCATATAGACACATAATTAAAATGCACATATGTTGCGAGTAAAATACACACTTCTTTCACACTGGCACTAGCTTTTAACAATTTTAGAAGAGTTCTTATATTGGAGAAAGTGGAATAGTACAATTTTGCCACAACATGTAAATGATAGGGACTTCTTTATTTTTATTTATTTATATCTTTTTGGTGGGGGGAGGGGGGAGGGGGTGGGTAACTCTTAATTCATATATACGATTAATGGAAAAAAAAAAAAACAAAGGAACAAGTTCAGCATTAAATATAGTCAGTGCCTAAGCCGACATATGCCACTTCTGAAATGGTGTTTCTGAAAAACGGCATTTAGGGTGATTTCGTCCTTTACTAATGAAATAGTTCAAAAGGAAGTCTCCAGTTAAATTAAATGGAGGGCAAGGGGGGTCCCGTTGCATAATGGAAACAGTTTGCACAAAATTGAACTAATCCAATGTTTGTAATTTCAATA